>JAFMOC010000521.1:262500-322500 GCA_019802505.1 Corydoras sp. C115 | reverse complement strand
AGCCGTAAATTGGACGTGACGTTAGACGTATTTCTAAAATGTTGCATGTGTTATGCATGAGGAAGGAATCGTGTCGTAAAAATCAGGGGTCACCCCTTTATACCCACGATGAGCGGGGGCAAATGCCCCACCGTGTTGGACCTACTGTACATGACCCCCTTGAGCGATGAAGCTCATTATACAATCGGAGGAAGTTCAGTTTAGTGTATTCACCAGTTAACATAAAATCAGGACGTGTTCCGCTGTGAAATGTCCTCAGAGTTCTAGCGTGGCCTTTAGAACGTCTAACCAAATCCGATGCAAATAACCCGGACCTCGTGCTGCAGGGCGGCGGTGATCCCGGTGTTACTCAGGGCTTTATTTCATTAGTCGTTCTTCTCCTTTAATGAGATTAAGATTACGGCTGCGTGGTGTTGAGGAGAACGTCAGAACGTCCTATCAGGTGAACTTTGCTCGTCTCCCGGTCTGACGGCGCCGCAGGAAAATCCACTCTGGCCGAGGCCTCGGCTCCGCTGCCGCCTCCGTCCTGGCCAAGGCAAATAAACCACATCATGCTGACGGAGAGGGGAACCACCAGCCAGCAGCTCCGAAAATATCCCTGGTTTTATTTCCTCAAAGCCTCTGCCATCCTCGTTTAGGGCTGGGGGATTCGGGGGATTCGGGGGATTCGGGGGGGGGGGGGGGGGGGGGGGTCAGTGTTATGATGGCAGGATTGGCGGATTCATGTCAAGTTTGGAAATGAAGATCCATCCATCCATTATCTTCCGCTTTATCCTCCACTAGGGTCGTGGGGTGGTTCCCCATGCCGATCCAGGGGAGAACGTTTCGGGCCCTGGGCAGATACACCCAGGAGAGGACACCAATCCATCACTGGACACACACACACTCACACAGACACACTTTAAGAAGTGTTAAACTTGGAGAATTCAATTGACTTGGTCCATGTTTTTGGACTGTGGGAGGAAACCGGAGAACCCGGAGGAAACCGACACGGACACGGGGAGAGCATGGAAACTCCACCCAGATAGGGATTCGAACTGGGAATCCCTAGCGCTGAGAGGAGAACATGCTAAACCACTAAGCCACCTCGCTGCCCGGGAACGAAGACGATCTGCTTATTTCAGCAAGACATACCCAACTGCGACTGCGAATGGATCCGGTGTGGCTCGTGCCTTCAGCATGTTTTAGCTTTGTACGCTCCTGTAGAACGTTCCACTCTGATGGTGCTGCCCAAGTGAGCCCCCTCTGATCAGAAATATGGGCAATTTATTTCAATAACTTCACCTTGAATCCGATATAAAGTGATCACTGCCTACAGTGCTTACGTACAGAGGGATTATTCCTCCACATTTAACCCATCAATGCAGTAATATACACACTGAGTACGGTGAGGACCCCTGCTCAGGGTGGTGGGCAGCCCTGTACACGATACCCAGGATGCATTTGGGGTTAGATGCCTTGCTCAAAGGCACTTCAGCCACTTTTGTATTATTGTACACTTGCATTGTGGGACTGGGAATCGAACCAGGTACCTGCAGGTTACAAGACTGGTTCCTTAACCTCGAGCCCACAACTGCCCCCGATTCAGAGTCAAACTGAATCAAATGTGATTTGAACGAATCAGATTGCACCTGTGAAGTGAGTCGAATTTGACAATGTAAACAAAGGGTGTAGAACGATGAACCCTCGACGTTGCACCCATGTAAAGTCAGTCACAGTCATGCCGGAACGTGAGGGCCCTTCCCTAAACTATTCGCCAACATACATAATGCTGAGTGTTTGATTATTAGGGGTGCTGAAAAAAAATAGATTCTTCAATGATTTAGATTTTTAAAAGTTCAAAAAGTTTTAGTTTTTGGCGCCCCCTCCCGAGCGAACTGCATATCGCATTACGGATCCACTCGGCCACTGTACAGCGAGTTCGTTAACCAGCTCCCGTTGTAGTTCACTAGCATGGAGCCGGGGGGGGGGGGGGGGCATGGAGCCCCCCCCCCCCCCCCCCCCCCCCCCCCGTCATCGTTTGGAAATACGTTTGGCGTGACATCACTCTGAGATAAAAGACGTTGAAAAATATATTTAATGTAGCGAATGTTGGTGCAATATAGTTAAATAGACTGAAGTAAGGATTTTATTTTTTAATGATGAGTTTTAAAGATTTGCAAAATCTAAAGTCACTCTGACTGTAAAGTCTGTATTTTAGTGCACCATGGTAAACTTTGGTATTAATATATTTAGAATCATTTGTTCATCGATGAAAAGCAAAAAGATTTGATACAGGACAGAACCTAAAAATATTGTTTTAAATAAATGTTCTATTGGTTTACATCGTCGTTTCATCTTAAATCACATCATTTAAACTAAATTTAAAGAGCATTTGAACTGAAAAAAATCGTTTCTGAATCGAAAATCGTTTCTGAATAGAATCGTGACCTCAAAAATCAGAATCGAATCGTGACCTCAAAAATCAGAATCGAAATTGAATCGCCAGACTCTGAGAGATTTGCACCCCTATTGATTATTTATTATTATTATTTTTTTTACACCTGTGGAAATGAGACCCAGTGAATTCCCCAGACGTGCCGATCAGGAGGCGTGTCCCTGCGGTGTATCTGAGTGCTGACCTCACTATGAGGACGTCCGATCCCAGATCAGCTGACCGGTGTACGAGTGCCGCGTATTACTACGTCGCAGTGTTTTAATGGAAACCTGCCGTGACGATCCGGTCACATGGTTTCATTTAACGGTGTTGGAATGTAAATGATGGTTTGTGCCGGCAGGCTGTTTTCGGGATCGCGCGCTGGATCGGCCGATACCTCCGATGTGCCGGGTGTTCCCCGGTTCTGCTCTCGGCGCTGTGTATGGCGTTTAAGCGGTTTGCTTTGAGCCACGGGGTGAGGACGAACCTCAGACATGTCGGTGCTGCACCACAAGCTTAAGACGTCCTGGCTTGTCCATGCACGTCGATCAGAGGCTGAACGTGTTGGATGGAACTCAGTGTGTGTGTGTGTGTGTGTGTGTGTGTGTGTGTGTGTGTGTGGGGTGTAGATCAGAATCCTGCAGAACTGCGAGTTCAGCTTCATTTTGTTTGAATCAGACTCCTCGTGGATTTGTTTCAGATTCAAAGCATGCAAATCTGTGACGCACCACGTCCCCATTACGCTCTTTTCAGTTCTTTTTAGAAGAACTGACCATTCTTAACTGATTTTTGCTTTTATATGTTGTTATTTGCTTTCATCATGTAGCACTTTGAGATTTGTAATCAAATGTAAAGTGCACTACAAATAAAATTTTTTTATTATTATTATTATTATTATTATTATTTTCATGAGGGACAAGCTGTGACGCACCATGTCCCCGTTACACTCTTTTTACGATGGACGGGCTGTGAAGCACCACGTCCCCGTTACGCTCTTTTTACGACGGACGGGCTGTGAAGCACCACGTCCCCGTTACGCTCTTTTTACGACGGACGAGCTGTGAAGCACCACGTCCCCGTTATGCTCTTTTTACGATGGACGGGCTGTGATACACCACGTCCCCGTTACGTTCTTTTTACGACGGACGAGCTGTGAAGCACCACGTCCCCGTTACGCTCTTTTTACGACGGACGAGCTGTGAAGCACCACGTCCCCTTTACGCTCTTTTTACGACGGACGGGCTGTGACGCACCACGTCCCCGTTATGCTCTTTTTACGATGGACAGGCTGTGATACACCACGTCCCCGTTACGTTCTTTTCATGAGGGACGAGCTGTGACGCACCACGTCCCCGTTACGCTCTTTTTACGATGGACGAGCTGTGACGCACCACGTCCCCGTTACGCTCTTTTCATGAGGGACGAGCTGTGACGCACCACGTCCCGTTACGTGTGAAGCACCACGTCCCCGTTACGCTCTTTTCATGAGGGACGAGCTGTGACGCACCACGTCCCCGTTACGCTCTTTTCATGAGGGACGAGCTGTGACGCACCACGTCCCCGTTACGCTCTTTTCATGAGGGACGAGCTGTGACGCACCACGTCCCCGTTACGCTCTTTTCATGAGGGACGAGCTGTGACGCACCACGTCCCCGTTACGCTCTTTTTACGACGGACGGGCTGTGACGCACCACGTCCCCGTTACGCTCTTTTTACGACGGACGGGCTGTGATACACCACGTCCCCGTTACACTCTTTTTATGAGGGACAAGCTGTGATGCACCACGTCCCCAATACACTCTTTTTACGACGGACGGGCTGTGACGCACCACGTCCCCGTTACACTCTTTTCATGAGAGACAAGCTGTGACGCACCACGTCCCCGTTACGCTCTTTTCATGAGGGACGGGCTGTGATACACCGCGTCCCCGTTACACTCTTTTTATGACGGACGGGCTAAGACGCACCACGTCCCCGTGATGCTCTTTTTACGACGGACGGGCTGTGACGCACCACGTCCCCGTTACACTCTTTTCATAAGGGACAAGCTGTGACGCACCACGTCCCCGTTACACTCTTTTCATGAGGGACGAGCAGTGACGCACCACGTCCCCATTACACTCTTTTCATGAGGGACAAGCTGTGACGCACCACGTCCCCGTTACACTCTTTTTACGATGGACGGGCTGTGATACACCACGTCCCCGTTACACTCTTTTTACGACGGACGGGCTGTGACGCACCACGTCCCCGTTACACTCTTTTCATGAGGGACAAGCTGTGACGCACCACGTCCCCGTTACACTCTTTTCATGAGGGACGAGCTGTGACGCACCACGTCCCCGTTACGCTCTTTTCATGAGGGACAAGCTGTGACGCACCACGTCCCCGTTACGCTCTTTTTACGATGGACGGGCTGTGATACACCACGTCCCCGTTACACTCTTTTTATGAGGGACAAGCTGTGACACACCACGTCCCCGTTACACTCTTTTTATGACGGACGGGCTGAGACGCACCACGTCCCCGTTACGCTCTTTTCATGTCATGTCTCAGCGTCCCCATAAAAGACCTTTAATTATGAAGAAGGGGCGTGGTGAGGTTCTCCACCCATGGCCTGTTCTAGACTCTGTTCTAGACCCTCGTGTGATGCGTCATGATTGCCGAAAGAGTTACCAAGCTCCTCACTAACAATTAATCAGAAATCCCCGACATGTTTCCCATATGTTTTCTCCAAACCCGGAGACATTAGGATGGAGTTCCCCACCCACCCGCAGCTGTATCTGCCTCCACTCCTTGGCAGGTGGTGTTACAGGCTCCGGGTCGGTGGGAGTTTGGAGGCTGATGCTGATGTTTGAAACGCTCGGGTTGCAGCAGATGATCCGCTTCCACAAAATGCATTTATTATTATTTGATTAATAATATTAATTAATTATTTATTATTAAACCCATTAAGCGGCACGGTGGCTTAGTGGTTAGCACGTTCACCTCTCAGCACTAGGGATTCCCGGTTCAAATCCCCATCTGGGTGGAGTTTCCATGTTCTCCCCGTGTCCGTGTGGGTTTCCTCCGGGTTCTCTGGTTTCCTCCCACAGTCCAAAAACATGGATCAAGTCAATTGAATTCTCAAAAAAAATTGCCCCATATAGAGTGTGAGTTAGTGAGTGTGTGCCCAGCGATGGATTGGCACCCTGTCCTGGGTCTATCTGCCCAGAGCCCGAGACGTTCTCCCCTGGATGGGCATGGGGAACCCCACCGCGACCCTAATAGAGGATAAAGCAGGAGATGAATGAATGAATGAATGAATAAACCCATTAATTATTAGAGGTATGGATGCTGTGGTGTGTCCACGCCGACTTTTCATCCACATTTATTTCATCCCCGTCACCAGGGCAACGCATCGACTTTGTCGACATAATCGATCACAAAAATACGTGGTTTTGTTTAAATTGCACGTTAAATCACCAGCATGCATCTGAAGTGCACAAACACAACGACTCTTCACAATGGTACCACTGATGCACACCAGCGTTTAAAGCCCAAGCGCCCGCGGCGGGACGTCTGCGCAGCAAAACGGAAACAAAGGTTCGGTTTACTCATTATCTTAGCACATTATTTTCAGACTTTAACAATTTAAGGTCTTTCTGTTATTAGCAGTGCGTTACTAAGCGTTTCTTGATCGTCCTGTGCGGTACATGCAGCTTTCTTAACACTGCTCATGTTTTCATATCGCATTCAGATCGGTTCGTATGTCCGAGCTTGTATATAGTCCAAAAAAAAAAAAAAAAAAAAAAAAAAAAAAAAAAAAGAATGAATATATATATATATATATATATATATATATATATATATATATATTGCTCCAGTGAGGATTGTCGCCTGGCGATTCCACCTCACCGAGGAGCTAATTCTCACTCTGTGGCGTTCACCACTGCAAAATGGTGGAACGATCTTCCCAACTCTGTCCGTAAGGCAGAATCTCTAAACAGTTTTAAGTTTTAAGTACCTGTTATAAAAAAAATAAATAAAAAATAAATAAATAGATAAATAATAATAATAATAAAACAATTTTTAAAAAAGGGGGGGGGGCGCAGCTTCGAATAACAATCAGGTTTGATGAATTTACAGTATAGTTGGTTTTCTCCATGGCTTCTGACTTGTGGTGTTCTCATTTGTAAGTCGCTTTGGATAAAAGCGTCTGCTAAATGACTAAATGTAAATAAATATATATATACAGTGCAGTTCCCCCCCCCACCAAGAACCGACTCCCCGCGGGGTCGCGGGGTTCCCATGCCCATCCAGGGAAGAACTTCTCGGGTGCTGGGAAGATAGACCCAGGACAGGAGGGCAATCTATCACTGGGCACACACTCACTCACACAGACACACTCTATATGGGGCAATTTGGAGAACACAATTGACCTTGATCCATTGACCTTGACTTTGGGAGGAAAGCGGAGAAAACCTGTAGGAAACCCACGCGGACACGGGGAGAACATGGAAACTCTGCCCAGATGGGGATTCGAATACCCAGCGCTGAGAGGAGAACATGCTAAACCATTAAGCCAGCGTGCCGCCCTAACATAAACTATTTTGAAAAAATAAAGATAAATTTTTATTCCTATTTTATTCTTATTATTATTATATTCTATATTTATTAAGATTGAAATATTCCACCATCGTTCTAATGTGCTTTTTGTTAAACCTGAATTATTTAATCTCTTGTGGCTGATAATTAATCTTTAATAAAACATTTGTGTTTCAATAGAGCCCTCACTGTGTTTAATTAAAAACATATTTCAATATTAGAGGTTTTTAATTTTCATTATTTTGAAGTTTTAATTCCAATCACATTAGTCATAGTTTTTAAATTAATAATCTATAGACAATGAATCGTTGGATGAATCTATAGGAAATAAATCGTTCGATGGACCTATGGGAGACGAATCGTTCGATGGACCTATGGGAGACGAATCGTTTGATGGACCTATGGGAGACGAATCGTTCGATGGAACGAAGGGAGACGAAGCGTTCGATGGGAGACGAAGCGTTGATTGGACCTATGGGAGACGAAGCGTTGGATGGACCTATGGGAGACGAATCGTTCGATGGACCTATGGGAGACGAATCGTTCGATGGAACGAAGGGAGACGAAGCGTTCGATGGGAGACGAAGCGTTGATTGGACCTATGGGAGACGAAGCGTTGGATGGACCTATGGGAGACGAAGCGTTGGATGGACCTATGGGAGACGAAGCGTTGGATGGACCTATGGGAGACGAATCGTTCGATGGACCTATGGGAGATGAAGCGTTGGATGGACCTATGGGAGACGAAGCGTTGGATGGACCTATGGGAGACCAATCGTTGGATGGACCTATGGGAGACCAATCGTTGGATGGACCTATGGGAGACGAAGCGTTGGATGGACCTATGGGAGACGAAGCGTTGGATGGACCTATGGGAGACGAAGCGTTGGATGGACCTATGGGAGACGAAGCGTTGGATGGACCTATGGGAGACGAAGCGTTGGATGGACCTATGGGAGACGAAGCGTTGGATGGACCTATGGGAGACGAAGCGTTGGATGGACCTATGGGAGACGAAGCGTTAGGCGCAGCCCGTCCAGTCAGCGTCAGTCTCGGTGACCAAGGCGAGAATGAGGGCTGATGGATTGAGGTCACCACCACGCGCGCTGGCAAGTCGCCCTCCTTAAATGCGGATGTGCGCTTTCCAGGTCAGGTGTTGGGGCCGAGGGCCGAGGCACTGGAGCCGTGATCACCAACAGACCCGAACCTGTAACGTTCCACCTGCAGATCCTGCACTGTAGATGGCGCTTTAGGGGTTCTGCGTTTTTATGCATTTTAATGATTGTATTATTTATTTGTTTAAAGGTTTACAAACCGGGAAAACTTTTGATACAGAATTAGATATATTAAAAAAATCGAACTGGTGCCTTAGTGGTTGGCATGTTCTCCTCTCAGCGCTGGGGATCTGGGTTCAAATCCCGATCTGGGTGGCGTTTCCATGTCCACGTGGGTTTCCTCTGGGTTTCCTCCCACAGTTCAAGGTAAATGAAATGCTCTAAATTGCCCCATATATTGTGTGAGTGAGTGTGTGCCCAGTCATTGAATGGCGCCCTGTCCTGGGTGTATCTGCCCAGCGCCTGGAACGTTCACCCTGGATAGCCATGGGGAACCCCCCCCCCCACCCCGACCCTAGCAGAGGATAAAGTGGAAGATAATGGATGGATGAAATGAAAAAATTTCAATGCGGAGGAGTGATCCGTGATGTGTTCCAAATGCTGTCGTGGAGAACCCTTTTTAATAAAAAAAAGCTGTACAGTAAACAAATACCCCCCCCCCCCATGTGGCAATTTGTAACTGTGAGGTCAATACCACGGCGTGAACAGAGTCTTGAATTTTGTCCCTAGTGTTGGGTATAATAGGATACAGCAGTAGAACATGATGTGTGTGTGTGTGGGGGGGGGGGTTATATGGCCTGTCATTTGACCAGCCTCAAATGTTCTATTGCTTTAATTCCAGCTTCATTTGTTCCCAGTGGCTCAGTCCGATTCCAACGCCATTAAAGTATCAGGTTCTAAAGTATTAAAGCTACGCATTGCAATAGTACCATCATGACATGCGGGGCGCCGATATGGGCAGAACCCTGCGGCAGATGGTTTGACACAGGCGCAGTGAGACCACGGCATGCAGCCCACGGTTCCAATGCCGGAAATTCCCACATCCGGCCTCCCACCCATCAGACACGGCGTCCGCGTCGGCAGAACCCGTGGGCCCTGCGGGACCCGAAGGACACTCCGCTGAAGCATCCGCTGAAGAACCACAGTTCCCCTGACATCACCTGTGGGTTCTCCCGCCGAATGGCCGTCCCTATTTGTGTTTTTCCTCGAAGTGCTGGGTCAGCGCGAGGCGGGGCGACTCGGGAGACCGGAGGGGGGGGGATTCCGTCAGCTCTTTCAGTGAGGAAGAGAGAAAGAACTTTGTTCTTTTTCAGTAACTCCTTTGTCCTTGTTTCTAGGAGACAGCTGCCATGTGGCTAAGCATTATAGCCATTTCGGGACAGTGGAAACGGAGAATGGACGGGCGGGGGGGGGGCGGACGGGCGGGCTGGCGGGTGGGTGGGGAGGGAGGGGGGGTGAAAGGAGCGAAAGAATCGAGGGTGCGGCCAGAGATGAGCAGCCAGACTGGACTTTATTTACCTCCGTAAATGGATGTTGTGAGGTTACCGGCCCTGGGTTGGATGATGATGATGATGATGATGATGAAGATGAAACAGGGGCCCGTGTGCCGTCCCACCGTCCGATTGAGACCCAAATAAGCGGACAGACGGCCGGATGGCGCGCCGTCCTCCTGCTGACATAAGCCGAAGCGATGAAAGGCAGCTGCTGCCGGAGACAATGGGGTTGTTTCCAGCACACGGTTCTCTGTTCTCTTTTGTGTTCCGGCAGAAGAACCGGGCCACTGCCGTTTTGTGCCCCGGGCAGGGGGGGGGGGGTTGAAATGTGTGGGTTCCTCATTAGGCCCTGCGGTGTGTTCTCATCTGTGTGGAGGAGAACCCATCCAGGGGGTTCTACTAAAGGTGTTCATGGACCACAGAACCTCCTAAAGGGTGGATTTTATTCCATCCATCCATTATCTTCCACTTTATCCTATATTGAACGTTTCGGGCGCTGGGCAGATACATCCAGGACAGGGCGCCAATCTATCACTGGGCACACACTCACACACACTCTATATGAGGCAATTTGGAGAACTCAATTGCCCTTGAATCCATGTTTTTGGACTGTGGGAGGAAACCGGAGAACCTGGAGGAAACCCACGCGGACACGGGGAGAACATGCAAACTCCACCCAGATTGGAATTCGAACCGGGAATCCCCAGTGCTGAGATGAGAACATGCTAAACCACTGAGCCACCATGCCGCCCTATTAATTTTATTTTATTTATTTCTTTTTTTCATGGTTCTCTTTGAGAATCCCGTTCCCAGCGCGGTGGCTAGGATCGTACGTACAGAACGTAACTCAGGGAAGGCGGATCATCGCCCGTCAGTTCTAAACGTTAAAGAAACACTGACCGTATGAACATCTGCTTTTGTAGGAAAAACATCTGGCGTTTGAGACGTGGTGTTTTTTAACATGTTCTCGTGGAACTACTGCGCTTTAAGATCTCATGGGGGGGGTTTAAATAAGCTCAAATGTTCTGGTTACATCATTTAGGGCGTGTTCGCCCCTCACATCACTGAGAGGGCTCAGAATTTATATCTCGAACAGGGCCGGTTAAAGGTGATCTTTCGAGTATGTGGTTATGAGGTCATGGTTAATAAGGTGGAACATTGTTCCTGTAGGGTGCTTCATGTATAAATTGGATTGGGACGCAACGAGTACAGTTCCACCTCTTTACGTGATTTATTCACAATAACGCACAACCTCGAGTGTCTTATTGCTTTAAATAACCACTTACAAACACACTATAATAATAATAATAATAATAATAATAATAATAATAATAATAATAATTATAATAAATAATTAATAAAAACAAAAAAAAAAAAACAAAACAAGGTTTGATTCAGAAATACATTTATTAAACGCAAAATCGTTAATAATCTGCTCTTCTGAGACATAATCTAGTCCGGTTTTTAAAGTGAACAGGATTCTGCTTTTTTTTTAAAACAATCGCTGCCCTCTAGTGGCCAAATTACAGAACGCAGTTTATAAAAGCAGTGTAGCAGGTTAATCGCCATTTATATTCATCTGTAGTTTATGATTTAAAATAATGTATTGTATATCACACACTGATACCAATGTGAAGCGCTCAGAGGGGTGTGTCCTTGTCAATTATGTCATGGATGGACAGATGGCTCAGCCAATCAGATTTAAGGACCTCGTCAGATTGAAATTCGTTGTTTTCCTTGTGTATTTTATAAACGGTGTTCTGTAATTTCGTCACTAGATGGCAGTGTTCATTCGTAAACCGTTATCCTGTTCATTTAATAAACCGGACTAGATTACGTCACGGAAGATCAGATTATTAACGATTTAGTTTTTAATAAACACAGTTCTGAATCAAAGCTTGTTGTTTTTTTATTGCAGTGTATTTGTAAGTGTTTTATTAAAGCAATCAGACACTCGAGGTTGTGTATTATTGTGAATAAATCACATAAAGAGGTGGAACTGTACTCCACTACACGCCGGGACTAATAACACCTCTTTATGGAGTTTATTCAGAATAATGCCACGCCCTCTCGCATCGCATTGACTCATTATAAAACGATTAGCTCTGCTTCTTAAATCTGATTATTTTATGATTGATTATCGTACAATACAGATTAATATAAACAATTCCCGATCAGCAATAAAACCGGTTACATTGTTTTTATAAACTGCGTTCTGTAATATGGCCACAAGATGGAAGTGTTTGTAAGAGAAACCGGAATCCTGGTACTCAGCGATCATAACACCTCTGCACACACTCACTCACATAAACTATATGACAATATTGGGCAATTTAAAGCACTTATTCACCTTAAATCCATGTTTTTTGGACCTTGGAAGGAAAGCATAGAACCCAGAGGAAACCCACACAGAACATGGAATTTCCACCCAGATCAGGATTCGAACCTGAATCCCGAGAGGCAAATGTGCCGCCCCTTTACTCCCCCTATCCCGGTGATTTGGGATCCAGTGACGTTCAGATGTTCAATGCACAGGGAGGAAATCGCATCACAAATTAAAGGAAGTCAAGAGTCCACACAGTGCACGAGCCTCTGTCCAGAGGATGTCCAGCTTCCTGACTGCAAAGTCAGCGATTTATAAAACGGGGAAAACAGACAGTGCGACGGTCCCGAAAGCTCAGGCGCAGGATGCCAGCGCGTTCCCGTCCCGTCAGGTTGGGTCTGTTGTGATGTATATGTTTACTTTATGAGCAGAAGTATGTGGACGCCTCCCATTGGTCAGCGTGCACACACGGCCTACTCACAGTTAGACTAATGCCACGCCCTCTCACACCGCAGTGCTTTAATTTTTATATATAAAAATATTTAAAACAAGTTCATTTAGGGGCGGCAGGGTGGCTTAGGGGTTTAGCATGTTCTCCTCTCAGTACTGGGGATTCACGGTTCGAATCCCCATCTGGGTGGAGTTTCCATGTTCTCCCCGTGTCCGCGTGGGTTTCCTCCGGGTTTTCCGGTTTTCACCCACAGTCCAAAAACATGGAACAAGGGCAATTGAGTTCTCCAAATTGCCCCATATAGAGTGTGTGTGTGTGTGCGCGCATCCGGTGATGGATTGGTGCCCTGTCCTGGCGCCCTGATCTGCCCAGCGCCCGAAAACGTTTTCCCCTGGATGGGCATGGGGAACCCCCCCCCCCCCCACGACCCTAATTCTGCTTTATATTTATTTATTTATTTATATTGCCCAGCGATGGATTGGCGCCCTGTCCTGGCGCCCTGATCTGCCCAGCGCCCGAAACGTTCTCCCCTGGATGGGCATGGGGAACCCCACCACGACCCTAATATAGGAAAAGCGGGAGATAATGAATGAATGAATGAATATTTATTTATATTGTTCATGGTTGTTTCTGATTCACTTCGTGTTTTTTGCGTTTAGGTTTTTCTGTATTAGTTCTCTGTAGCGGCACGGTGGCTTAGTGGTTTGGCATGTTCTCCTCTCAGCGTTGGGGATTCCCGGTTCGAATCCAAATCTGGGTGGAGTTTCCATGTCCTCCCCGTATCCGCGTGGGTTTCCTCCGGGTTCATGGGTTTCCTCCCACAGTCCAAAAACATGGATCAAGGTGAATTCAATTCTCCAAATTGCCCCATATAGAGTGGAAGTGTGTGCTTAGGGTGTATCTGCCCAGCGCCCGAAACATTCATCTCTTGGATGTGCATTGGGAACCCCCCCTTGTCCCTAGTAGAGGATAAAAGCTGATGGATGGATGTTCTCTGTAGTGAATGTTTTAAAGTCGGGGTTCCATCTTCTCGTACGGCTCTTCTCGTGTGGATATAACGATGCACTCGCACTCCCAACACTGTGTCGTTCCTCCCTCTGCGCTCGGAACAGCGACGGCTCTTTGTGTCATGGCTTCATATCCGCTGACGGCGTGAGAGGACCGTTAAAGAACAATGAACTCATTGGCAACGCTCGTCAAACGGTCCGTCCTTCGTGAACTGCTGCTTTATTTCGGCCGGATGAGGCCTTTAGAGCATAAATTATGGATGTGATGGGATAGGAACAATTGTCAGTATCTATTGTGAGTAATGATTTTATGGACCAATGAGAGCGCGGGATCTTGCTCCGGGGCCTGCGTTGCAGCTGTTTGTGCGTTCTTGGTTTGGATCTCGGCGAACACGCTGAGCGCTGCGCTCCGAGCGCCGTTCCCCGGTATTGACCTGTTTAATAGTTTAAACGTGGCCTCAGGGTGACGTGAGCGTCCCCGTCACCCTGCTGTCACGCCGCGGACTTTAACAAAGTAATTCTGTGTAGTTCCGTAGTCCTCGTTACGTCCATAAATGGCGCTATGGGTCTGAGCGGGATGTTTAATAGACTACATTTAATAAAGCTGGCATCTGAAAACGATCTCCGTCCGGTTCCGTGGTGTTCCGAAGCTTCGGCGATGCTGTGTTCCTACCATGCAGAGGAACCCAGAAGATAAGTCAGATAAGTCTTCAGAGTGGGACATGATGAAATGGCCCTTCAGGGGCCGCAAAGGGGGGCAAATAGAGTTAAAGGGAATGAACAAGCTGAACCTGGTGTATGTTCTGTGAGGGGTGGTTCCGTGTGTTCTGTGAGGGGTGGTTCCGTGTGTTCTGTGAGGGGTGGTTCTGCCTTAAATGTTCCACGGAGGCCGGAGGAAGGAGGGGGAGAAAGTGACCAGGGCTAAAAATAAGCCGTCACTATTGGCTGGCCTCGGATGGTCCGTTACTCGGGGGCCAAGAGAACAACCCAACATTCCTCACTGAGTCTGAGCGGTCCTTCTGTTTCCTGCTCTGGATCTGTGTGAGCGCACACACACACACACACACACACACACACACACACACACATCATGATCATCATCACAAATACACATGACGTACACACATTCCCGCTCTGACAGTAGATTAGAAATAAAACCATGTGTTTGGAAACAGCACAGAATCACATATGATGGGATGACTGAGTGATGGTGATGATGAGGAGACAGGGTAAAGGGGTGATGGTGGTTATGTGGATGATGGGATGACAGGGTGATGCTGATGACTGAGTGATGGAGGATATGGTGGTGATGAGGTGAAAGGGTAGTGGTGATGGGTGATGCTGTTGACGGTCGTGACAGGGTGGTGGTGATGGGGTGACTGGGTGATGCTGTTGACGGTCGTGACGGGGTGATGTGGGTGATGGGGTGACTGGGTGATGCTGTTGACGGTCGTGACGGGGTGACATGGTGATGGGGTGACGGTCGTGACGGGGTGACAGGGTGGTGGTGATGGGGTGACTGGGTGATGCTGTTGACGGTCGTGACGGGGTGACAGGGTGGTGGTGATGGGGTGACTGGGTGATGCTGTTGACGGTCGTGATGGGGTGACTGGGTGATGCTGTTGACGGTCGTGATGGGGTGACTGGGTGATGCTGTTGACGGTCGTGATGGGGTGACAGGGTGATGCTGTTGATGGTCGTGACTGGGTGATGTGGGTGACGGTGTGACTGGGTGATGCTGTTGACGGTCGTGATGGGGTGACTGGGTGATGCTGTTGACGGTCGTGATGGGGTGACTGGGTGATGGGGTGACTGGGTGATGCTGTTGACGGTCGTGATGGGGTGACTGGGTGATGCTGTTGACGGTCGTGATGGGGTGACTGGGTGATGCTGTTGACGGTCGTGGTGCTTTATAGTCGGAGAGACGTTGTAATAAAATGTCTATAAAATGCTTTAGTGATTACACAGCTACGGGTCTGTGGGGAATTCTGGATCCGTGGGGGTCTGCGGGGCTCCGTGGGTGGCTCTGATGCGAGTGACGAGTCGTGACTGCTGGGTTCCGTGGGGGACTTTGTCTCCACGGCAATGGGGGTCACCCTGATGCTGCCTCTAGATCTGGGTGGATCCACAGTTGATGCTTATTTAAATACGGTTTAAGTCAGGTGACTGGGGGTTCGCAGTTGAAGCTGTAACGCTCTTGGTGGTCATGGGGGTGGGACTGGGTGGCATCCACGTGGTCGTGTGGAACTTGCTCTGCGTCTGCGCATGCTGGGACACGCCGGAACCCTCCCTGAATTTGCAGCCGCAGAGTTTTTTTATCGTCCTTCTAAAATATTTTTAGTAACGTATCATTCATCAAATGCCCCACATGCGAAACAGAACGGGGGCCGGGCGGGAACCCTGGGAACGAAAACGCACACGTCGGGGGACGTTCCCCGAGGACCGTCCCGTTTGCCCCACACCGCACACACACACACATGACGCCGTGTTGCTCGCAGGCCGCGACGCATGTCTGCCTCCCCGCACTTTAAATCGGAGAGCGTTGTAATAAAATGTCTTTGCTTTCTGGTCAGCTATGGGTCGAACCCGTGGGGTGTCCGGGGATCAGGAAGCTCAGGACCAGATCCGTGATGTCAGCCGGCTCGCTGCCGAACCGATTCATATTCACGGAGCATGTATTGGAAGGAATTTACACAGGGCGGCGTGCCCTGCGTCTGCATGCTGGGACCCCGGAGTCCACTCCCTGAATTTGCCGCCGGTCCGCTCATGTCCTTTTAAAACGGCTCATGGAGCTTCAGCAGTAAACCCATCCAGGAGGGTCCGGGTCTGTCAGCACAAAGGTTCTAAAGGAGAACATGTCGAGGACGTCCCGTTTGCCCCCGCCGTTCGCCGTGTTTGCAGAGACCCGCGAGATACTACGCCGAGGCCCAAATGTCCGGTTTGTACTTTACGTGTTAAGGGAGGACGGGGAGGATGTAGTGATTCGAACGGCTCGCTGCCGACCTTCTTGCTGTAGATGGAAAATTTACACTATATGCCCTCGTCCCATTTTGAGTCCATTGGAGGTCTGCTCAGGGAATGTAAGACCCAGAATCCTGTTACTGTCAGCGGCCGATCAGCGTGACTTCGGGACTAATAACACATCTTTATGTGATTTATTAAGAATGAGATACCACGCCCTCTCGTACTATTACTGCTTAATTATATAGGACGTATATATAACCCTATTCTATGTGAGATATATATATATATATACACACTTTATCATTCATTATCTTCCGCTTTATCCTCTACTAGGGTCGCGGGGGGGGGGGGTTCCCCATGCCCATCCAGGGGAGAACGTTTCGGGCGCTGGGCAGATACACCCAGGACAGGGGGGGCAATCTATCACTGGGCACACACTCACTCACACAGACACAATTTGGAGAACTCAATTGACTTGATCCATGTTTTTTGGACTGTGGGAGGAAACCCACGCGACATGGGGAGAACATGCAAACTCTACTGAGATGGGGATTCGAACCGGGAATCCCTAGTGTTGAGAGGAGAACATGCCAAACCACTAAACCACTAATTAATTTATATATTATATATATGGCGGCATATGTATGTATATATATATATATATATATATATATATATACTATATATATATATATATTATAATATATATTTTTTAGGCGGCCGGTGGCTTAGTGGTTTAGCACGTTCGCCTCTCAGCTCTAGGTATTCCCGGTTCGAATCCCCATCTGGGCGGAGTTTCCATGTTCTCCCCGTGTCTGCGTGGGTTTCCTCCGGGTTCTCCGGTTTCCTTCCACAGTCCAAAAACATGGATCAAGTCAATTGAGTTCTCCAAATTGACCCATATACTCTATGTTTGTGTGCGTGTCTGTGTGAGTGAGTGTGTGCCCAGCGATAGATTGGCGTCCTGTCCTGGGTGTATCTGCCCAGCGTCACGAAGCGTTCTCCCCTGGATGGGCATGGGGAACCCCACACCGCAACCCCAAGCGGAAGATAATGAATGAATGAATGTATATATATGATATTATATGTATATATATATATATATATATATATATATATATATATATATAATAAAGCAGTGTGGTACGAGAGGGCGTGGTATTTTTTTTAATAAATCCCATAAAGAGGTGTTATTAGTCCCGAAGTACACGCTGATCGCCGCTGAGTAACAGGATTCCGGCTTCCCTAACAATAAAATACTGCCATCTAGTGGCCAAATTACAGAACGCAGTTTATGAAAACCGTGCGGAGGCTCTGATGTTGATCGGGGCTGATGGGTGTAGACCTAAAGTAAATAGCGGTTACGTTGCAGAACCCGCTCAGCCGGATGAACCGGTGTTCATTAAAGGGTTTATTTAAGGGTGGGGGGACTCGCTGAACCAACATTTAACACACGTGTAAGTGATTTATTACAGAGGCCAGCGTGGTGGTTGGCATGTTCTCCTCTCAGCGCTGGGAATCCATGGTTCGAATCCCAATCTGGATGGAGTTTCCTCTGTTCTCCCCATGTCCACATGGGTTCCCTCTGGGTTCGGGTTCCTACCTCCCACGGTCCAAAAACATGATAAATTGATGGCTCTAAATTGCCCCATATAGTATGTGTGAGTTTGCCCAGTGATGGATTGGCGCCTGATGCAAGCTCCCCTGAATGGGCATGGGGGAACCCCCCCCCCCCCCAGGGAACCCAAAGATGATGGATGAACGATTAGAAACATCAAATCCTCCACATGGCATTAGTTCGACCGAGGTAAAGGAACTCCCGTCGCCGTGGTAACGCGTTGTCCTGCTCATCTGTTGAGTTTGGTACTCGATAGTTGCTGAGGAACCTGACCGGAACGTGCCAAGTGTGTTCCTCAGGTTCTGCCAGCAGAACCGATTCAGAACCTCGGCTCACAGGGCTCTGAATTCTATATGAAGTGATTCTTCACGTGTCGTTCAAGTTCAAGTTATTTATTTATATAGTGCTTTTTAACAACAGTACATTGTCACAAAGCAGCTTTACAGAATGAAAAGCCTTTAAACCCCCAAAGAGCAAGCCGAAGCGACAGTGGCAAGAAAAAACTCCCTTTTATGTTGTTATTTAAGGAAGAAAGCTTGGGAGGACCAAGACTCAGTGGGGGACTCGTCCTCCTTGAGCGGCCAGGCAGCAACAACAATGTAGGACAGCCATGTAGAGATATTAAACGAATGGAAAAACGAACAACTGGAAAACTATATGTGAGTCCATTAGGGGGCGTCCTGCAGGACCGCCTTGTCCGGTTCTAACCAGTATTCGTCAGCAGAGCCATGGATGAAGATCTCCAGGAAGCCGGGGGACACCTCAAAAGAAACAGACAAGGAAGGCAGTTAGAGCTGATAATAAAGCACGGCATTTAATTAATAAGTAATTTATTGACACAGTGCATCATGTGACTCCGGCATCACTGACTAGAGCAGCAGAACTAAAAGAAGCAGATACAGTAGGGTACATAGTTGAGATGGCGCCCCGGAACAGCATCATTTCAGCGCCACACCCCCCCATTAATGATGAGGTGGGTGAAGAGGTGAAACGCCAGCATACACTGATCACAGATTACCCCCCCCTCCCAACACAGCCAAGTCTGAGACCTACATCTTTATCTACAGGGGATTAATTAAACGCAAGATTAAATAAATGTGTTTTTAATTTATTATCATTTTTTTAAAATATTTTATTTTTATTGTTGCACT
Source organism: Corydoras sp. C115 (assembly GCA_019802505.1). NCBI lineage: Eukaryota > Metazoa > Chordata > Actinopteri > Siluriformes > Callichthyidae > Corydoras > Corydoras sp. C115. Next base: position 303,375 of record JAFMOC010000521.1, on the reverse strand, counting down.
TGGAAGGTAACAGACACAGATACATCAACATATATACATACATACATACTTGCAGATAAACACATTGCACATACACCTTATAAATGGAACATAAAGGGGCTACCCATAACACATTAGGCTTAGAAACATACGATTGATGGACAAACATGTAGATAAAAAGACCACGAGCAAAGCAGATAGATGGGGAAAAGAAGAGAAAAGACAGAAAGGAGAGAAATTTAATTTATTTTTAAAGATTAATAGTGATTCAGAATCACGAACAGTAACTGGAAAGCTATTCCAAAGTTGAGGAGCCTTGTGGGAGAACGCTCTTCCACCAGCAGTTCAATTGCCCCGGATTCACGTCTGTTCATTTGTGTCATATAACTCGCTGATGAATCACGCCTGATGAATGATTTTTCTTTCGATATTTTAATAATATTTTTTTATTATAATCAGCATTTCAAAATATGCAACATCTCCACTCTCCTAATTGTTCTCCGTTGCCCCCCCCCCCCTCCGTCCTATCCCTGCCGTTCACACGTCTGCCGCGACAGAGCAGCGCCGGCTCCCGATTTATCGGCAGGCCTCCAGAAATAACCGAGAAGAGGAAGCGAAAGCGCCGCTTCGTTAAATTTACACTCTCGCCGCCGCGCTGTCGTTGCAGGTTTGTCCACCACGCAGAGGAAGTTTGCCGAGTCGCTGAACGAGTTCAAGTTCCGGTGCATCGGCGACGCGGAAACCGACGATGAGATCTGCATCGGTGAGTGTGGACGAGGGCTGGCCATGCGACACACGAGGATGGGGTCACCGATGACCTCATCCCACAGCGTGACCTTACGGTTGAACTTCCTCTATTGCGTTTTCTGAGAATTACTCCGTCATGTGGACAAAAGTCCTTTGGTGAGCTGGTCCTCACAGCAAGAAGGTCCCTGGTTCAGTTCCCAGTGCAGGTTCTCCTCATGCATCTGCTGAATCATCCATCCATTATGTTGGATGGGGCTCCCCATGCCCATCCAGGGGAGAACGTTTCAGGTGCTGGGCAGATGCACCCAGGACAGGACGCCAATCTATCACTGGACACACACACACACACACACATGCACTCTATATGGGGCAATTTGGAGAACTCAATTGACCTTGAATCCATGTTTTTGGACTGTGGGAGGAAACCGGAGAACCCGGAGGAAACCCACGCGGACACGGGGAGAACATGGACACTCTACCTAGATGGGGATTCGAACCTGGAATCCTTAGCGCTGAGAGGAGAACATGCTAAAGCACTAAACCATTCATTTAACCGCTCAATCATTAGGATGTCTGTGTTCGGATGGTGTTTTGTGAGACGGCGTCTCGTGTTCTTGTTTGCAGCGAAGTCGCTGCAGGAGTTCGCCGGCGTTCTTCAGAACCTGGAGGACGAAAGGACGAGGATGGTGAGTCAAGCTTTATGCACACCGCACTCGAACCCCGCCCGTCAGACCTAAATCCTCATCATCCTCATCATCATCATGTTCCCTCAGATCGATAACGCGAGCGACGTCCTGATCACCCCGCTGGAGAGGTTCAGGAAGGAGCAGATCGGAGCCGCCAAGGTATGATATCACCGTTTCATATGGAGGGTCTGGCTGTGTGTGTGTGTGTGTGTGTGTGTGTGTGTGTGTGTGTGGGTAGGGCTGCAACGAACGATTGTTTTGACAGTCGATTAATCGGCCGATTATTTTTTTTTTTTTTTCGATTAATCGATGAATGGCAGCACGGTGGCTTAGTGGTTAGCACGTTCGCCTCTCAGCGCTAGGGATTTCCGGTTCGAATCCCCATCTGGGTGGAGTTTCCATGTTCTCCCCGTGTCTGCGTGGGTTTCCTCCGGGTTCTCTGGTTTCCTCCCACAGTCCAAAAACATGGATCAAGTCAATTGAATTCTCAAAAATTGCCCCCTATAGAGTGAGTTTGTGCCCAGTGATGGATTGGCGCCGTGTCCTGGGTCTATCTGCCCAGCGCCCGAGATGTTCTCCCCTGGATGGGCATGGGGAACCCCACCACAACCCTAATAGAGGATAAAGCAGGAGACAATGAATGAATGAATAATCGATTAATCTGATAAATTCTAGAAAATTTCCATGTCTTTTCATTTACATTTAATTATTTAATTTAATTTAATTTAATCATTTAGCCGACGTTTTGATCCAAAGCGACTTACAAATGAGAACATCAGAGTCGGTAGCTACGAAGAAAACCAGCTACACTGTGGAATTATTACGCAGGTCAACAAACGTCTGGTTTTATTTACACTATTAGTTTAAAGCGTCTAATTAACCTAAAGAGCAATTAAACACACATCTCACACACACACACCGAATATGTAGCAAAGTGTGAACAAAATACTAAATTACACAAATTTGTGTAGCTGTAATATGTTACCTCAACTCCATCACTCCTATAGAGGGCAGTGTCTTCACTCATACTGTCAGAAAATTAAAACCTGAAGCTTGATCGTTAATTAACAGCATTGTGTACGAGCTGTATGTATTTATAATGCACATTTAAACATCGCTTAAGATAATTAAATGAAAATCTAAAGTACCACACGTTCTCCATCACTGTCTCCATCCAGAACATCCAAAAACAGCATGAAGCTGCTCTGGTTCTCATAGTGTGAGTGCACCGTTACGCTGATTCACTTCTGAACTAAAGAACCTCGGGATGTTGTCGTGATTCACTCTGCTGTTCAGCTTCATCCTCATCGGTGGCTCCAGCATGTTCAGTTTCAGGTGGTGGACCATCACCGTGGTGCTGCGTGCAGGTCGAATCATTTTTGCCGAGCTCGCATGTTCCACGTTCTTTATTTGTGTGCAGCGTGAAGCTCCCGCAGTTATAATGATTTAAATGGAGGTTTTTTCTGCGTTGGCTGTGTTTCAATTGTACAATTTATCGACTTTGTTTTGCAGACTCCACCACGTTCATTTGTACGCTATTTTTTTTCCAGCGTTGTTTTCAGCGCTGCCGGTGACATAAGCGGTTACGACGTCACAAGTAACGTGGAAATAGTTATCGACACTTTTCATCATCGATTTTTATCTATTTTATCGATTCGTTGTTGCAGCCCTAATTGATTCACATCAAAATGAAAGAACCTCGGGATGTCGTAGTGATTCACTCTGCTGTTGAGCTCCTTCATCCTCATCTTCATCCTCATCGGTTTCGTTTCAGGTGGTGGATCATCATCGTGGTGCTGCGTGCAGCTCGAATCGTTTTCGCTGAGCTCGCATGTTCCACGTTCTTTATTTGTGTGCAGCGTGAAGCTCCCGCAGTTTTAATTATTTAAACTGTGTTTTTTTCTGCATTGGCTGTGTTTCATTTGTACGATTTATCCACTTTGTTTCGCAGACTCCGCATCGTTCCGTTCAACCCGCTATTTTTTTGTTCCTTCGTTGTTTTCAGCGCTGCCGGTGACGTAAGTGCTTACGACGTCGCGAGTAATGCGGAAATCGTTATCGACACTTCATCATCGATTTTATCGATTCATTGTTGCAACCCTAATTGATTCACTTCAAAAGGAAAGTTCACTCTGCTCTTGAGCTCCTTCATCCTCATCTTCATCCTCATCGGTTTCATTTCAGGTGGTGTATCATCATCGTGGTGCTGTGTAACCACGACGTTGCGAGTAACGCGGAAATCGTTATCGACACGTTTCATTATCGATTTCTATTGATTTTTATCGATTCGTTGTTGCAGCCCTAGTGTGTGTGTGTGTGTGTGTGTGGGGGGGGGGGGGGGGTAAGGCTACTTCACCAATGATCCACCACATCCCTGACGATGGGACGGTGAAATGAATACAGCGTGCGATTGCGTAATATCTCTCTGGAGGTCAAATATGGGCATTGGCATGGTGGTGTAGTGGTTTAGCATGTTCTCCTCTCACCGCTGTGGCTTTGGTTCGAATCCCAATGGGTATGGTGTCCGCATGGATCCTCTCTGGTTTCCTCCCATAGTCCAAAAACATGGATTTAAGTTACATTTGGCTGCTCTAAATTGCCCCTGTATAGTTTGTATGAGCGTGCCCAGCACCCAAAACGTTCTCCCCTGGATGGGCATGGAGCACCCCCCCCCCCCCCCTCGCCACCCAGGACATGACCCTGGACTGAGAGGACTGAAAAAAAATAATGAATAATTTAAGTGCTTTTACTTTTTATACCACACTGCCATCTGGTGGTAAAATGCGACATCATGATTTTAAACGATGCTTATTGGATCATCGGTGCCGGATTTTTGGATTTGTGCCTTATGTACTCTTTCTGACGTCAGTTTCTTCCTCTGCTCGATCATGTAATTTTTAGCTGGGGGGATTGGTCAGGCTACCATGGCAACCCACCCAGACACTGGGAGAACATGCAAATCCCACAAAGATCAAGACTCGTCTGATATAAATTGTGTACACTGCTGTACAAACATGTGTATTAGATGTGGAAACTGATTGGATGCCAGGACAGGGGGGCAACCTCTCACTGGGCACACACTCACTTACACACACACACACACACACACTATGGGGCAATTTGGAGAATTTAATTGACCTTGATCCATGTTTTTTGGACGAAACCGGAGAACCCGGAGGCAACCCACAGGGACACGGGGAGAGCATGCAAACTCCACCCAGATTGGGATTCGAACCAGGACTCCACAGAGCTGAGAGGAGAACATGCCAAACCACTAAGCCACCGTGCCGCCAGTTTTTTTTAAACATGCTTTTGTTTTTGCATGTTAATTAGTTTACCTCCCGCCTCCATCAAGTCGTACCCCCCCCCCCCCCCCCCCCCCGCCTCCACCTGTGAGCAGAGTTGGATGCAGACGGTCTTTCTGTTTGTGTTTTAAGGAGGCGAAGAAAAAGTACGATAAAGAAACTGAGAAATACTGCGCCGTGCTGGAGAAACATCTGAGTCTGTCTGCTAAGAAGAAGGAGGCACACCTTCAGGAAGTATGAATCCCAAACACACACACACACACACACACACACCCACACACACACACATACACACACACACTACCGGATACGAGGATGTGGCCTCATGTGTTTAGAGTATGGTAGAATATAGTAGGTGGATTTGGGGTGGCCACACCCGCTCTGTCCCCCTGCATCCCTGGAGCAATAAGGACTCAGGGGCCCACATTACTAATGTCCTGCATGATTATAATGTAACCCATAGGATCTGTTAGTATTGTTATTATATATATATATCTTTTATTCTGGAATTTTTTTGGGGCGGCACGGTGGCTTAGTGGTTTAGCACGTTCTCCTCTCAGCACTAGGGATTCCCAGTTCGAATCCCCGTCTGGGTGGAGTTTCCATGTCCTCCCCGTGTCTGCGTGGGTTTCCTCCGGGTTCTCCGGTTTCCTCCCACAGTCCAAAAACATGGATCATGTCAATTGAATTCTCCAAATTGCCCCATATAGAGTGTGTCTGTGTGAGTGACTGTGTGCCCAGCGATGGATTGGCACCCTGTCCTGGGTCTATCTGCCCTGCGCCCGAGATGTTCTCCCCTGGATGGGCATGGGGAACCCCACCGCGACCCTAATAGAGGATAAAGTGGAAGATAATGGATGAATAAATGAATTTTTTGGAGCGTGCTCATATTTAAAATTTGTTATTTTAACAAGATCAATTTTATGGAGAGCAGAAATATTTAAAGAAATATAGAAATAAAGAAATATCTAAAAATATTAAAATATTTAAAGATATTTATATTATATATGTATGTATATATACAGTATATATATATATATATATATATATTTTTTTTTTTTTTTTTTTTTAAATATCTCTGTAGATCAGATGACACCTGAAAATGGAACATGTACATTGTTTATATCCGGGTCTTTACACTTGTACACGTGATGTTTCAGGTGGTTGATATGGAACAAGCAGTTGGTTTTAATGAGCTGATTTATTGCCAGTTCCGACACTGCCATCTGGTGGTCACTCTGTGACACCGCAGGCATTTCTTCATACAGAAGAAAACCTTTTTTGTTGTTGTTATTTTTATGTTTGTGGAAAAGTATCATTATTCTTTCATCCATCCATCCATTATCTTCCACTTTATCCTCTCTTATTGTGGTGGGGGGGTTCCCCATGCCCATCCAGAGGGGAACGTTTCTGGCGCTGGGCAGATACACCCAGGACAAGGGGGGGCAATCTATCACTCACTCACACAGACACACTCTATATGGGGCAATTTGGAGAATTCACTGGACCTTGAATCCATGTTTTTGGACTGTGGGAGGAAACCGGAGGAAACCCACGTGGACACGGGGAATCCCTTGCACTGAGAGGCGAACATGCCAAACCACTAAGCCACTGTGCCGCCTCATTTTTATTTCAGTTTTTCATATTTTTTATTTATTTATTTTCATTCATTCATTACCTCCCGCTTTATCCTCTATTAGGGTCGCGGTGGGGTTCCCCATGCCCATCCAGGGGAGAACGTCTCGGGCGCTGGGCAGATAGACCCAGGACAGGGCGCCAATCCATCGCTGGGCACACACTCACTCACACATACACACTCTATATGGGGCAATTTTTTGAGAATTCAATTGACTTGATCCATGTTTTTAGACTGTGGGAGGAAACCGGAGAACCCGGAGGAAACCCACGCAGACACGGGGAGAGCATGGAAACTCCACCCAGATTGGGATTCGAACCGGGAATCCCTAGCGCTGAGAGGCGAACGTGCTAACCACTAAGCCCCCGTGCCTCATTTATTTATTTATTTTTTTTATTTATTTTTTTTTTTGCAGTTGCAACTTTAATCATTTTGATGAGAGTTATTTTTATAAGTGTTTTATTTTTTATAAAGTGTTTTATAAGTGTTTATAAGTGTTTTATTTTTTATAAATTTATTTATTGTGGAATAAATCTCCTGTCTGTTTTTATTCCTGTTTATTTTCAGAAAACATTCACCTTTTGTGAGTTTAATAAATGTTTGTTCTGTTCCGCAACCGAAAGTCGAATTTTAAGTTTGCTCCCCTCGATGTAACGTGCATCATGTGACCTGGCCGTCGTCTCTCTTGTCCCGCAGGCAGACAGTCAGGTGGACCTCGTGCGGCAGCATTTCTACGAAGTCTCTTTGGAATACGTGTTTAAAGTCCAGGAGGTTCAGGAAAGGAAGATGTTCGAGTTCGTGGAGCCGGTACGTCCTCACTGCTCACTTTAAATGGTCTAAAGTATGAGCGAGGACCCCCGAGCCTGGCAGCACTGGGTGCATTGGGGGTGTTCTGTGGTTACACCTCCTGTAATGTCTGAGTGAGGGTGATGGAACCCGGGTGTGGCAGTTCAGGTTCTACAGTACGGACCGTTCTCACTGTGCAGCCCTTTAGTTCTGAGGTTCTGTGATGCAGGTTCTTCTTTTAAATCCATGTCTCTGTCCTTGGTTCCAGCTGCTGGCCTTTCTGCAGGGACTGTTTACGTACTATCACCATGGTTACGAGCTGGCCAAAGACTTCAGCCACTTTAAAACCGATCTGACCATCAGCATCCAAAATGTACGTCATCTTCGTTTTTTTATTTTAATTTAACATAATATCTGTTTAATATAATCATCCATCCATTATCTTCAGCTAATCCTCTGCTAGGGTTGTGGGGGGTTTCCCCATGCCCATCCAGGGGAGAACGTTTCAGGCGCTAGGCAGATACACCCAGGACAGGGGGGCAATCTATCTCTGGGCAAACACACACACACACACTCTATATGGGGCAATTTGGAGCATTCAATTCACCTTGATCCATGTTTTTGGACTGTGGGAGGAAACCGGAGAACTCGGAGGGAACCCACGCGGACAGGGGGAGAACATGCAAACTCCACCCAGATTGGGATCTGAACCAGGAATCCCCAACGCTGAGAGGAGAACATGCCAAACCACGTGCAGCCCTGTTTATCCATCCATCCATCCATTATCTTCCGCTTTATCCTCTATTAGGGTCACAGGGGGGGGGGGGGGGGTTCTCCATGCCCATCCAGGGGAGAACGTTTCGGGCGCTGGGCGGATACACCCAGGACAGGGGGGCAAACTATCGCTGGGCACTCACTCACAGACACACACACACAATCTATATGGGGCAATTTGGAGAAATCAATTGACCTTGAATCCATGTTTTTGGACTGTGGGAGGAAACCGGAGGAAACCCACTGTTTGTGTGACACAGGGAGAACATTGAAACTCCACCCAGATTGGGATTCGAACCGGGAACCCCCAGCACTGAGAGGAGAACATGCCAAACGCCCTGTTTTTATATTATAAATGAATATATTAATATAAATGTGAAACCCGTTGTTCACGTCGCAGACGCGGAACCGGTTCGAGGGCACGCGATCCGAGGTGGTGAGTCTGATGAGGAAGATGAAGGAGAACCCTCACGAGCATAAGAGCATCAGCAACCACTCCATGGAGGGTTACCTGTTCGTTCTGGAGAAACGTGAGTCCCGCCTTCGGGTTCGCGCCGTGAGAACCGAGTAGAACCTTCCGATCCGTGAGATCAAAGAGAACCCGAGTAGAACCCTCCCATCCGTGAGATCAAAGAGAACCCGACGCCCCCCCCCCCCCCGCCTCATCCCGTGGTAGTGTCCAGCATCGAGGGAACGCCGTCGCCTTGGTAATGGCGTCACGGGTCATGTTTTAAATCTTCTATTATACTGAGGGTACTAGTTCTCATACTAGTTTAACTAGTTAAGTATAGAGTAACCACACAACCCCCCCCCCCCCCCCCCCCCCCCCCCCCACCCTGTGGTAGTGTCCAGCATCGAGGGAACGCCGTCGCCTTGGTAACGGCGTCACGGGTCGTGTTTTAAATCTTCCATTATACTGAGGGTACTAGTTCTCATACTAGTTTAACTAGTTAAGTATAGAGTAACCACACAACACCCCCCCCCCCACCCTGTGGTAGTGTCCAGCATCGAGGGAACGCCGTCGCCTTGGTAACGGCATGGTTTCAGACACAGCCTGGTGATGGAGGTTCCACTTAAATAGTTTGGTACTCGATAGTTGCCGTAAAATAAATAGATTTAATCCCCCGCACTGCATCGTCAGATGGTCACATGACCGGGTGGGTGTCGTTTTGGGTGTTTGTGGTGCACGAGGCTCGCGGGGGCGGTGTCTAATGTGTCGACTAAAGCCACGCCCCTTTCTCCCACAGGTCCCTTCGTGTCCACGTGGGCGAAGTACTACTGCACCTACCAGCGCGACTCCAAACGCCTCACCATGGTGCCCTTCGACCAGAAATCCGGAGGCAAGACGGTTCGTGTTGCCTATGAACCCTCTACCACACCTCACACACCCCCCACCCACACCCCCTCCACCCAACCCCACCCCACCTCACCCTCACCCACACCCCCTCCACCCAACCCCACCCCAGCCTCACCCCCACCCACACCCCCTCCACCCAACCCCACCCCACCTCACATTCCAGCTCCGTATCTGGCGTTCCAGAACTCAGAACGTGTCGATACAGGCTGGTTTGATTTGACTCCTCGGCTGCTGATGACTCAGAGCTCAGGGGTAAAATAGCAGTGGGGGGGGGCATGGGGGGTACGGGGGTGGGGGGTCATCGACATAGCAGAGAGAAACTGCCAAACTGCATTCCTGTGTCGCGGTGCACGACGGAACAGGCCCCGAACACTGAACGTGTTTAATATAACGATACGGCATCTCTGATTATAATAACATTAAATAACGGGTGGCATGAGGCCGGTGGTTTGGCATGTTCTCCTCTCAGCGCTGGGGATCCAGGTTCGAATCCCGATCTGGGTGGAGTTTGCACGTTCTCTCCCGTGTCCGCGTAGGTCTCCCATGGATTCACGGACACGGACATGGATTGAAGGTGTATTGAATGCTCTAAATTGCCCCATATAGTGTGTGTGTGTTTGGGTATGTGCCTGTCCTGGGTGTATATACCCATATCCCGAAATGTACTCCCCTGGATGGGCCCCCCCCGTTCTCTCCGTGTCCGCGTGGGCTTCCTCCAGGTTCTCTGGCTTCCTCCCACAGTCTAAAAACATGGATTCAAGGTGAATTAAATGCTCCAAATTGCCCCGTATAGTCTCAGTGTGAGTGAATGTGTGCCCAGCGATAGATTGCCCCACTGTCCTGGTTGTATCTGCCCAGGGCCCAAACCCCATTATTAACCAAATTATCAATGATCTTACGCTTAATCTTGTATTTGGGTCACGGGGGGGGGGGGGTTCCCCCATGCCCATGCCCATGCCCATGCCCATGCCCATCCAGGGGAGAATGTCTCGGGCGCTGGGTGGACACACCCAGGACAGGGGGGGGCAATCAATTACGGCTATAACGTCGTCGTTTTAATTAATGAGTACTACAAATTTTTTTAATACTAAGCGTTATATGTTTTTCGTAGACGTCTTATTTTCTCTAAATCTGGAATATTTAACCTCGTACGCCCTCTGACCTTCTGCACACTCTGTCATTACTGACGTGCTGGTAATTCCACCTCATATTAATAAACTGAAGATAAACCACAAGAGTAATTTCATCAGTTATTTCTGATTCAGTGGCTGAGATTATCCCCCTAATTACGGCGTAATTAATTAGAACACGCTGTGCGCCCCAGCCGGTTTACGGGGTGGGACGTTAAAACCCGGTCAGTTCGAACAATACGCCAATGAATCCTTAAAACAGTTTACAGATTAGAGTATCCATGCGCCTCCGTCACGGGGATTACAGACGCGAGCTGCCCTTTGCATTATTATGGGCTGTTTCCGGTAAACGTGTGATGCGTGCCACGCCCCGCCCGCCGTGATGCGTGATTGGTTCGGTGCTGATCGCGATCAATACTTCGATCAGAACCCGTTCTCCGATCCGTTTCAGAGCGAGGAGGAGAGTTTCACCCTGAAGTCCTGCACCAGGAGGAAGACGGACTCCATCGAGAAGAGGTTCTGCTTCGACGTGGAGGCCGCCGAACGGTGAGTCGCAGTTCTCCAGAGGCGGCGCTAGAGGGCGCTGTGGTCCACAGAGGTGAGGAGAGGAGACGGGTGGTGCGGGGCGGGTGCGGGGCGGGTGCTGGGCGTAATTGGTTTGGCTGGTTACTCAGAGGGAAAGAGAAACTAAGCGGTGGGGGTGGGGGGTCGAGGGAGGGTGGAGAACACGGTCACATGTTCTGCCGTGTTCCTCGGTGAGAACTGAGAGTTCCTTCTGTTACCGAGTGGATTATTGGCCAGACTTTATTCAGGGTGTTTTTACAGCCCTCCTGCCCCACACACACACACACACACACACACACACACACACACACACCCGCACAGGTTCTCTGTGTGGACCGTCAGTATAGTGCTCCACGTTCCTGCCCCCGGAGCGTGAGCTGCGCCCCCAGCAGGTGCCTCCATCGCTCTCTCCGCGTTCTCCGATGTGAATAACGAGCTCGTTAATCTGTTTCTAATCGAAACCGTAACCTCGTTAATGTTCGTCTGCGAAACACAAACGAGTGACCTTAATGTTCTAAAGGTTCCGTACACGGGGGTTCTCCACGGGTCTCGCGGGACTCGGCGCATACAAATTGTATTTTTTTAATTGACATTGAAAACACATTTAAACAAACGTCCGCGTGTTAATATTTTAACATTCACTCATTCATTATCTTCCGCTTTATCCAATATTAGGGTCGCGGTGGGGTTCCCCATGCCCATCCAGGGGAGAACGTTTCGGGCGCCGGGCAGATAGACCCAGGACAGGGCGCCAATCCCTCGCTGGGCACACACTCACTCACACACACACACTCTATATGGGGCAATTTTGGAGAACTCAATTGACTTGATCCATGTTTTTTTTTGGACTGTGGGAGGAAACCGGAGAACCCGGAGGAAACCCACGCAGACACGGGGAGAACATGGAAACTCCACCCAGATGGGGATTCGAACCGGGAATCCCTAGTGCTGAGAGGCGAACGTGCTAAACACTAAGCCACCGCGCCGCAATATTCTAATATTAAATAATTAATTAAATAATAAATACAATTAATAACGATCGCTTTAAAAAGTTTAAACTCGTTAAACGCCGAACGAAACTGTACGTTTAAAATACTCAGGGTTAGATTTACGTTCTGCCGTCTCGCCTCCAAACATGAGCGCAAATTTAGAGAGAAGGTAACCGTGTGTGTGTGTGTGTGTGTGTGTGTGTGTGGTGTGTGTGTGTGTTACAGACCCGGTGTGATGATGACCATGCAGGCTTTATCAGAAGAGGACCGGCGGCTGTGGATGGAAGCTATGGACGGTAGAGAACCGGTATGTTTCCTGCACACATGGGTTCCATCTGGAGGCTTAGTGGTTTGGCATGTTCTCCTCTCACAGCACTGGGGATTCCCAGTTCGAATCTCCATCTGGGTGGAGTTTCCATGTCCTCCCCGTGTCTGCGTGGGTTTCCTCCAAGTTCTTCGGTTTCCTCCCACAGTCCAAAAACATAATTCAAGGTGAATTAAATGCTGTAAATTGCCCCATATAGAGTGTGTTTGTGTGTGTCCAGCGATAGATTGCCCCCCTGTCCTGGGTGTATCTTCCCAGCGCCCGAAACGTTCTTCCCTGGATGGGCATTGGGGAACCCCCCCCCCCCCACGACCCTAGTAGAGGATAAAGCGGAAAATAATGATGGATGTGTTGAATGTTCCCTCATGTGGAACCCGAGTCCCCCTGGCCTCCTCGACTTCCTGTCGGTCGCTTCCCCCTTTCGGTGTCGTGCCACTTTGTAATTTGTTAATTATCTTTCGTTAATTAGTTCATCCATCCATTCTCTTCCACTTAATCCTCTACTAGGGTCACGGGGAGGGAGGGAGGGGGGTTCCCCATGCCCATCCAGGGGAGAACGATTCGGGCGCTGGGCAGATACACCCAAGGACAGGGGGGCAATGTATCACTGGGCACACACACACACACACACACACACACACACACTATATGGGTCAATTTGGAGAATTCAGTTCACCTTGAATCCATGTTTTTGGAATGTGGGAGGAAACCAGAGAACCCAGATGAAACCCACCCAAACTCCACCCAGATTGGGATTCAAACCGGGAATCCCTAGTGCTGAGAGGAGAACATGCCAAACCACTAAGCCACCCTGCCTCCACACTCACCTCCCAGGTTTTAACTCCTCCTCTTCCTGTTCTCTCGCAGGTCTACAACCTCAACCGAGACAGTCAGAACGAAGCCAGTAAGTATACACACACACACACACACACACACACACACACACAGGCACTTTAGCCCTCCAGGCCTCCACCCCCCACCAGCTCCAATCCAACAGAGGGTGCTGTTGCAGTTAGTGTCCTCACCCATCCCGGAAACATCTCATGGTTCTGATCCGATCCGGTCTCGTCTGGTTTCAGTGGCCCAGCTCGATGTCATCGGCTTCAACGTCATCAAGAAGTTCATCTACGCCGTGGAGACGAGAGGTACGCCCCTCACACCCCTCACGCCATTAAATTAGAGCGGCTCTGAGGAGAACATGACAAAGCGCCCGTTCTTCTTTCAGGAATCGACGAGCAGGGGCTCTACAGAATAGTGGGAGTCAACTCACGAGTGCAGAAACTACTGAGCCTGGCGATGGGTAAGACGACACAAAGGCCTTAAATGTCCAGTGGGCGTGGCCTCCACTAGACCCCTGAAGGTGTGCCAAGGTATCTGGCACCAAGATGTCAGCAGCAGGTCCTTTAACTCCTGTATGTCCATCCACCTCCAGAGATTAGAGAACATCCTGCCATAGGACGAGACGACACAACCTTGCTCTCCCTGTGCACCGGTTGTCCTTGACCTCCCAGGTCCCTGTTTTCCACCTGGTGTCTATGAGGGTCGTGGGACTTTAGTGGACGTTCAAAATAGGATGAGACGACACAAACCAACCTTGCTCCCCTGAGTCCACTAAAAGTGGGCAGGGTCCCTTAAGTGGGGCAGGTGGCATCATCCTGCCATAGGATGAGACGACACAACTTTGCTCTCCCTGTTCACCGGTTGTCCTTGACCTCCCAGGTCCCTGTTTTCCACCTGATGTCTATGAGGGTCGTGGGACTTTAGTGGACGTTCAAACCCTGAGTCCACTAAAAGTGGGCAGGGTCCCTTAAGTAGGGCAGGTGGCATCATCCTGCCATAGGATGAGACGACACAACTTTGCTCTCCCTGTGCACCGGTTGTCCTTGACCTCCCAGGTCCCTGTTTTCCACCTGGTGTCTATGAGGGTCATGGGACTTTAGTGGACGTTCAAACCCCAAGTCCACTGAAAGTGGGCAGGGTCCCTTAAGTAGGGCAGGTGGAATCATCCTGCCATAGGACGAGACGACACAACTTTGCTCTCCCTGTGCACCGGTTGTCCTTGACCTCCCAGGTCCCTGTTTTCCACCTGATGTCTATGAGGGTCGTGGGACTTTAGTGGACGTTCAAACCCTGAGTCCACTAAAAGTGGGCAGGGTCCCTTAAGTAGGGTCCCTAACCCCGCCCATCGCTCCCCCACCCTCCGGGCCTTGTGCTCCGACCGTCAGGGACGTCACGCTCCATGTTCTCTGTTCCGTAGATCCTAAAACCTGCGCTGACGTGGAGCTGGAGAGTTCCGAGTGGGAGATCAAGACCATTACCAGCGCCATTAAACACTACCTCAGGTAGGTCAGGCTCCGCCCACTTTACCTACATGCATACCTACAACATAACTCCTCCTGTTTTGGGGGGCGGGGTTTGGGGTGGAAGATCCTTACTGGTGAACACTTTAGGGATAATTAAGGCTGCAGTGATTAATGGAGATGTTATTATAGAAGCTCAGTTCTGATGAGTGACGCTGTTAAAATGAGCACAGGCAGAGGAGAACCTGCTAAAGTTCCCAGTAAAGTCTTTGTTGTTGTAATGTGTCCCTCCTGTTCTGCTGCAGGATGTTACCTGGACCTCTGATGACGTACCAGCACCAGAGGAGCTTCATCAAAGCTGCCAGTGCGTTGCTCTCACGTTTCTCATCTTTATTTTATCTCTCACGCTTGCAGCCGTATTCTCTTTTTGAGATTCTCTCCTCTCTCTTCATTCTCTCTCTCTCTCTCTCTCTCTCTCTCTCTCTCGCACTTGCAGCCGCATTCTTTTTTTTTCTCTCACTTGCAGTTGTGTTGCAGCATGCTCATTCTCTCTCTCTCTCGCATTTGCACTCATGTTCATTCTCTTTCTCTCTCTCGCATTTGCACCCATGTTCATTCTCTTTCTCTCTCTCGCATTTGCACCCATGTTCATTCTCTTTCTCTCTCTCGCGTTTGCACCCATGTTCATTCTCTTTCTCTCTCTCGCGTTTGCACCCATGTTCATTCTCTCTCTCGCGTTTGCACACATGTTCATTCTCTTTCTCGTATTTGCACCCATGTTCATTCTCTCTCTCGCGCATTTGCACCCATGTTCATTCTCTCTCTCTCTCGCGTTTGCACCCATGTTCATTCTCTTTCTCTCTCTCGCGTTTGCACCCATGTTCATTCTCTCTCTCTCTCGCGTTTGCACCCATGTTCATTCTCTCTCTCTCGCATTTGCACCCATGTTCATTCTCTCTCTCTCTCGCATTTGCACCCATGTTCATTCTCTCTCTCTCTTGCACCCGTGTTCATTCTCTCTCTCTTGCATTTGCACCCATGTTCATTCTCTCTCTCTCTCTCGCATTTGCACCCGTGTTCATTCTCTCTCTTGCATGTTTGCACCCATGTTCATTCTCTCTCTCTCTCTCTCGCATTTGCACCCATGTTCATTCTCTCTCTCTCTCGCATTTGCACTCATGTTCATTCTCTTTCTCTCTCGCATTTGCACCCATGTTCATTCTCTCTCTCTCTCGCATTTGCACCCATGTTCATTCTCTTTCTCTCTCTCGCGTTTGCACCCATGTTCATTCTCTCTCTCTCGCATTTGCACCCATGTTCATTCTCTCTCTCGTATTTGCACCCATGTTCATTCTCTCTCTCTCGTATTTGCACCCATGTTCATTCTCTCTCTCGCGCATTGCACCCATGTTCATTCTCTCCTCTCTCTCTCTTGCACCCATGTTCATTCTCTCTCTCTCTCTCGCATTTGCACCCATGTTCATTCTCTTTCTCTCTCTCGCGTTTGCACCCATGTTCATTCTCTCTCTCTCGTATTTGCACCCATGTTCATTCTCTCTCTCTCGTATTTGCACCCATGTTCATTCTCTCTCTCGCGCATTTGCACCCATGTTTATTCTCTTTCTCTCTCTCGCGTTTGCACCTATGTTCATTCTCTCTCTCTTGCGCGTTTGCACCCATGTTCATTCTCTTTCTCTCTCTCTCGTGTTTGCACCCATGTTCATTCTCTCTCTCTCTCGCGCGTTTGCACCCATGTTCATTCTCTTTCTCTCTCTCTCGCGTTTGCACCCATGTTCGTTCTCTCTCTCTCGCATTTGCACCCATGTTCATTCTCTTTCTCTCTCTCGCGTTTGCACCCATGTTCATTCTCTTTCTCTCTCTCGCGTTTGCACCCATGTTCATTCTCTCTCTCGCGTTTGCACACATGTTCATTCTCTTTCTCGTATTTGCACCCATGTTCATTCTCTCTCTCGCGCATTTGCACCCATGTTCATTCTCTCTCTCTCTCGCGTTTGCACCCATGTTCATTCTCTTTCTCTCTCTCGCGTTTGCACCCATGTTCATTCTCTCTCTCTCGCGTTTGCACCCATGTTCATTCTCTCTCTCTCGCATTTGCACCCATGTTCATTCTCTCTCTCTCGCATTTGCACCCATGTTCATTCTCTCTCTCTCGTATTTGCACCCATGTTCATTCTCTCTCTCGCGCATTTGCACCCATGTTCATTCTCTTTCTCTCTCTCGCGTTTGCACCTATGTTCATTCTCTCTCTTGCGCGTTTGCACCCATGTTCATTCTCTTTCTCTCTCTCTCGCGTTTGCACCCATGTTCATTCTCTCTCTCTCTCGCATTTGCACTCATGTTCATTCTCTTTCTCTCTCGCATTTGCACCCATGTTCATTCTCTCTCTCTCTCGCGTTTGCACCCATGTTCATTCTCTTTCTCTCTCTCGCGTTTGCACCCATGTTCATTCTCTCTCTCTCGCATTTGCACCCATGTTCATTCTCTCTCTCGTATTTGCACCCATGTTCATTCTCTCTCTCGTATTTGCACCCATGTTCATTCTCTCTCTCGCGCATTTGCACCCATGTTCATTCTCTCTCTCTCTCGCGTTTGCACCCATGTTCATTCTCTCTCTCTCTCGCATTTGCACCCATGTTCATTCTCTTTCTCTCTCTCGCGTTTGCACCCATGTTCATTCTCTCTCTCTCGTATTTGCACCCATGTTCATTCTCTCTCTCTCGTATTTGCACCCATGTTCATTCTCTCTCTCGCGCATTTGCACCCATGTTCATTCTCTTTCTCTCTCTCGCGTTTGCACCTATGTTCATTCTCTCTCTCTTGCGCGTTTGCACCCATGTTCATTCTCTTTCTCTCTCTCTCGCGTTTGCACCCATGTTCATTCTCTCTCTCTCTCTCGCGCGTTTGCACCCATGTTCATTCTCTTTCTCTCTCTCTCGCGTTTGCACCCATGTTCGTTCTCTCTCTCTCGCGTTTGCACCCATGTTCATTCTCTCTCTCTCGCGTTTGCACCCACGTTCATTCTCTCTCTCTCGTATTTGCACCCATGTTCATTCTCTCTCTCGCGCATTTGCACCCATGTTCATTCTCTTTCTCTCTCTCGCGTTTGCACCTATGTTCATTCTCTCTCTTGCGCGTTTGCACCCATGTTCATTCTCTTTCTCTCTCTCTCGCGTTTGCACCCATGTTCATTCTCTCTCTCTCTCGCATTTGCACTCATGTTCATTCTCTTTCTCTCTCGCATTTGCACCCATGTTCATTCTCTCTCTCTCTCGCGTTTGCACCCATGTTCATTCTCTTTCTCTCTCTCGCGTTTGCACCCATGTTCATTCCTCTCTCTCTCTCGCATTTGCACCCATGTTCATTCTCTCTCTCGTATTTGCACCCATGTTCATTCTCTCTCTCGTATTTGCACCCATGTTCATTCTCTCTCTCGCGCATTTGCACCCATGTTCATTCTCTCTCTCTCTCGCGTTTGCACCCATGTTCATTCTCTCTCTCTCTCGCGTTTGCACCCATGTTCATTCTCTTTCTCTCTCTCGCGTTTGCACCCATGTTCATTCTCTCTCTCTCGTATTTGCACCCATGTTCATTCTCTCTCTCTCGTATTTGCACCCATGTTCATTCTCTCTCTCGCGCATTTGCACCCATGTTCATTCTCTTTCTCTCTCTCGCGTTTGCACCTATGTTCATTCTCTCTCTCTTGCGCGTTTGCACCCATGTTCATTCTCTTTCTCTCTCTCTCGCGTTTGCACCCATGTTCATTCTCTCTCTCTCTCGCGCGTTTGCACCCATGTTCATTCTCTTTCTCTCTCTCTCGCGTTTGCACCCATGTTCGTTCTCTCTCTCTCGCGTTTGCACCCATGTTCATTCTCTCTCTCTCGCGTTTGCACCCACGTTCATTCTCTCTCTCTCTCGCGTTTGCACCCATGTTCATTCTCTTTCTCTCTCTCGCATTTGCACCCATGTTCATTCTCTTTCTCTCTCGCTCTCGCGTTTGCACCATGTTCATTCTCTTTCTCTCTCTCGCATTTGCACCCATGTTTATTCTCTCTCTCTCGCGTTTGCACCCATGTTCATTCTCTCTCTCTCTCTCTCTCTCTCTCTCTCTCTCGCATTTGCACCTGTGTTCATTCTCTCTCTCTCTCTCTCTCTCGCATTTGCACACTTGTTCATTCTCTTGCTCTCTCTGTCTCTCTCTCTCGCACTTACATCCGTGTTCATTTTTCTCTCTCGCACTTGCAGCCGTATTTCTTCTATTGCTCACTTGCAGCTGCGTTCTCTCTCTCTCTTTCTCTCTCTTTCTCTCTCTATCTCTCTCTCTCTCTCTCTCTGCGAGTGAGACGTTGCTCAGTGAAGTTGTGAAATCAGTTCAGTTCAATAGGAAACCGTGAGTTCTCACTGCGCTCTCTCTCGCTCTCTCTCGCTCTCTCTCTCTCTCTCTCTCTCGCTCTCTCTCTCTCTCTCTCTCTCTCTCTCTCTCATCGTTCTTCCTGTAACAGAAACTTCTCCACGGTTTTATTCCCCGTCAGCCCTTCACTGCACCCCCCTCCACCTCCACTCTGTATCCAGCCCCTTTCACTGAACATCCTCTCCCACTTCCTGTTTATATTCTCTTTCCCTCGTCCCTCTTTAGGGTCGTGTCCTTGGATGACCCCTCTCTCTCGCTGTAGCTCCACACTTCCCTCCTGCGTCTAACTTTTTGGGCCTGAGAAACCGCTCCACCCGGGGGCCGAGCGTGCGGCCCGCCCGCCTTTAGAACCGGCGGCCGCAAATTCAGCAAACGCGCGAAAGCATGAGCGGTGGAGGCGAGACGAGTGTGGACGTCTGACGCCGCGCCGCTCTCTGCTTTCCTCCACCCGCCGAGCCGGATACCTGCTCTAAATTTAACGCTTACATAAGCGGCAGATCACAGACAAGCCGCCTCACGGGTTTCACAACTTCACACCACGTTATGATCCCGCCTCACTCCTGCTATTCTGAAGCCTCCTCCACCTCCTCCTCCTCCTCATTCCTCATTCCTCCCACATGCCATCATGCCCTGCTGCAGAGGCCTGAACTCTTCAGAACAAGTCCTGACTTCCCGAAGCCCCAAAAGACTGATTATACAACGGGTCGTTCCGCTCCTTAAATCTGATTGGCTGAGCCATATGTCCAGCCGTGACATCATTAATAATAATAAATAAATAATAATAATAATAATAATACATTTTATTTATATAGTGCTTTTAGGGACCTCAAAGACGCTTTACAAAAACAAATAAAACAGTATTCATTCATTCATTATCTCCTGCTTTATCCTCTATTAGGCTCGCGGTGGGGTTCCCCATGCCCATCCAAGGGAGAACGTTTCGGTCGCTGGGCAGAAAGACCCAGGACAGGGCGCCAATCTATCGCTGGGCACACACTCACTCACACAGACACACTCTATATGTGGGGCAATTTTGAGAATTCAATTGAATTGATCCATGTTTTTGGACTGTGGGAGGAAACCGGAGAACCCGGAGGAAACCCACGCAGACACGGGAAGAACATGGAAACTCCACCCAGATGGGGATTCGAACCGGGAATCCCCAGCGCTGAGAGGCGAACATGCTAAACCACTAAGCCACCGTGCCGCCTCAAATAAAACAGTATAACATTTAAATAGTAGAAATGCATAAAACCTATAGAACATTAATGCCGTTTTTTAAAAATATTTATAAATATTAAATAACATTAACAATAACACACACACCTCTGAACGCCTCACATTGGTATCAGTGTGTGTTATACAATACATTATTTTAAATCAATAAATACAGATTAATATAAACAGAAATCAGCACTAAACCTGTTAAGACTCTTTTTATAAACTGCGTTCTGTAATTTGGCCGCTAGAGGGCAGCGTTTGACTGAAACCGGAATCCTGAAACTTTTAAAAAACGGACTTTATTACGTCGCGGAAGAGCAAATTATTAACGCTATTTAAATAAAAATTTTATGCTATTTAAAATTAAAGTTGCTTGTTTTTTTTATTATAGTGTGTTTGTAAGTGTTTTATTAAAGCAATCAAACACTCGAGGTTGTGTATTATTGTGAATAAATCACGTAAAGAGGTGGAACTGTACTCCACTACGCCTCAGGACTAATAACACCTCTTTATGGGCTTTATTCAGAATAATGCCACGCCCTCTCGTACCGTAATGCTTTAATCATCGTCCTCCACCCTCCTGCTGCTGTACCACCGACCGATACACATAAAGTGAACTGATCTTGATTATCACGTCTGTGCAGGCTGGCTTATACCAGATTCAAGAAAATGTTATCATTAATATCACGTATTAATGTGGTACATGAGACAAGAACGAGGGGGGGGGGGTTCCCCATGCCCATCCAGGGGAGAACGTATCGGGTACTGGGCAGATACACCCAGGACAGGGGGGCAATCTATCACTGGACACACACTCACTCACACACACACTCTATATGGGGCAATTTGGAGAACTCAATTGACCTCGATCCATTTTTTTTTGGACTGTTCTCTGCTTCTTCTTTCAGAGCTGGACAGTCCAGAGGCACGCGTTCAGGAGATCCACGCCATCGTGCACCGGCTCCCAGAGAAGAACCGCCAGATGTTGGAGCTGCTCATGAAGCACCTAGCCAAGTTGGTGTCCCCCCCCCTCCCCAATTTATTTAATACACTGTGTGGTTTCGGGACGCGTCATTTAATCAGGGTGTCTTAACGAACCTCAAGCACCCAGCCACGCATGTCGGTTAATGGTATGACTCCAACAGTTTGGGGAAGGCCCCCATTCCGTTCTGTGACATGCTCCCTTTATATATATATATATATATATATATGTGTGTGTGTGTGTGTGTATATATGTATGTATATATAGATATGCGTGTGTGCATATATATTATATATATATGTGTGTGTGTGTGTGCATGCATATATGTGTGTGTGTGTATATATGTATATATATATATATATATATATATATATATATATATATATGTATATATATATATATATATATATATATATATATATATATATATATATATATATATGTGTGTGTGTGTGTATGTGTGTGTGTGTGTGTATATACTGTGTATATATATATATATATATATATATATGTGTGTGTGTGTGTGTGTATATATGTGTGTGTGTGTGTGTGTGTGTGTATATATGTGTGTGTGTGTGTGTGTGTATATATGTGTGTGTGTGTGTGTGTGTGTGTGTGTGTGTGTGTGTGTGTGTGTGTATATATGTGTGTGTGTGTGTGTGTGTATATATGTGTGTGTGTGTGTATATGTGTGTGTGTAGGTTGTGCAGGTGTCTTCTGAACGTCGGTTCGGTTCTGATGTTTGGGCGGGGAGGGTGGAGGTGCCCTTACAAACTCTGAACAGGTCACACAAAGGTCACGTCAGTCTCAGAGATCAGTAAAGATGATAACGCTGTCACTTCCCGTCGTTATCTTTTCAGAATGTCTTAACTGATGCGCAGTGCGTTGTTTTTGTTGGTTTGTTTTTTTAATGACTGGATGTTTGCCGTCGCCGCCGCGGTCATCCAATCAGATAAAACGACGCGTCAAAACTCTTTTAATGATTAATTTTCTTAAAGCTGTATGTTCGTTTGGGTGGTTGATTGACAGGCGTGATGTGTTGTGATGATCTTCACGTCTTCATGCGTTTTTATTTATATTATTTTATTTATTTTTTAAACAGAGTGGCCGGCAACCACCAGCAGAACCTCATGACTGTGGCCAACCTGGGCGTGGTGTTCGGCCCCACGCTGCTGCGCCCTCAGGAGGAGACTGTGGCGGCCATCATGGACATCAAGTTCCAGAACATCGTGGTGGAGATCATGATCGAGAACCATGAGCGAGTGAGACGCTTCCCTTAATCTGCGTTCTGCTCTCCACCTGCCCTATAAAGTAGACAAAACACGCTTTGATGGTCCCCCCATGCTGCGTGTGTGTGCGTGCGTGTGCGTGCGTGCGTGTGCGTGTGCGTGCGTGTGCGTGCGTGTGCGTGCGTGTGCGTGCGTGCGTGTGCGTGCGTGTGCGTGCGTGTGCGTGCGTGTGCGTGTGTGTGTGCGCACGATGGAAGACCAGGTTGATCGGCAGATCCAACATCAGAGATGTGGTTGTCAGTGTGAGAAGGTCGGGGTTTTCAAATACTAGTCCACAGAGGTTACCAGTATGGGCCCTTGAGCGAGGCCCTTAACCCTCATCACTTGTGTTTTGCAGCCAGGACAGGGGGGGCAATCTATCACTGTACACACACTCACTCACGCAGACACACTCTATATGGGGCAATTTGGAGAATTCAATTGACTTTGATCCATGTTTTTGGACTGTGGGAGGAAACCGGAGAACCCGGAGGAGACCCACACGGACACGGGGAGGACATGCAAATTCCACCCAGATTGGGATTCGAACCTGGAATCCCCAGCGCTGAGAGGCGAACATGCTAACCACTAAGTCGCCGTGCCACCCTCAACCATCATCTTCCACTTTATCCTGTACTAGGATCGCGGGGTGGGGGTGGGGGTTCCCCATGCCCATCCAGGGGAGAACGTTTCGGGCGCTGGGCAGATACACCCAGGACAGGGGGGCAATCTATCACTCACACAGACACACTCTATATGGGGCAATTTGGAGAATTCAATTGACCTTGATCCATGTTTTTGGACTGTGGGAGGAAATCGGAGAACCCGGAGGAAACCCACATGGACACGGGGAGAACATGCAAACTCCACCCAGATTGGGATTCAAACCCAATTCGTGCCATCCTCGTGACGTAATATTAATATATAATACACTCAGACTTGGAGGTCGGGACCGTTGGTGTCGCTCAGCGTCCTCTTTACGTTCTGAAGACGTTCTAAGCCCGAGGTGCTTCTTACGGACTCATTTTTACCAGCTGAGCGCCACGGCAACCGCTTTAACAAAGACACAGGACAGGACGAGCTTTTAAAGGAGAAAAGCCGACGTTCGTCTCCGGCTCGGGTGGCGGTGGCAGGTACGCTAAAAGCCTCGCTCATCTGCTCTCGCACGGTTGCCATGGCAACCAGACCCGTGACATTTACGGGGTCCGTGAGTCACATGGGTGAACACCTCCCATCCTTATCACCTGTGTATTAGAACCAGTGGAGGAGAACCAGAAGCGTAGGAATAGTTTGGGGAAGGGTGTGTCCTCCTCAGACTTTTGCGTTTACGTCACATGACCTCGTTAGACAACCTAATGGTAACGTTACAGAACCTTTAGAGGGATGAGGGCCTTGCTTGAGGGCCCGAAATCGGGAACATCGGTGGACTTGGGCTTTGAACATTTTGGCTACCACACCCGCTTTTACAGATGCTCTAAGTGCTGGTCCCGGGTTCGATTCCCAGCCGTCCTTGTGTGTGTGTGTGTGTGTGTGTGTGTGTGTGTGTGTGTGGAGTCTATATGGGTTTCTCCCGTTTCCCCTAGAGGATGACTGGAGAATAACACCCGATTCATCTTAGGGGTCATGGATAGGGACGTTTTGAGGGCATTGCATAAACACCCAGGATAGGGTGCCAACCTATCACTGGGTTCTCACACACACACACACTATATGGGGCAATCTAGAGAACATAATTTACCTTCAAACCATGGACACAATTTTTTGGGAACACGGTGAGAACATGCAAACTCCACCCTGATCCAGATTCGAACCTGGATCCCCCAGCACTGAGAGGAGAACTTGCCAACCACCATGCCGCCCCTGACACCAGATAGTTCTAGTCCTCAAAGCTGGATGTACACATGCACTCGAACCCGAGTCAGGGGGGAAAAGGGGGCAACCAATATGAAACCAGGCCACATTCTGTGGATCTCTGTGGCGCCCCCTAATGGAAACCCGCCAAACAGCGAGGGCCAGGGCCTCATGACTCAGCAGTAAAAGCTTGGGTCGACCGTTAGCTGATCACAGGACGCGGGCGGTGTTTGTTCCGCGGGGTTATTTAGGTGGCTCGTTGCTCTCGCCCGTGTAAACTCGACATCAACAGGAAGTGCGTGGATCGGCGGGCGGGCGGCCGAGCGTGCAGCGGTGCATGCGTCTGCAGGGCGTCTGCAGAGCGTCTGAGAGCGGCTTAGGCTTCACCTCTGCAGTCGTCACTGCAACCAGAGGAAGCCATGGAAGAAGATAAAATAATAATGAAGTGACTAATCAAGATCTGAGGGGTGAGGAGGTAAAAGTACAGCGTGTACCGATTCAGGACTCTAACATTCATTTGCTTTGAGGACGAATCGTTTAATTAGAGTCGGTAAAACGAGGTAATTTGTTAAGATTGCAGTACTTATACGAGGGTTGGAACTTAAATAGTGACTATTTATTCACAGCCGATACAGAAGAGTTCCATGTTTTCACCTGTTACTGTCCTTCAAAGTCGTCACTGGTGTTGTGTAGAACCCGTTGCCAGCGATGTGGAAGGTAGGGGTGAGCTGCAATATTCGCTGATTCGACGATTCGATTCGGAGAACCGTAGTCGACTATGAACCTCATAGTCGAATGTACCATTTAGACCACATGGGGGTCCCCATGGCAGCTGCTAAGCATTAGTTTTT
Source organism: Corydoras sp. C115 (assembly GCA_019802505.1). Classification (NCBI taxonomy): domain Eukaryota; kingdom Metazoa; phylum Chordata; class Actinopteri; order Siluriformes; family Callichthyidae; genus Corydoras; species Corydoras sp. C115. The sequence continues at coordinate 278,195 of JAFMOC010000521.1, read as the reverse complement.
ACATGAAATGTCTTTGTTTTCGTTATATATATAGCCTTTTGTCAAATAAAATCATCCTAATTTCTAGAAAAAAAAGAAAAACAAAAAAAAGGTTTTCTTTTGTTAGAAAAACAAGTAAAATATATTAAAAAAATCTTTTTTTAAAAACTACGCTTATAGCGCCATCTTGTGGTGAAATTATAACTGATTCGACTATCAGTCGACTATAGGGAAAATCTGACGTATCAGATTCGACTATGAAAATCTTTAGTTGAATACACCCCTAGTGGAAGGCGTAGTATACCGATAGCAGAGCCGGTCCTGTTGATGGTGCGAATGGAGCGGTCTACGAGCGGTCCAATCTCTGGAACAGTTCTGAAGCGAACGCCACGAAGTACTGTACCATCCACCCCACTCCCCGGACTTCAGTCCTTGTGACTTTGATTTGATTCCGAAGATGAAGGAATTCGCTTCAGAACAGTTCCAGAGATTGGACAGGCCGTAGACCGCTCCATTCGCATCATCAACTGAACAGGCTCTGCTAACGGTATACTACGCCTTCCACATCGCTGCCAACGGGTTCTACACAACGCTGGAGACGACTTTGAAGAACAGTAACGGGTGCAAACATCTAACTCTTTTGTATCGGTTGTGAATAAATAGTTGCCACTGTTTAAGTTCCAACCCTCGTATAAACACACCCATGTGACCTGCCGTGTCCTAACTCTAGTCCTTAAGGCCTGGCGGGACGGTACTAGGACAGAGAACTGGGGGACCGAGATGTGACTCCTGGTTCACGTACATTGTATTATTTTTAGGTGCAAATTGCAGGGCTGATGTAAATGTAACATTGTCTGATCATTACTGCGTCGGTGTCGCAGATCTTTAAAGAGATGCCGAATCCCGGACCGCCGAGCTCGCAGCCCAGTGTGTGCAGGAGGCGGAGCACCGAGAGCAAAGCGCAGTCCTGCAGCGAGAGACCCCTCACCCTGTTCCCCACCCCCACTCACTCCGAGAAAGAGCGAGGTAAGGTCTGAGGGTTCTGCCTCTCCACCCATCAACCACAGTCCACCTGCGTATCAGCACACTGCACCCCCATCATGTTCCTATATATAGTGTGTATGAATGTATGTGTATATATATATATATATATATATATATATATATATATATATATATATATATATATCTCCATTATCTTCCGCTTTATCCTCTATTAGGGTCGCGAGGGGGGGTTCCCCATGCCTATCCAGGGGAGAACGTTTTGGGCGCTGGGCAGATACACCCAGGACAGGGTGGCAATTTATCACTGGGCACACTCTCACGTACACAAACACACTCTATATGGGGCAATTTGGAGAACTCAATTGACTTGATCCATGTTTTTGGACTGTGGGAGGAAAACCGGAGGAAACCCACGCGGATATATATATATATATATATATATATATATATATATATATATATATATATATATATATATATATATATATATATATATATATATGTGTGTGTGTGTGTATGTGTATATATATATATATATATATATATATATATATATATACACACACACACACACTTGTATGTATGTATGTATGTATGTGTGTCATCAACCTGTACTCTAATGTATTTGTACCAAGTTTGTATTGCGTAGAAGTGCTTGTATTTATCCAACTGTGTGACCTTTAACCCCCAAACTCTATATATTCAATCTACCTGTACTTAAGTGTATGTGTACCTAGTTTAAAGGTACTAAGCTTTACAGTAGATACAGTGGGGTGTGAGGGTTTGGGCAGCCTTGTTAATTTTCCTGATTTACCTTTATAAATCATTGGTTGTTTGGATAAAAAAAAAATCAGTTAAATATATCACATAGGGGACAAAAAGTGATATTTGAGAAGTGAAATAAAGTTTATATGATTTACAGAAAGTGTGCAATAATTGATCAAACAAAATTAGGGAGGTGCATAAATTTGGGCACCAAAAAAAAATCCTTAACTCAATATTTAGTAGGTCCTCCTTTAGCAGAAATAACAGCCTGTAAAAGCTTCCTATAGCTTCTAATGAGAGTCTGGATTGTGGCTGAAGGTATTTTAGACCATTCTTCTTTACAAAACATCTCTAGTTCATTCAGGTTTGATGATTTCTGAGCATGGACAGCTCTCTTTTGGTGACATCACAGATTTTCAATAATATTCAGGTCTAGGGACTGAGGTGGCCATTCCAGAACGTTGCACTTGTTCCTCTGCATGAATGCCTTAGTCGATTTGGAGCAGTGTTTAGGGTCGTTGTCTTGTTGGAAGATCCAGCCCCGGCGCAGCTTCAGCTTTGTCACTAATTCCTGGACATTGGTCTCCAAAATCTGCTGATATTGATTGGAATCCATGCGGCCCTCAACTTTAACAAGATTTCCAGTTCATGTACTGGCCACACAACCCCACAGCATGATGGAACCTCCACCAAATTTGACTGTAGGTAGTAGGTGTTTTTCTTGGAGTGCTGTGGTCTTTTTCCAGCCCTTGTTATGCCCAAATAATTCATCAGTTTCATCAGTCCACAGCACCTTATTCCAAAATGTTGCTGGCTTGTCCAAATGTTCTTTAGCATACCTCAAGCGGCTCTGTTTGTTATGTGGGCGGAGAAAAGGCTTCCTCTGCATCACTCTCCCATACAGCATCTCCATGTATAAAGTGCGCCGAATTGTTGAACGATGCACAGTGACTCCATAAGCAGCAAGATGATGTTGTAGGTCTTTGGTGCTGCTCTGTGGGTTGGCTCTGACTGTTCTCAACATCCTTCGCTTCTGTTTTTCTGAGATTTTTCTTGGTCTGCCACTTCGAGCCTTGACTTGAGGTGTGCCTGTGGTCTTCCATTTTCTCACAATGTTTCTCACAGTGGAGACTGAAAGCTGAAATCTATGAGATAGCTTTCTATATCCTTCCCCTAAACCAATCTTTGTTTTCAGGTCATTTAAAAGTTTATTTGAGACTCCCATGCTACGACTCTTCAGACAATATGCAAAGAGGAGAACAACTTACAATTTCTCCCCTTAAATACCCTTTCATATAATTGGAGTCACATGTGCATGGAGGTCAAGGATCACCGAACTTAACAATCCAAATTTAAGTTCCAATAATTAATTCTAAAAGTTTTGAAATCAATAAAATGACAACAGTGCCCAAATGTATGCACCTGCCTAATTTTGTTTAACCAATTATTGCACAATTTCTGTAAATCATATAAACTTCATTTCACATTTGAAATATCACGGTGTTTGTCCCCTAAATGATATATTTAACAGATTTTTTTTATTCAAACAACAAATAATTTATAAAGGTAAATCAGGAAAATTAACAAGGCTGCCCAAACTTTCGCACCCCACTGTATGTAGGGGACTAGAATATCATGTGATACTTGCCTCATTGACAATTTAATGCATAGAAGTGCTTGTATTAATCCAAACATTCACCACCAAACTTGTTTGTGTATGTGTGTGTGTGTATATATATATATATATATATATATATATATATGGCGGCACGGTGGCTTAGTGGTTTAGCTTGTTCGCCTCTCAGTGCTAGGGATTCCTGGTTCGAATCCCCATCTGGGTGGAGTTTCCATGTTCTCCCCATGTCTGCGTGGGTTTCCTCCAGGTTCTCCAGTTTCCTCCCACAGTCCAAACACGTGGATCAAGTCAATTGAATTCTCAAAATTGCCCCATATAGTGTGTCTGTGTGAGTGAGTGTGTGCCCAGCGATGGATTGCCGCCCTGTCCTGGGTGTATCTGCCCAGCGCCTGAGATGTTCTCCCCTGGATGGGCATGGGGAACCCCACCTCGACCCTAATAGAGGATAAAGCGGGAGAAAATGAACGAATGAGTATATGTTATGTTATATATCACATAACATATATTCCGCCCACATTATATATATATAAATATATAATCATCAACCTGTACAACAACCTGTACCTGTACTTTAACGTATTTGTACCAAGTTTGAAGGTACTTAGTACTACAGTAGTAGGGATCTAGAACATCATGTGACACTTGCCCCATTTACACTGTGATGTGGTGTTTATTGACAGTGACGGTGGAGAAAAGGAACAGCGTCCCTCTGACCTCCACCTCTGATTCCCCGTCAGCGTTCACATCGCTGAACTGCAACAGCAGCCCGGCCTGGAGCGGGTCCAATAACCAGAGCGGCGCCGACGCAGAACCGGATGGCCTTCATACACGACCACTTCAGACAAACGCCATGTGAGAGCGCACATACACTCACACACACACACACACACACACACACATTCACTCACTCACTCACTCACACTCACTCACACTCACTCACTCACACTCACTCACTCACATACACACACACTCACTCTCACACACACTCACTCACATACACACACACTCACTCACATACACACACACTCACTCTCACACACACTCACTCACACACACACTCACTCTCACACACACTCTCTCTCACACACACTCACTCTCACACACACTCACTCTCACACACACTCACTCTCACACACACTCACTCTGACACACACTCACTCTCACACACACTCACTCTCTCACACACACACACACACACACACACACACACACACACACACACACGCTCACTCACGCTCACTCACACACACTCACGCACACACCACTCACACACGCACACATACTCACTCACTCACTCTCACGCACACACACATTCACACACTCACGCACACACACACACACACACACATACTCACTCACACACACTCACGCACACACATTCACACACTCACGCGCACACACATTCACTCACTCACGCTCACTCACTCACGCTCACTCACTCACTCGCACACACTCACGCACACACTCACTCACACACTCACTCACATACATACACTCACTCACTCACACACATACACACACTCACTCACTCACACACATACACTCTCTCACACACACACTCACACACACACACACTCGAAGTCTCGTTACTTCATCTCCACATTTTTTAAAAGCAGGAAGTAAATTCCTCTGATTTAAACGAGCAGGTGATGCTCTTACACGTAAGTGCTTTTCATCTGCCGTCGTTACAGTGGAGGAGGCGGTGGAGGAGGAGGAGGAGGAGGTGGTGCGTTTCCATCCTGTCCAGTTGTTTTGCGCTCCTGTTTTTCTGAATCGGGAGGCTGAGTGACTCGGCGCACTGATTAGGGAAAAAAAACCATTATGTGCATTTTAAAATAATTGCAGACATTTTGACAGAATTGTATTTATTTATTTATTATTGTTATTTATTTTACGGTGCGAGCAGAGCGGCACGGTTGCCTAGAGACGATGCAATGCTTAGGTCACTATGTTCAAAGATGATTGTGATGCATTAAAGTAAAGTTTGGTTCGATGACGTGTCGGCAGGAAGGTCAGGAGGAGGTTCATGGATAAGGTGAGGGAGGACATGAGGAGGTTCACGGATGAGGTGAGGGAGGACATGAGGAGGTTCACGGATGAGGCGAGGGAGGACATGAGGTTCATGGATGAGGTGAGGGAGGACATGAGGAGGTTCACGGATGAGGCGAGGGAGGACATGAGGAGGTTCATGGATGGAGTGAGGGAGGACATGAGGCAGTTCACGGATGAGGTGAGGGAGGACATGAGGAGGTTCACGGATGAGGCGAGGGAGGACATGAGGAGGTTCATGGATGGAGTGAGGGAGGACATGAGGCAGTTCACGGATGAGGTGAGGGAGGACATGAGGAGGTTCATGGATGGAGTGAGGGAGGACATGAGGAGGTTCACGGATGACGCGAGGGAGGACACGAGGAGGTTCACGGATGAGGCGAGGGAGGACATGAGGAGGTTCATGGATGGAGTGAGGGAGGACATGAGGTTCACGGATGACGCGAGGGAGGACACGAGGAGGTTCACGGATGAGGCGAGGGAGGACACGAGGAGGTTCACGGATGAGGCGAGGGAGGACATGAGGAGGTTCATGGATGAGGCGAGGGAGGACACGAGGAGGTTCATGGATGGAGTGAGGGAGGACACGAGGAGGTTCATGGATGAGGTGAGGGAGGACATGAGGACGATACCTCAGGTTCCGTGGGGGATGAGTATTCTCAGATCCTGATTCGTTGTGTGTTTTGTGTGTCGTTTGGGTTTTAAATGATTCCTTAGTGACTCACGAATGAGTCATAATTACACTTTAAAGAGTTGGTTGATTCGTCAGCGTCTGACTCTGTGGTAGAAAAATGTGGCGTGTGAACCTCGTGGGGCGCAGCGCGGATATCCGAACCTCCTCTTTATAAATGAATCATTAACTATTGAGAACCAAACTGAGGGAACCTCCATCCATTATCTTCTGCTTTATCCTCTATTAGGGTCACGGGGGGGGTTCCCCATGCCCATCCAGGGGAGAACGTCTCGGGTGCTGGGCAGATACACCCAGGACTGGACACCAATCTTCACACTCACTCACACAAACACACTCTATATGGGGCAATTTGGAGAATTCAATTGACTTGATCCATGTGTTTTGGACTGTGGGAGGAAACTGGAGAACCCGGAGGAAACCCACGCGGACACGGGGAGGACATGGAAACTCCACCCAGATGGGGATTCGAACCGGGAATCCCTAATGCTGAGAGGAGAACATGCCAACCACTAAGCCACCGTGCCGCCCTAATATATATCATCCAGGGGAGAACGTTTCGGGCGCTGGGCAGATACACCCAGGACAGGGGGGCAATCTATCACTGGGCACACCCTCACTCACTCACACAGACACACTCTATATGGGGCAATTTGGACAATTCAATTGACCTTGAACCATGTTTTTGGACTGTGGGAGGAAACCCACGCGGACACGGGGAGGACATGGAAACTCCACCCAGATGGGGATTCGAACCAGGAATCCCTAGTATTGAGAGGAGAACATACTAAACCACTAAGCCACCATGTCGCCCTGAGGGAACCTTCTGAGTTCTAATCCCTGGTTCTTCAGTCATGTGTTCTAACCCTCATCACATGATCTCTCTGTTCAGGCCGACGCCGAAGAGCCGAGTCAGCAGCACCTCAACGAGGTAAGACCTGTAAGATACGGGTGTATATGGGCAAAAGTATTGGGACACCGACACTTTTGTGTGTGTGTGTGTGTGTGTGTGTTGCAGTCCGGCCTCACCCAGCCCCACCTCTCCTCGCTCCCCATCGTGGCCGATGTTCTCTGCTCCCTCCAGTCCTCAGTCCACGTCCTGCACCTCCAGAGAAGCGTCTCCACTCAGGTGTGTCCTCGCTGTCATCTGTCTTTATTACGTGTATGATGTCATCACCACCGGATTCGACCTTAAAGCGACCCTGCTTGATCTGTCTGTCTGTCTGTCTCTCCAGTGCGCCTGTCTGTCTCTCTACTGCGCCCCCCCGGAAGGCCCGAGCGCTGTACGCCTGCAAAGCCGAGCACGACTCCGAACTCTCCTTCATCGCTGGAACCATATTTGACAATGGTGTGTGTGAGGGTGAGGGTGGGGTGTGGGTGAGGATAAGTTTGAGGGTGAGGATAAGTTTAAAGCTGGGATTGAGTTTGAGGTTGAGGATAAGTTTGAAGCTGGGATTGAGTTTGAGGTTGCGGATAAGTTTAAAACTGGGATTGAGTTTGAGGTTGAGGATAAGTTTGAAGCTGGGATTGAGTTTGAGGTTGCGGACAAGTTTAAAGCTGGGATTGAGTTTGAGGTTGAGGATAAGTTTAAAGCTGGGATTGAGTTTGAGATTGAGGATAAGTTTGAAGCTGGGATTGAGTTTGAGGGTGAGGATAAGTTTGAAGCTGGGATTGAGTTTGAGGTTGAGGATAAGTTTGAAGCTGGGATTGAGTTTGAGGGTGAGGATAAGTTTGAAGCTGGGATTAAGTTTGAGGTTGAGGATAAGTTTGAAGCTGGGATTGAGTTTGAGGTTGAGGATAAGTTTGAAGCTGGGATTGAGTTTGGGGTGGGATTGAGTTTGAGGTTGAGGATAAGTTTGAAGCTGGGATTGAGTTTGGTGTTGGGTTTGAGTTTGGGGGTGGGATTGAGTTTGAGGATAAATTTGAGTTTGGGATTGAGTTTGTGGGTGGGGTTAAGGGTGAGGATAAATTTGAAGGTGATGATGCGTTTGAGGGTGAAGTTAAGGGTGAGGATAAGTTTGAGGGGGAAATTGAGTTTGGGGGTGTTGAGGGTGAGGATAAGTTGGAGGGTGGGGTTAAGGGTGAGGATAAACTTGAGGATGGGGTTTAGGATTAATTTGAGTGTGGGATTGAGTTTGTGGGTGGGGTTAAGGGTAAGTTTGAGGATGGGGCTGAGGATTAGTTTGAGGGTGGGATTGAGTTTGTGGGTGGGGTTAAGGGTGGGGTAAATAGAGTGGAATCATGACATCACATCTGCTTAGTGTCTCCTGATTCAGCGGTCTGTATATGTGTGTGTGTGTGTGTGTGATGTTTGTACGCGTCTGTCCTCCCTGCAGTTCATCCATCAAGAGAACCGGGCTGGTTGGAGGGAACGCTGGACGGCAGAACCGGTTTAATCCCAGAGAACTATGTGGAGTATTTATAACCTTCATCACATTACAGAGGAGCAGGCTTCCAAATGTGTGTGTGTGTGTGTTTGAGTGTTAGTGTATGTGAGTGTATGTGTGTGTAAGTGTGTGTGAGTGTTAGTGTATGTGAGTGTATGAGTGTATGTGTGTGTAAATGTGAGTGTGTGTGTGTTTTTGAGTGTGTGTGTGTGTGTTTGTGAGTGTGTGTGTGAGAGGAAATGAGAGTGAGTTTCCTTGTTTAAAAAAAAAAAAAAGAACCAATGTTTAAATAAGCACTGCCCCCCCCCTTCCCCAGTGGACCCTGTGTGGAGGACGTGAACCGATGGACGGATCGTCCACACATTCCAGTCGACAGCTGCAGCTCCTCTGGGTTCGAGCCTCGTTCCCGTCTGTTCTTCCTCGGGGGGGTTCCGCGGTGTCCGTCGGGGTTCCTGATTGTGGAGTGTGTGTATATTTATGGCTCTGCCCCCCCCCACCGAACCTTTTACGGCTTTTATCCTCGTTGTAAATAATCAAGCAGCTGATTTATTATTATGATCATTTTTTTCCTGTAAAGAATCATTTTCTACGTTGGCTCACTAACTTAATTCGGACGTGGCGGGTTTTTACATTGTAACGTTGTATATAAGTATTTAATTGGCGAGCGCGGCGGCGGCGGCGCGATGGAGCGGCTTCCTAATAAACATCAGTGAGATCAGACGACGTCCAGATCTGATTTAATAAAAAGCCAACGTCCGATCCGAGGCCGGGGTTCCCGCGCCGTCGACTGTGGGTTACAGTGAAGGAACTGAGATACGAAGAAAAACACGTGAAACCGGCGCAACATCATCATCCGGCCTTCGGGGGGAGGGGGGGGGGTGTAGTGCAAATGCTCGGCGCCGGGACTCTCGCACGTCGCCGTGGAAACGTTTTTTTCTCGGGGTAACATTCGCAGAAAGAAACGAGAAGCAGGACAGAAAAAGCATCAGAACTCACATTAATGTAACATTAAGTAACGCCGACCGCTTGCTTTCCACCGTCCCGCCGTGCAGTTCCTTAAACGTTCCGGTGGGGGCGACGGCGGCGTGTGCTCACGTCGATCCGATTTACGCAAACCAGACCGAAGAGACCGCGATGCCAGGGAATCGCACGCCCGTTCTGGCTTTGAAGGTTCCGCTGTGGAACCCGGGGTACACGTCCTGGGGCTTTAAAACCATCTGAACTCTGTGTGTGTGTGTGTGTGTGTGTGTGTGTGTGTGTGTGTTGGGGAGGGGGGGGGGTTAGTACCAGGTTCGGTGTGATGCCGACGGATCCATAGGGGATCGTACAAGGAGTACGAGTGGAACGCGCCGTTAGAACCGAACACTTTATTAGGAACGTGGTTCTAACTCCGGTTTTGGTAACACGGTCTGAAGAAAAACCCGGATCGACCCATCGGGCGCCAACAACCCCGCCGCAGTGAAAACCAGTCCTGAAGGTGCCGCGGGATCCGTTCGCCGGATGTTCCGATCCGCTGTTCTACGTCGGAGAGTCATTCGAATGACTCGTGGACAGTTCGACTCTTCAAACACCAACGCGCTCCTCGATGAGCGAGGTCTGCGTTCTGATTCACATCACCTACGGTCATGTGACCTGAGGAACGTTCGGACCGAGACGCGTTTGGGAGCCAGGAGAACGTTCTAAACTCTACATGACACACACACACAAAGCTTGTGGGATGTTTTAAGGCGAGGCACTGGGGGGGGGCAGGTGCAGCAGTCTCCACCCCCCTGTTAAGGCTTTCCACAGAGTTATGGTGACGTGGTCAGGCACCGGTGTCCGGCAGCCTCTGGAACCCCTCCATACCGCCGGAAATGGGTCCTGGTTCCCATCTACAGGGTCATGTGACTTTAGATTAGATTCATTCATTCGCTAGGGTCGGCATTGGGTTCTCCATATTCATCCGGCGTAGAACGTTTTGGGCGTTGGGCAGATACACCCAGGACAGGACGCCAATCTGTCACTGTGCTCACACAAACACACTCTATATGGGGCAATTTAGAGCATTCAGTTCACCTTGAATCCGTTTTTTTGGACTGTGGGAGGAAACCGGAGAACCTGGAGAAAACCCATGTGGACGTGGGGAGAACATGCAAACTCCACCCAGGTTGGGATTCAAACCCGGATCCCCATCGCTCAGACCAATGTGCCGCTCTCATCCCGCGCGACTTGTAAGTACGGGGTCCGAACACAGGGTGGCCCCTTTAGAACCCTTCTCGGGTACCCATCGAATCTAGAACCTTCAGAATGATGGCCCAACACCCTGAACACTGAGAGGATTCTGAGGAGGGGCTCGGGTTCGAGCAGCTGCGGTCCAAATCTCTGGGAATGTATTGAGGAACCGGGTGTTTGGGGTCGTGAGGACGAAACCGAAAACCAGCGGAGACACCGACCACAGACACAGAACCACCGACGTCCACAGAACGGAGAACAGCTCGGGTTCTCTAAAGGCACAGGTTCCCTTTTCGTCGTCGACCCTTTGTAGCAGTTTACAAGCGCAGGTTCGTTAAAGCGGTCCGGAACCGTCCGTCACGCCGTGCGCAGCGTGTAGGCGTCCTCCGTCCGTCCGGTTCCGTCCGGGACTTTAGGGCGTGTTCTCTGAGGGGCAGCCCGTCATTTCTGGTGGAACAGGATGGGCTTGACGTGTCCGTCTTTGATTTTGGGAAGCTGGTTGCTGATGATCTCGATCAACATCTCGGGAAACTCCACGCTCAGCGATTTGTTCACGAACGTGTAGAAACAGAAGTTCAGCAGACCCTCCACCATCTGCCACGAGAACCCACAACCAGGTCAGAGAGAACCGAGCACTGTGAGAACCCGTCTTCAACATACCCCCCTCACCCCTACATACCCTCACACCCCTACCCTCCACCATCTGCCACGAGAACCTCACCGAGCACTGTGAGAACCCGTCCCAACATACCCCCCTCACCCCTACATACCCTCATACCTACCTACCCTCACCATCTGCCACGAGAACCCACAACCAGGTCAGAGAGAACCGAGCACTGTGAGAACCCGTCTCCAACATACCCCCCTCACACCTACATACCCTCACATGTACCCCCCCTCACACCTACATACCCTCACCATCTGCCACGAGAACCCACAACCAGGTCAGAGAGAACCGAGCACTGTGAGAACCCGTCTCCAACATACCCCCCTCACACCTACATACCCTCACATGTACCCACCCTCACACCTACCCCTCACACCCCCCTACACCTACCCCTCACCATCTGCCACGAGAACCCACAACCAGGTCAGAGAGAACCGAGCACTGTGAGAACCCGTCTCCAACATACCCCCCTCACCCTACATACCCTCACATGTACCCCCCCTCACCACATACCCTCACCACTGCCACGAGAACCCACAACCAGGTCAGAGAGAACCGAGCACTGTGAGAACCCGTCTCCAACATACCCCCCTCACACCTACATACCCTCACATGTACCCACCCTCACACCTACATACCCTCACATGTACCCCCCCTCACACCTACATACCCTCACCATCTGCCACGAGAACCCACAACCAGGTCAGAGAGAACCGAGCACTGTGAGAACCCGTCTCCAACATACCCCCCACACCCATACCCTACATACCCTCACACCTACATACCCTCACCATCTGCCACGGAGAACCCACAACCAGGTCAGAGAGAACCGAGCACTGTGAGAACCCGTCTCCAACATACCCCCCTCACCCCTACATACCCTCACATGTACCCCCCCTCACACCTACATACCCTCACCATCTGCCACGAGAACCCACAACCAGGTCAGAGAGAACCGAGCACTGTGAGAACCCGTCTCCAACATACCCCCCTCACCCCTACATACCCTCACACCTACATACCCTCACCATCTGCCACGAGAACCCACAACCAGGTCAGAGAGAACCGAGCACTGTGAGAACCCGTCTCCAACATACCCCCCTCACACCTACATACCCTCACATGTACCCCCCCTCACACCTACATACCCTCACCATCTGCCACGAGAACCCACAACCAGGTCAGAAAGAACCGAGCACTGTGAGAACCCGTCTCCAACATACCCCCCTCACCCCTACATACCCTCACACCTACCTACCCTCACCATCTGCCACGAGAACCCACAACCAGGTCAGAGAGAACCGAGCACTGTGAGAACCCGTCTCCAACATACCCCCCTCACCCCTACATACCCTCACATGTACCCCCCCTCACACCTACATACCCTCACCATCTGCCACGAGAACCCACAACCAGGTCAGAGAGAACCGAGCACTGTGAGAACCCGTCTCCAACATACCCCCCTCACCCCTACATACCCTCACATGTACCCCCCCCTCACACCTACATACCCTTACCATCTGCCACGAGAACCCACAACCAGGTCAGAGAGAACCGAGCACTGTGAGAACCCGTCTCCAACATACCCCCCCTCACCTCTACATACCCTCACATGTACCCCCCCTCACACCTACATACCCTCACCATCTGCCACGAGAACCCACAACCAGGTCAGAGAGAACCGAGCACTGTGAGAACCCGTCTCCAACATACCCCCCTCACCCCTACATACCCCACATGTACCCCCCCTCACACCTACATACCCTCACCATCTGCCACGAGAACCCACAACCAGGTCAGAGAGAACCGAGCACTGTGAGAACCCGTCTCCAACATACCCCCCTCACACCTACATACCCTCACATGTACCCCCCTCACACCTACATACCCTCACATGTACCCCCCCTCACACCTACCTACCTACCCTCACCATCTGCCACGAGAACCCACAACCAGGTCACCTAGAACCGAGCACTGTGAGAACCCGTCCTCCAACATACCCCCCTCACACCTACATACCCTCACATGTACCCCCCCTCACACCTACATACCCTCACCATCTGCCACGAGAACCCACAACCAGGTCAGAGAGAACCGAGCACTGTGAGAACCCGTCTCCAACATACCCCCCTCACACCTACATACCCTCACATGTACCCACCCTCACACCTACATACCCTCACATGTACCCACCCTCACACCTACCTACCTACCCTAACATGTACCCACCCTAACACCTACCTACCTACCCTCACATGTACCCACCCTCACACCTACCTACCCTCACATGCATCTACACTAAGATGTAACTACCCTAACATGTACCCCCCCTCACACCTACCTACCCTCACATGCATCTACACTAAGGTGCAACTACCCTAACACCTGTACCCCCCCATCACACCTACCTCACCCTACCCTCACATGCATCCTCACACTACCTAGGTGCAACTACCCTAACACCTACCTACCCTCACATGTACCCCCCCCCTCACACCTACCTACCTACTCTCACATGTACATACCCTAACACCTACCTACCCTCACATGTACCCACCCTCACACCTACCTACCCTCACATGTACCCATCCTCACACCTACCTACCCTCACATGCATCTACACTAAGATGTAACTACCCTAACATGTACATACCCTAACACCTACCTACCCTCACATGCATCTACACTAAGATGCAACTACCCTAACACCTACCTACCCTCACATGTACCTACCTACTCTCACATTTACCTACCCTCAGAGGTACATAGCCTCACACCTACCTACCATCACATGTACATACCCGAACACCTACCTACCCTCACATGTACCTACTCTCATATGTACATACCCTAACACCTACCTACCTACCTTTACATGTACCTACCCTAAGATGTAACTACCCTAACACCTACCTACCCTCACATGTACCCACTCTCATATGTACATACTCTCACATGTACCTACACTAAGATGTTCCTACCCTAAAATATAACTACTTTAACACCTATCTATCTTCACATGTACCTACTCTAAGATGTAACTACCCTCACATGTACATACCCTAACACCTACCTACCCTCACAAGTACCTACCCTCACACCTACCTACCCTCACATACACCTACTCTCATATGTACATACCCTCACATGTACCTACCTTCACTCACATGTACCTACCCTAACACCTACCTTCACTCACATGTACCTACCCTAACACCTACCTTCACTCACATGTACCTACCCTAACACCTACCTACACTCACATGTACCTACCCTAACATGTATCTACCTACCCTCACACATACCTACCTTCGGCTTTACCTCGCCTTTGCTCATACCCATCTTGCCCTGTCCATGTTAGAACATACTCTTCCCTTCCTCTTATTCACCCTCCTCTCTCAAACCTACCCTGCCCCACCCACGCTGAAACCTCGGTCTTATTATTATATTTACCCCGTTCTAAGTTTGTTTCCTACCCGAATCTCCCCTCTTCATGTTTAAACATGCCTCTCTCCCCCTCTCCCTGCTGCTGCCACTGAGCTCATAAACCTGTTACAGCACCCCCTGCAGGTTAAAGTCACATGACTCACCTCCTGCATGGAATCCAGCAGCTTGGTGAGCTGATAAAACCTCTGCCAGTTCTGGCTGGGGTTCTCGTCGCGCCGGACGATGGCCTTGCCCAGCTCTTTGATGTAGGCCATGCGGATCTCGTCGAACACGGCCTGACTCCTCAGCCCCTCCTTCGGCACTGCGCTCAACAAATCAGACACGTTCTCATGAACAGGGACAGGTACACACTGCAAAGATGAACATGATCCTCCACCCACCCTGGCTTAACGCTTCCTATTTATAGAAAAACATATCAAAACCCACGCCGAGTTCGAAGCTAGATCTCCAGCGCTGAGAGGAGAACATGCCAACCACTAAGCCACACACTCCTTATTAATTAGTATTTATATGAGCCTTACGTAGACGGCACAGTGGCTTAGTGGTTTAGCATGTTCTCCTCTCAGCGCTAGGGATTCCCGTTTTGAATCCCCATCTGGGTGGAGTTCCCATGTTCTCCCCGTGTCCCTGTGGGTTTCCTCCGGGTTCTCCGGTTTCCTCCCACAGTCCAAAAACATGGATCAAGTCAATTGAGTTTTCCAAATTGCCCCATATAGAATGTGTCTGTGTGAGTGAGTGTGTGTCCAGCGATGGATTGGCGCCCTGTCCTGGGTCTATCTGCCCACCGCCCGAAACGTTCTCCCCTGGATGGGCATGGGGAACCCCCCCACGTCCCTAATAGAGGATAAAGCGGAAGAT
>JAFMOC010000521.1:152500-260000 GCA_019802505.1 Corydoras sp. C115 | reverse complement strand
TCCAGTCCCACTGTGTTTGTGTGTGTGTGTGTTCTGGATTCTTCAGGCCTACAGTGTGTGTGTGTGTGTGCATATGTTTATGTGTTTTTGTGTGTGTGTTCTGTGTTTGTGTGGGGGTGTTTGTGCGTGTGCATGAGTGTGTGTGCACGTTTATGTGTGTGACTGTTTTCTGTGTTTTCCAGCCCCTCACAGTGTGTGTGTGTGTGTGTGTGTGTGTGTGTGTGTGTGTGTGTGTGTGAGTGTGAGTGTGAGTGTGAGTGAGTGTGAGTGTGTGTGTGTATCCTGCAGCTGCAGACCTCAGCTCAGTGAATCAGTGCGAGTGGAATGTAATGAAGACGGAGTGATTCAGTGATTCAGTGATTCGTTGATTCATGTTGTTTGTTTATTTCAGCGTTCTCGTTCTGATCGTATTAAAGCGTGCGGATCGGAACACGGCGGAACGTTAAACGGAACCGCGGGCCTGCGGCGCCGATCGCTCGGTTCTGCGGTTCGGATCGACACGCCCCCGTTACATAAGCACCTCTCCCATGGCTCGCGGTGCGGACCAATCAGAGCGTAGAGGCTGAGCACGCTGACGGAGTCGTTCTGAGATCATACGTGCCCTTTCTCACGCTACGGCTGGAGCCTCCACCACCACGTCTGCATTACCCCATGACAGAATTAAAGGGGTCCCAACAGTGCACCATCTCAACTTCAGGAGTTCTAATGGATGCCGTGGAGCTCCACCCTAACTCGCCGTCCGGAGTTTTGTCTCTTTTGTCTGTTTAACACCTTTAAAGCTCTCTCACCTGGTAACGACTTGGCCCATTTGACGGCGGAGATGAACTGGCGCCCTCCCAGGCGGTTCAGCGTGGTCATGAGGCGGGTGGACGTGTCGGGTACGGTGCTGTCGTACCCCGAGTACACTATTTCCGGCTCTATGGCCTGCAGCAGGGACAGCATCGAGGGCGTCAGCGGCGGCATAAACTTGGGCACCAGAGGGCTCGGCCGCTCGGCGAAGGCGGAGGAGGTGGGGTCAGGCGCCCCCTGCTGGCCCTTCAGCCGGATCAGCTTCTTATTCTTACGCGCTGAAAGAGAACCGAGACAAAAGTGTGTGAGCCAACAGAATCATCCGCCCGAACATACACCACCCAACTGTATGCATCCTGGGTAGGGTCGTGAGGGTGCTGGAGCCTATCCCGTCTCTCAGACATGGGCGAGACGGGGATCCACGACAAGACAGAGACTCAACGCTGACCGGTCTTCGCCTCATGGTGTTTAGAATATAATATAATATGTAATGAGGTGGTGTAGTGGTTAGTATGTTCTCCTCTCAGGTTCCCAATCTGGGTGGAGTTTGCATGTTCTCCCCGTGTCCACATGGGTTTCCTCCAGGTCTTCCGGTTTCTTCCCACAGTCCAAAAACATGGATTTAAGGTAAATTGGACGCTCTGAATTGCCCCATTAAGAGTGTGTGTATGCCCAGTGATAGATTGCCCCACCTTGTCCTTGCCCCCCCTCCCGCAATCTTAGTAGAGGGTAAAGCGGAAGATAATGGATGTAACAAGGTTTATAATGCTGTATATGTAATGAGGTTGTGGGCGGAGCTTCTCGTACCGTCCAGGTTCATGCCCGTTTGGAGGCATTTGCGGAAGCGGCAGGCGGGGCAGTTCTTCCGGCGGATCTTGTCGATGATGCAGTCGTTCCTCCCAGCGCACAGGTATTTGTGTTGACCTGAAGGAACGCGACGCGGAGAACAATAAAAAAATAAACGTTAGAATATTGTGGATCGTTGGTTTTAACGTCAGTTGCTACTGAATATTAATGAGCTCTGAGCAGGGACAGGCCCCAGTCCGTCGATATGTTTATTCGCTGCGTATGGACTACGTCACTTCGAAGAACGAACGGACCCTTGTGAGGACCGAGGCGGGGGTGGAACTTTGGTGAAGAGGCTTTTTAAAGAATAACAGGTTCCACCAGCAGCTGATTCAGTCCAAATGATTCATTCCTGATGTGTCAGATTTGGGAAGCGACTCCGTGTCTGTTCTCCTTCAGGACATCGGTCACGGGTAACGGGAACCTTCTCCCGTCCACCAAAGGACTCTTCACCCTGAGCGTTCTGTTAAATTAAAACTAAAGGCAGGAATTTGGGTTCGTGAGTGATTCACGGGCCGCTGATGAATCAATTTTGCTTAAATATGATTCACTACTAAATCATTTTGTCTCGAAGCTTGGACCCGCAATCTGTGTTCAAGCTTCAGGTGGAGAGCCGCAGTGAAGCCCGGGTTCTTGGTTCGTGACGGACGGATGGATGGACATCTGAGTTCAGAAGCTGGTTTACAATCTAGAACAATCAAGCCGATGAAATCCCTCTCTGTATAGACGTTCGATACGACATCGAAACCACTTCCAAAAAATCAGTCGTATAAATACAAAAAATCGATTCTTCGATGAATCGCGATTCGGAATCCATTCAAAATGTTCAAGTATCGATTTTTGAAAAACTTTTTTACGTTTTGTTTTTTGGCGCCCCCTCCCGAGCGAACTGCATATCGCATTTCGGATCCGCTCGGCCGCCGTTAACCAGCTCCCGTTGTAGTTCACTAGCATGGAGCGGGGGGGGGGGGGGGTATTCGACACCCCATCGGCGTTAAAAGCCGCCGTTTGGGTTTTAAAGCCAGAAAGAGAGAGAGACAGAGAGAGAGAGAGAGAGAGAGAGAGAGAAAGAGAGAGAGAGAGAGAGAGAGAGAGAGAGAGAGAGAGAGAGAGAGAGAGAGAGAGAGAGAGAGAGAGAGAGAGAGAGAGAGAGAGAGAGAGAGAGAGAGAGAGAGAGAGAGAGAGAGAGAGAGAGAGAGAGAGAGAGAGAGAGAGAGAGAGAGAGAGAAGAGAGAGAGAGAGAGAGAGAGAGCTGGACATAAACACAACTGTTTACAACGAGTGTAAGATAAAATCGCGGTACTTTTGGAAATACGACAAACGCGAGCCCGTTTGTCGTGACATCACTCTGAGATCAAAGACGTTAAAAAGTTGAAAAATATATTTAATATTTAAAGTTAAGTTTTAAAAATGTAGTGAATGTTGGTGCAATATAGTTAAATAGACTGAAGTAAGGATTTCATTTTTAAATGTTTTGCAGATGTTTTTGCAATGTTAGATTTGCAGAATCTAAAGACACTCTGTAAAGTCTGTATTTTAGTTTTGATTAAAGGTGAATGCACCATGGGAAAGTTTTGTATTAATATATTTAAAATGATTTGTTCATAGATGGGGGCGGCACGGTGGCTTAGTGGTTAGCACGTTCGCCTCTCAGCGCTAGGGATTCCCGGTTCGAATCCCCATCTAGGTGGAGTTTGCATGTTCTCCCCGTGTCCGCGTGGGTTTCTTCCGGGTTCTCCTCCCACAGTCAAAAAAAAAACATGGATCAAGTTAATTGAGTTCTCTAAATTGCGCCATATAGAGTGTGTCTGTGTGAGTGAGTGTGTGCCCAGCGATGGATTGGCACCCTGTCCAGCGCCCGAAACGTTCTCCCATGGATGGGCATGGGGAACCCCACCGCGACCCTACTAGAGGATAAAGCGGGAGATAATGAATGAATGAATGAATGAATATACATTGATGGATGTTTTTTTTTATGTAATAAAAAGCCGGGCAGCTCAGCGAACCTAACACTGCTCATTTTAATTTAGCCCAATCCTATTTTTATATAAATATAAAATGAAGCAGAAAGATTTGATACAGGGGCGGCACGGTGGCTTAGTGGTTTAGCACATTCGCCTCTTAGCGTTAGGGATTCCTGGTTCGAATCCCCATCTGGGTGGAGTTTCCATGTCCTCCCCGTGTCCGTGTGGGTTTCCTCCGGGTTCTCCGGTTTCCTCCCACAGTCCAAAAACATGGATCAAGGTCAGTTGAATTCTCCAAATTGCCCCATATAGAGTGTGTGTGTGTGTGTGTGTGTGAGTGAGTGTGTGCCCAGTGAAAGATTGCCCCCCTGTCCTGGGTGTATCTGCCCAGCGCCCAAAACTTTCTCCCCTGGATGGGTATGGGGAACCCCCTCGCTACCCTAGTAGAGGATAAAGCGGAAGATAATGGATGGATGGATTTGATACAGGTTGGAACCTGAACGTATTGTTTTAAATAAACGTTCTATTTGTTTACACCGTTGTTTCATCTCGTCAATCACATCATTTAAACTAAATTTAAAGAGCATTTGAACGGAAAAAAAATCGTTTCTAAATCGAAAATCGATTCTGAATCGTATCGTGACTTCAAAAATTGGAATCGAATCGAATCGCCGGACCCTGAGCGCTTCGCACCCCTAATTCTCACCTTCCACGGCGCGTTTGAAGAAGACTTTGCAGCTGCCGCAGGTGAGAACGCCGTAATGGCAACCCGACGCCTCGTCCGAACACACCAGGCAGATCTTACTGGCCGGGCCTCTGGGTCGCGCCGCACCGGTACCACCCGCCTCGGGTCTCGCCAAAGAGCTAGAACACAGAGAACGTCAATCAGAAATCAAAAGTCCATTCGTACGACCGAACTACATTATTATAACCACGACGAGAACATCGGCGGGAAGGTCTCATAGCTCGGATCAGACGACCAATCAGAGGCTTGGATTTGATTGGACGTTTGTGGTTGGTTAGTTTAATTAAGTTTGTTGTTGTACCGTTCCAGATCCCAGACCTCTCGGCGCTGGGGATCCAGGTTCGAATCCCAATCTGGGTGGAGTTTGCATGTTCTCCCCGTGTCCGCATGGGTTTCCTACGGGTTTGCGTCCGCACGATGAATTCAAGGTGAATGTCGTGTGTATATCCAAAACATTCTCCCCTGGATGGGCATGGGGAATGGGGAACGGGGAACCGGGAACCCACCCCTCCGCCACCCCCAACCCTAGTAGCGGATTAGGCGGAACATAACGAGATGAGATGAAAGGTCTCAATATAACGTTCTCCTCAGATCACCATCTATTTTTCTGCATGTTTCCATTAGGGGGCGCCACAGTAGAGAACATGCACATATTTGGAACAGACTAGGGGCACCACGATCCCTTTCCTGACCCGGGTTTGAGGGCAGCACTGAGGGCACTAACATGTTCTGGCTGAAACACTTTAGAATCCTATTAATCTGTCAGCGTGGAGGAGGAACCCGGAGAACGCGGACACCAGGGGGACATGCAGACTCCACACAGTAGCGGATTAGCGCTACCCGCTGCGCCGCCGTGATAACGTCCAATGAGCCGTGTTTTCCTTCATGGGCAGAATCAGAGCGGCCGAAGGTTTCGGGTCCGTTCTGCGACTGCGCAAATATCATTACAGAGGAACGTTCTGGTGCGGTGGGGGGGGATTTGCTGATGCATGTAGGGCGATGATGGAGACGGAAGCCGACGACAGCTGATAAAGTGAAATCCTGCTTCCAGTTTATTAAAGCTCCGTCTCGTGTTTCATGTACGGGTTCCAGATCACACGCCACGCTGGACTTCTTTCTGCATGTTTCCACAGCAGGGGGCGCCACAGCAGCGAAGGGGAGAAATGCCCCCCAACCCCGACAACCCCCCCCCTACCCTGGGATTTTCCTGCCTCTCAGGAAAATGAGATGGCTGAGGTGACATTCCCCTTCAGATCGCCGACAGGGAGGTCATCTTCAAGGTGGCTTAGTGGTTTAGCAGGTTCTCCTCTCAGCGCTGGGGATTCCCGGTTCGAATCCCAATCTGGGTGGAGTTTCCATGTTCTCCCCGTGTCCACGTGGGTTTCCTCCGGGTTCTCCGGTTTCCTCCCACAGTCCAAAAACATGGATCAAGGTCAATTGAGTTCTCCAAATTGCCCCATATAGAGTGAGTGTGTGAGTGAGAGTGTGCACAGTGATAGATTGCCCCCCTGTCCTGGGTGTATCTGCCCAGCGACCGAAACGTTCTCCCCTGGATGGGCATGGGGAACCCCCCCCCCTCCCCGCAACCCTAGTAGAGGATAAAGCGGAAGATAATGGATGGATGGAATAACGTTTTCGTCCAATAATGACGTCGTCTTCATTCGGCATGTTGCCTTTAGAGGGCGCCAAAACAGAGAAGGGGAATAAAAGTTCTCCCCTGGATGGGTATGTGGACCCCTCCCTCTCAGGAAAATGAGATGGATGAGGATAAAAGATGACATTCCCCTCAGATCGCCAATCTTCATTCTGCATGTTGCCTTTAGGGGGCGCCACAACAGTCCTCCCAGTAGCAGATGAAGTGGAAGCTTATGAGGTTTAAGAATAACGTTTTTCGTCCAATACTGACATCGTCTTCATTACGCATGTTGCCTTTAGGGGCGCCAAAACAAGGGGAGGGGAGACGCGTTCTCCCCTGGATGGGCATGCGGAACTCCCCCCCCCCCCCCCCCCCCCACCCAACCGCAACCCTAGCAGCGAATTCAGAGAAAGAATATAAGAACGTGGTCTTCATTCTGCATGTTGCCTTCAGGGGGCGCTACAACAGATGGATGATGGATGGGCATCACGGGGAACTCCGTGACGTGGGACGTCCAACCCGGAGTCGGCGTTGCCCCTCGAGAAGCGAGTCTCAGGTGTGTGATGGACAATTCAGTAACAGCCGGACCCCGGCGGCGGTCACCTGACCGGCGCGCCTGCACCACCACGTGGAGGTTTTTTGGGTCCAGCGTGCCTCTGTGGCAGTTGGAGTGACACGCAGGTCACGGTGAGCAAATCCGAGCTGGGGGTAAATGTTTATTCAGGCCGTTATCAGCGTTCCGGATTAAAGTAGAACCTAAAATCACCACGGACTCTCGACCCTCCGTTCTGCACACGGAACCATGTGACTACAGGCCTTCCCTATACTGTTGTCCTCAATAGGATAGTGGGAACTATAGTGGGAACTGTGGATCGAAGCAGGTGGTGTTTCTTGGCGTTGCCGAAAAGCGGTCGGAGGTTCCCTGAGGTTCCGTGAGGTACCGTGAGGTCACATGACCTGTGCATGGCGTGTTTGCGTTTCTCGCCGCCACTCTGGACTCTGGTTTCTATAAACAGCAGGAGTGAGCCGCACACCACCTGCCTGCACGGCATGTGCTTCGAGTTTCATTTCAACACACACACACACACACACACACACACACACACACACACACACACACACACACATATATATATATCGGTTAGCTGCACACACTTTGACACAGAAAACACAACACAGCGTCTGCAAAGGAACTGCGCACTGCAGTGTAGGAGTGTTACAATGTACCAGACAGACTGCACACACACACACACACACACACACACACACACACACACACATTTAAACCTACAGGAGTCTGAGAAACAAACGGCAGGCGTTAGGTATACAGATATGACTTGGTGGCCGAACCACCATGTTCTCCTCTCAGCGCTGGGGACACAGATTGGGTGGAGTTTCCATGTCCTCCCCGTGTCCGCGTGGGTTTCCTCCGGGTTCTCCGGTTTCCTCCCACAGTCCCAAAAAACATGGATCAACGTCAATTGAGTTCTCCAAATTGCCCCATATAGAGTGTGTGTCCAGTGATAGATTGCCCCCCTGTCCTGGGTGTATCTGCCCAGCGCCCGAAACGTTCTCCCCTGGATGGGCATGGGGAACCCCTTCCCCTCCCCCGCGACACTAGTAGAGGATAAAGCGGAAGATAATGGATGGCTGGTGGCCTGGTGCTTTAGCATGTTCTCCTTTCAGCGCTGGGGATTCGAATCCCGATCTGGGTGGAGTTTGCATGTTCTCCCTGTGTCCGCGTGGGTTTCCTCCGTGTTCTCCGGTTTCCTGACCCAGTCCAAAAACATGGATTCAAGGTGAATTGAATGCTCCAAATTGCCCCATATAGATAGAGTGTGCTTGTGTCCTGGGTGTATCTGCCCAGCGACCGAAACATTCTCCCCTGGATGGGCATGGGGAACCCCCCCGCGACCCTAAAAGATAATATATATATATATATATATATATATATATATATATATATATATATATATATATATATATATATATATATATATATATATATTCATTCATTATCTCCCGCTTTATTCCCTATCAGGCAGGTGAGAACGTCTCGGGCGCTGGGCAGATAGACCCAGGACAGGGCGCCAATCCGTCGCTGGGCACACACTCACTCACACAGACACACTCTATTTGGGGCAATTTTGAGAATTCAATTGACTTGATCCATGTTTTTGGACTGTGGGAGGAAACCGGAGAACCCGGAGGAAACCCACACGGACACGGGGAGAACATGGAAACTCCACCCAGATGGGGATTCGAACCGGGAATCCCTAATGCTGAGAGGAGAACATGCTAACCACTAAGCGACCGTGCCGCCTATATATATATATATAAATATATATAGTCTCTCAGACTTGCTTCGTCCACAGGTTTTTTGGAGTGACGTTGCTCTGGAGTACTCTGGGGGGGGGGGGGGGGGGGGGGGGGGGGTCACTCTCATGGAGGTTCTCATGGGTCACTTTCAGATGGCAAAACGGGTGTTGGAATTCTGTCCCCATGCCAAGTCCCTCCCGTCCCGTCCCGTCTCTCTGCCTCGTCTCTTACTGACAGTAACATAATATTCACATTATGCATCATAAACCCCCCCCCACCCCCCACCCCCCCCCGGGAGCACACAGTTAAGTAGGTCACGCAAATCATGGGATTATCCAACTGACCGCGCCGGTCGAACTGCGCCCGCGCTCTCAGCGTGTTCCTGACATTAAAACACTATTTAAATTTTCTTCGTTAATATCGGCGTGGTGGTGCAGTGCTTAGTGCTTCCGCCACACCCCAACAAGGTCCTGGGTACATTCCCGGTGGAGTAGACACTGATCATTTGCATGTTCTCCCCACCCCTTCACGGCCTGATGATGTTCCCCCAAGTGCATTTAAGCTCACGGCGTAAGTGCTGAGACGTTTTATTATGACATTGTGAGGCAGTGTGCACACGTCTGTGCTCGCTGTCGCCCCCTTGTGCATGCAGCATTGGGTATTTTCAACTTTGGTTTGGACACGCCCCTCTGAATACGCTGGCTGTTGAATTTAAGGTGTACGATGTGAGGTTAACTGCGTTCCCCTGCTTCTGAGGTGCCGTTAAGCCACACCCACCCCCCACTGCTAAAGAGCCTGTGGTGCACCGGTAAAGTGGTGTAGGGCTCCCCCCAGTGTCTCAGCCCGGTCGGTGCAGCCGGTTTAGGACCGTGTCGGTGGTTGCCCCCCTTTTGTTTGTTTGTTTTGTTTTTCCTTTCATTTCTTCAAGTTATGTTCCGTAGGTTCTCCGTGTTTTAGCGTGCCAGCTGAGATATGGTATCGCCTGTAGGGGTCAGACTGTAGCCCTTTACGTTTATTTAGTTTATCTAAACACATTTGACACACCCACCCCCCACTGTTGGCTAAAGAGCCTGTGGTGCACCGGTAAAGTGGTGTAGGGCTCCCCCCAGTGTCTCAGCCCGGTCGGTGCAGCCGGTTTAGGACCGTGTCGGTGGTTGCCCCCCTTTTGTTTGTTTGTTTTGTTTTTCCTTTCATTTCTTTAAGTTATGTTCCGTAGGTTCTCCGTGTTTTAGCGTGCCAGCTGAGATATGGTATCGCCTGTAGGGGTCAGACTGTAGCCCTTTACATTTATTTAGTTTATCTAAACACATTTGACAAAGTTTTATTCGTGGGCAGCTTAATAGCACGGGTGTCAGCATTTTGCCTCTCAATGCTAAGGATCCAGGTTTGAATTGTTGAATGTTCTCCCCATGTCCACATGGGTTTCCTCCCACAGTTTAAAACATGGACTCAAGGTGAATTGAGTACTCTAAATTGCCCCATAATAGTGTGTGCCCAGTGATAGAATAGCACCACGTCCTGGGTGTATCTGCCCAGCGCCCGAAAGGTTCTCCGCTGGATGGGCATGGAACGTTCTCCCCCCCCCACGACCCTAGTAAAGGATTAAGAGGAAGACAATGGATGGATTAAAGGTATAATTAGTCTCCTCTGCGTTTCTGTCTTGTGTGGTTGGTTCGACTGAGTTCAGACAATTGACCTGACAATTGAG
This sequence comes from Corydoras sp. C115, assembly GCA_019802505.1. Taxonomy (NCBI): domain Eukaryota; kingdom Metazoa; phylum Chordata; class Actinopteri; order Siluriformes; family Callichthyidae; genus Corydoras; species Corydoras sp. C115. The sequence goes on along the minus strand of JAFMOC010000521.1, from coordinate 249,993 downwards.
TGTGAGCACCGGGATAGGCCTCAGAACCCTCTGTGACCCCGTTTACTTTAATAACGAATAAATATTACGCTTTTGGTTTTAACGTGTCAATGAAACGGAGCTTTTATTACGAAAGAATGATCGTAAAGACGACGCAGCAGAAAAACGTTCGAGAGAACATGACGACGACGGAACCTGCCGTGTCCCGACACGTTCCTGCCCGAGGGCGGCAATAAAATGTTTCATGGCACCCGCTAAACGAAGGCTATTTAATTAGCGCAGGACACGTGCTCTGCGCTAAAGCGGACGAATGGCTCGCGAGGCCGCTGAACCTCCGCAGTTAGCCTCCGTCTTCCACGCGAATGTTCTCCGCTGAACGCATTACAGACGCTACACACACACGCGTTACGGCCACGGATCGAAAGACTGACGTCAGGCGTCTGCTAATTCTCCGAATTACGAGATGCATCCAAATTTATCGTCCGCATCTGAGACCGCGACATTTAAAAATATTAAGAAATACGTTTTTAATATATTAAAACAATTTTTAAAAATTGGTTTCGACAGCTTTAAGGCTCTACTACCAGGCGTCGTAAAACTACCACCACCGCCTTTCACAGACGGGATAGGACCGCCCCACGAATCAATTTCGTTTTTTTTTTTACCTGTCCCCAAAATCAGTCTTCCCGTCACATGCCGTTGGTGTTCACTGTTCTCCTGATGGTGGACTCGTGAACACGAAGGTCAGCCCAGGGCAGGAGAGGTTAAGCTCCTTGCTTGAGGAACCACATTGGGAACTTTGGTGGACTCCAGGTTTAACTCCTTGGGGTTGGTGCTCCGACACCCTAACCCCTGCGCCACCGCGCCCCGTTGTCCTCAATAACATTTTCTGACCACATTTGTCTTCAGGTTCTCGCAAATCACCATCTTCATTATCCGTACGTTAGTGTCGTGGCGTAACGGCTTCGGAATTCTCTTGGTTTCAAAGGACTGAGGCGACGGGGTGATGAGAATGTCCTCGGTATCCTTGTGAGGACCTCAGTGAGAGCCCCATCCTAATGGCGTAATGAGGATGGGGCTCTCACCAAGGCCCTCACAAGGATACCGAGGACATTCTCATCATCCCGGCGGCGCCTCAGTCCTTTGAAACCAAAAGAATTCCGAAGCCGCTTTGCGACGATGCGCTACATATTAAACCGAACTTAACCTAAACCCGACCTTAACCCGCGGTCACAGCGCCCGGCAACCATCCCACGGTTACCACAATAAACAACCCAAACATACACCGCTTACCCAGAACCAAACCAGCGGCAAATAAAGGACGGAGTTTTGTGGGACAGGAATAACGCGGGAACGGAACGTTCTCTGTCCCGGCAGCGGTGCTGCATCACGATGGCATCATCGGTGGCAACTGGACTGCAGGGACTGCGGTGGTGGAAACTGCTGCTCATCCGCGGAGCCACCAACTTTAACGACTTCATAAATCTCCGGCGGGAGCAGGAAACATCAGGCTGGCTGTCGGTCAAACTTCACGTCTCGAACGTGAACGTCGTTCAAAATGAGCACCAGCTGCTGACCTCGGCGTTTCTTTTATTTAAAAAAAAAAAACATTCTGCACTTTATAGACGGTCCCTTACTGTGATTCCTGTTCTCTTTATTCTATTCATCCATCCATCCATTATCTCCCACTTTATCCTCTATTAGGGTCGCTAATTTTTTTATTAGGGGGGATACCCATGCCTATCCAGGGGAGAACATTTTGGGCGCTGGGCAGATTCACCCAGGACAGGGGGGGCAATCTATCACTGGGCACACAGACGCTTAGTGCTTTAGCTTGTTCTCCACTCCCAATCTGGGTGGAGTTTCAATGTTCTCACCATGTCCGCGTGGGTTTACTCCGGGTTCTCCGGTTTCCTCCCATAGTCCAAAAACATGGATCAAGGTCAATTGAATTCTCCAAATTGCCCCATATAGAGTGTGTCTGTGTGTGTCCAGTGATAGATTGCCCTCCTGTCCTGGGTGCACCTTCCCAGCGCCAGTGAAATTCGCCCCTCTGCGACCCGCGACCCGAATAGAGGATAAAGCAGAAGATAATGGATGGATGGATGGATGGAAGACGCGACGTCTGTGAAGAACCTGCAGAAGGTCTGGTGTTCCATTCTGATGTGGTCCATTCGTTACGTCGTGGTTCTGCCGCAAGAACGAAGATGAAAGCGGTTCCGTGTCTGCACGGAGTTTGTGGTGGAGTGACTCAGTCACTGAGCGCCACGCCTCTTTTGGGCCCGAATGAAAAAGAATGTTGTTTACAAAGTTTTGGATTCCAGCCACGTCTAAAAAAAAACTCCGAAATGGGAAGTGGCAGCTTGGGGACAATCTCTATTCCACTTCCTCTGAGTGCCGGATTGGTCCGTGGACAGAAATCAGGAGCTGCTGAAGTTCATGCCAAAAGCACACATGGCTCTGATGTGGAGAACATGCAAAATCCACCGTATGGACAGCAGACCAACACAGAAATGTAAATAAAAACACTAAATCTATAATTAAACCTTCCAGCCCTCCAGATTAACTGGTTTGACTTAGAGTTTGGGGTTAGTCTGCGGTCAGAAGATGGCGCCATGGCGTATCTTGTGAGGGGCGTGTCCGCGGTGTGCACATGTAGTTGCCCCCTTGCAATTTTCAGATGGAAGCTGCGTTGCCACGATGTAAAAACTGGAAGGCCGAACCTAAAGTGACAACGATTGGGTGCTCGATTGTACTGAATGGGGAGGACGGCGGCGCCTCCTAGGGTCTCAGTACAGTTGTTGCAGCAGCATAAGGACTGGATCATTGGATCACTGGATCATCCACAACACCTCAGGATTAATAACACCTCTTTATAGGATTCCATTCAGATTAAAGCCACGCCCTCTCGCACCGTATTGCTTTATTAAAGTTGGGGTCTGAACCAAGGGTCACCCATACAGCGCCCCCTGGAGCAATGAGGGTTAAGTTTCTTGCTTAAGGAGCAACATTGGTATTTCAGTGGACCGGAGATTTGAACCCATAACATTTAGAGCGACAGACCAACGCCCCATCACAATTATAACACCATTATAAACCAGGTAGTTCCAGTACTTAATTCTGATTGGCTGAGCCGTTGGTCCAGGCATGACATCAGCAATAACACCCCCCTCTGAGCGCCTCACATTCATATCATTGTGTGATATACACTAAATTATATTAAATCAATAAATACAGATTAATATAAACAGAGATCAGCACTAAACCTGTTAAACTGTTTTTATAAACTGTGTTCTGTAATTTGCCCACTGGAGGGCAGTATTTAATTATTAGAGACTAAAAACAGACTAGATTACGTCGCGGAAGATCAGATTATTAACGCTTTTGCTTTCAATAAACGCATTTCTGAATCAAAGCTTGTTGTTTTTTATTGCAGTGTGTTTGTAAGTGTTTTATTAAAGCAATCAGACACTCGAGGTTGTGTATTATTGTGAATAAATCACGTAAAGAGGTGGAGCTGTACTCCACTACACGCCGGGATTAATATGGGATTAATTCAGATTAAGGCCACGCCCCCTCATACCATCTCTATGCCGGACTCCGAAACATGACGCAACAAATGTGTGGCTATAAATAAAACCGGATCGTGAGCCTCGTGACGCGACGAGTCAGGCGGTTCCTGACGTCCAGGAACGTTCGCCTGATGTTCACTTGCAGCATCAGATCAGATGCAGCCTGCAGGGATAGGCTTTAAGTGTTGGTTCGGTTTACAACCGCTGCTTTGTGACGCAGTTTCAGCATCTCTGGTTTGGAACGTGAAAGCTCTGCCGCTATCGGTCATTTAAAAAAAAATCATTGAAATAAATAAATAAAATAAAACGAGACGTGAAGGAACAAACGGAAAGTGTAATTGTATTTACTCAGCAATCAAACGACCAATTAAATTTAATCACGCTGCCCGCGAGGGGGCGGGGCGGGGGGGTCCAGGTGATTACAGGATTATTTTCGGATGCACAAAATGGAAAACACTGCTGAATGAGAGTGTGTGTGTGTGTGTGTGTGTGTGTGTGTGTGCTTCATTCGGGAGCATCCGAAATAAAGCAAAGTTCCCGAATAACGTGGGGTTTGGCATTTAAACGCGGTGTGGGACCGAAATCACAAACCAGGCCTGTTCTCCACACGCACGAGAACCAACACACACACAGACACACATTTTATTAGTATTAGAACAGCGTGTTGGTACGTGTAAGCCTGAGGAGTCGACAATGTTTTCGTAACGTTCACCTAAAAATCATCAGGACGCCATGACGACCGCGTTCCGATCCTGCTTCCGGCGGTTTGCCAACTCGTCCGTTTGGCGGCCACGCGAGATGATAAGACGCTCACCCGGTGAACACACGGTACCAGGATGCATTATGGGTGGAGGGCGGACGCTTTGGGGGCCTTTGACCACCTCATGGGGGCTCTACCTCACAACTTAAGGGATTTGCTGCTGCCAACATCTTGGTGACTGATACCACAGGACACCTTCAGGGGTCTAGTGGAGGACATGCCTGCATCCTCGTTTTGGTCGCGAAAGGGGGGCCTTTTGTCCGCGATATTAAGAAGGTGGTCATAATGTTATGTCTGCTTGGTGTATACACACACACACACACACACACACACACACACACACTGTTTGCCAGCGAGCTGATAAGCGGGTAAAAAAGCAGCTGCGGTGGATTACGGCCCGGCGCTGATAAGGAGCGCCGCTCGCCAGATTCCCGCGGACACTCCGGCCAAACGGAAAACCTTCGGACCCGAGCGCGTCCTCCACGTCGGATGGCGTGATTGAACATGACCGCGAGTAAACGCGGCCGAACGCAAAGGAATCGCGAAGTGGGTCAGAGGAATCCTGGGTTCCGCCCACCGCGTTCTCACGGCGCCTCGTTTAAGGGCAGAACAGAGGGGTGGGCGAGAGGAGAGAGAGAGAGAGAGATAGAGAGAGAGAGAGAGAGAGCGAGAACGAGAACCAGCTGGTGGAAAAACCCCTTGGGCGATGTGACTCGACTGACGCTCACCTGGTGAACACACGGTACCATGATGCATTGTGGGTGGAGGGCGGTGTGACGCTATGGGTTTGGGAAACGTCCTGCTTGGAAACCTACACCACCTCATGGGGGTCCACCTCACCACTTAAGGGATTTGCTGCAAACATCTTGGTGACTGATACCGCAGGACACCTTCAGGGGTCTAGTGGAGGACAAGCCTGCATACTCGTTTTGGTAGCGAAAAGTGGACGTTCTGTCCGCAATATCAAGAAGGTGGTCATAATGTTATGTCTGCTTGGTGTATACACACACACACACACACACACACACACACACACACACACACACACACACACACACACTGTTAACAGTGCCTGCCACTAAGCCGAGGTCCTCATAAGGCATCCGTCTATACATCCGCTGCCTTCTTCCAGACTCGGAGTTTGACCCCCTGACCCTCCGATTGACAGTCCAACACTCCTGTCGAGCTGCCACGCCCCCCCCCCACCCCACCCCACTTAAACACACCGCACGCAACTTCCTGGCTGAAAATTTTGGCAACAGAGAAAAGCTTTTAAAAGAAGTAAACAGGAACATCCACGCCGGGCCGAGCGGTTCTCCATAGCAACCGCTGCCATGGAGACTGCCATTAAATCTGATCTGTCCCGTTGTAAACGGCAGCGCGTCCGCGGCCGAGGACTAGATTTAATACCTCACTTCATCTCAGAGACGTCGATTTTAATCACCGGGGCAAACACAGTAATCAGGATCCGTTAGCGTCCAACACGGAGGACGGGGGGACAGGGGGGGGAGGTTCGCTCCAGAAACCATCGCAGCCTTCCTCATCCTCCTCATCCTCATTTAAGTGCTCCTGTACATGTAATTGACTCTCCGAGTCGGCGGTAAACAGAACTCCCGTCGGCCGGAGGAGTAAAGAGGCGGAGAGAACGGCGAAAGAGTGGATGGTAATTAGCAGATAAAAGGATTTTCTATTAAAACAGAGTACTACGAAGAGAACGGAGAATGCAGAACGGAGAACAGGGGAGGCTGAAAAAGCCTGAAAGCCTAAAAGTCCATTCGAGGAGAAACAATGGTCTTTTTTTTCTGGACAAACACGGCGAGGCGACCTATAACTTCTAACAAAAACGGGCCTGCACTCCACTAGACCCCTGAAGGTGCTCTGTGGTATCAGTCACCAAGACGTTCGCAGCAGGTTGTCCCCAGCAGGTATTTTCATGCCTGTACGTGAAACCACAGATGGGATCGAGATCGGAAATTTGAAGGCGGAGACAACCAAATTTCGATTCACTGGATGGAGTTTTCGGGCGGCACGGTGGCTTAGTGGTTTGGCATGTTCGCCTCTCAGCGCTGGGGAATCCTGGTTCAAATCCCCATCTGGGTGGAGTTTGCATGTCCTTCCCGTTTCCTCGTGGGTTTCCTCCGGGTTCTCCGGTTTCCTCCCACAGTTCAAAAAATATGGATCAAGGGACATGGATAAAAAAACATGGATCTCCAAATTGCCCCATATAGCGTGTGTCTATGTCAATAAGTGTGTGTCCTGCAATAGATTGCCCCCTGTCCTGGGTGTATCTGCCCAGCGCCCGAAACTTTCTCCCCTGGATGGGCATGGGGAACCCCCCCACCCCCACCCCGCGACCCTAATAGAGGATAAAGTGGAAGATAATGGATGGATGAACAGAGCCTTCATGACAGAATGAACATCTGTAGCAATGTTCAGGTAGGTGGAGTCAAACCAACATCCACATGGATGGAGGACCAGGATATCTAGGGTCACATGGCTTTCTTCCCATAGTACACCTTGGTACCCGGAGCTTGATATACATTATCCTGTTTATCCAACACCCGTCTATCAGACCCAGGAGCTCGTCTGCTGGATCGGACCACATGGTCCCGCCTCCACGCCCATCAACGACCCCGTCACCGGTTCTCCACTGTTTCTTTCTCGGCCCATTTTAATAAATAAGGATCCCTGCAGACCGGGCCGCCCCACAGAATCACAGTATGGAGATGTTATGGAGATCCAGCCGTCACAATGTGGTCCATGTTCAAACGTGAACATCATTCCCGCTTCTGACATCAACGTTGAAGAGCAAACCCATCCACCTGCTGCCAGGTGGTGCACATACAGGATGAATCCGGACCTCGGGGCGACATTGTTCCCTCTACCTCACTCTCATGGCTTTGTTTGCTTTATAAAAACCCTCAACACAAGAGAAGCTGCTCCAGAACCTCATTCTAACCTCGTTCTAACCTGGTTCTAAGGCGATCAGGTTACATTTTATGGAAGATCTCGTCGAGCCAGTTCCGTCTCGCGTGCGGACACAAACATCCACCTCACGCATCACCTGATGCCAGATGGAGAAGCTTATGTTTACAAACCTGGCATGTTTTACGTCGCCGTCAGGGGTCAGTCGGTGGAGGGGGTCAAGGTTTGAATCCCGATCTAAGTGGAGTTTGTATGTTCTCCTCATGTCTGCATGGATTTTTTTTGTCACACACACACAGACACACTGGGGCAATTTAGAGCAGCCAATTCAGCTTGAATCTATGATTTTGAACTGAAAACTGTGTGTGTTTGTGTGAGTGTGTGCTTGAGTGTGTAAGAGTGTGTGTGTGTGTGTGTGTGTGTGTGTGTGTGTGTGTGCTTGAGAGTGTAAGTGTGTGTGTATGAGTGTGTGGGTGAGTGTGTAAGAGTGTGTGTGTGTGCTTGAGAGTGTAAGAGTGTGTGTGTGTGTGAGTGTGTGCTTGAGTGTGTAAGAGTGTGTGTGTGTGAGTGTGTGCTTGAGAGTGTAAGTGTGTGTGTATGAGTGTGTGTGTGTGAGTGTGTGAATGTGTGTGTGTAAGAGTGCGTGTGTGTGCTTGAGAGTGTAAGAGTGTGTGTGTGAGTGTGTGTGTGAGTGTGTGAATGTGTGTGTGTAAGAGTGTGTGTAAGAGTGTGTGTGTGTGCTTGAGAGTGTAAGAGTGTGTGTGTAAGTGTGTGAATGTGTGGGTGTGAGTGTGTACATGAGTGTGTAAGAGAATGTATGTGTGTGAGTATTTGCATATGTATATAGGGGCAATTTAGAGCAGGCAGTTCACCTTGAATTCATGTTTTTGGACTGGAAACTGGAAAACATGAGGAAGAAAAAAAATCCATGCAGACACGGGGAGAACATACAAACTCCCTTCGGATTGGGATTCGAACCTGGCCCCCGCTGACCGCGGGGTTAAACCTGCAGTGAGCGTTCTTCATTCAGACCGATACGATGGGGAGAACATACAAACTCCCCTCAGATTGGGATTCGAACCTAGCCCCCCACTGACCGCGGGGTTAAACATGGCTTGAGGACCGATACGACGGGGAGAACATACAAAACTCCCCTCGGAATTGGGATTCGAACCTGGCCCCCGCTGACGCGGGGTTAAACATGCTTTGAGCGTTCTTCATTCAGACCGATACGATGGGGAGAACATACAAACTCCCCTCGAATTGGGATTCGAACCTGGCCCCCACTGACCGCGGGGTTAAACATGCTTTGAGCGTTCTTCATTCAGACCGATACGATGGGGAGAACATACAAACTCCCCTCGAATTGGGATTCGAACCTGGCCCCCGCTGACCGCGGGGTTAAACATGCTTTGAGCGTTCTTCATTCAGACCGATACGATGGGGAGAAACATACAAAACTCCCCTCGAATTGGGATTCGAAACTGGCCCCCGCTGACCGCGGGGTTAAACATGCTTTGAGCGTTCTTCATTCAGACGATACGATGGGGAGAACATACAAACTCCCCTCGAATTGGGATTCGAAACTGGCCCCCGCTGACCGCGGGGTTAAACATGCTTTGAGCGTTCTTCATTCAGACCGATACGATGGGGAGAACATACAAACTCCCCTCGAATTGGGATTCGAACCTGGCCCCCGCTGACCGCGGGGTTAAACATGCTTTGAGCGTTCTTCATTCAGACCGATACGATGGGGAGAACATACAAACTCCCCTCGAATTGGGATTCGAAACCTGGCCCCCGCTGACCGCGGGTTAAACATGCTTTGAGCGTTCTTCATTCAGACCGATACGATGGGGAGAACATACAAACTCCCCTCGAATTGGGATTCGAACCTGGCCCCCGCTGACCGCGGGGTTAAACATGCTGTGAGCGTTCTTCATTCAGACCGAACTCTGATACGAGTTTACATTTTAATCTCGAGATTAAAGCAAACGAACGTTCTCCCCGCTCGCTCTAAACACACGCTCAAGGTCACGCTCTCATGCGTCCGGCTGCAGAACACGGAACCTTCAGGGTCAACATCAAACCACCAACCGCTGACCGAGCCACCGCTGACCGAGACGTCTTATAACCGACGGCAGAGGCACCGTAAGGCGTCGTGAGGTTGCACCAATCACGGATCCAGGATCAGCACGTAATGGTGACATCATCACCGTGTCATCCGCAAGAGAAAAAGACAACGCGAGGCTTTTGCTGAAGATGAACACAAAACATTAAAGGCTTTGTTAAGAGTTCAGGTGGGCGTGTCACCTTTAAAAGAAGACAAGATTCGAGTTCCACCAAAGTTCAAAGAAAATTAAAAGTTCAAAGGAAACCCAAAAACCCAGTTCCCAACCAAAGGAGAACGTTTCAGATGTTTTCAACACTCAGAACAGGACGCCAAAGCATCACTGGCTACACACTCACACACACACACGAGATTTAAAAGGGGCAATTTAAAGCAGCCAATTCACCTTGAATCTATGTTTTTGAAACTGGAAACAGGACACTGTGTGTTTGATTGTGTGTGTGATTGAGTGTGTGAATGTGTGTGAATGTGTGTTTGATTGTGTGAATGTGTGTGTGTGATTGAGTGTGTGAATGTGTGTGAATGTGTGTGTGTGATTGAGTGTGTGAATGTGTGTGTGTGATTGAGTGTGTGAATGTGTGTGTGTGATTGAGTGTGTGAATGTGTGTGTGTGATTGAGTGTGTGAATGTGTGTGTGTGATTGAGTGTGTGAATGTGTGTGTGTGATTGAGTGTGTGAATGTGTGTGTGTGATTGAGTGTGTGAATGTGTGTGTGTGATTGAGTGTGTGAATGTGTGTGTGAATGTGTGCTTGATTGTGTGAATGTGTGTGTGTGATTGAGTGTGTGAATGTGTGTGTGTGATTGAGTGTGTGAATGTGTGTGTGTGATTGAGTGTGTGAATGTGTGTGTGTGATTGAGTGTGTGAATGTGTGTGTGTGATTGAGTGTGTGAATGTGTGTGTGTGATTGAGTGTGTGAATGTGTGTGTGAATGTGTGCTTGATTGTGTGAATGTGTGTGTGCACTTGAGTGTGTGAATGTGTGTGTTTGAATGTGTGCTTGAGTGTGTGAATGTGTGTGTGCACTTGAGTGTGTGAATGTGTGTGTTTGAATGTGTGCTTGAGTGTGTGAATGTGTGTGTGTGTGTGTGTGCTAAAGTGTGTGCGTGAGTGTGTGCTTGAGTGTGTGAATGTGTGTGTGTGTGAGTGTGTGTGCTTGATTGTGTAAGAGCATGTGTGTGTTTGATTGTGCGAGTGTGTGCTTGAGTCTGTAAGTGTGTGTGTGTGTGTGTGTGAGTGTGTGTGCTTGATTGTGCAAGAGTGTGTGCTTGAGTCTGATAGTGTGTGTGTGTGTCTAAGGTGTCCTTACAACTGTATTATTGTAATTGTGATTAATTGCAAAAACGATTAATCGTCACATTTTTAGAATTACACAGGCTACAAGTTGCAATGGTGAAAGTGCATACACACAAACACACACACACACACACACACACACACACACACACACACACACACACACACACACACACTTACACACACTTCACTAGTCCACTACTAGGACAGTAGTATAATAAACTATAACAGTTATATTAAATGCAGCATGGAGTGATGAACACACTCAATATGGGGTAATTTAGAGCATTCAATTCACCTTGAATCCATGTTTTTGGACTATGGGAGGAACCCGGAGAACCCGGAGGAACATGCAAACTCCACCCGAATCGTGATTCGACCCTGGATTGCCAGCACTGAGAGGAGAACATGCTAAACCACTATGCCGCTATGCACCAAGTGTGGCTTTTTAGCCCAAAATCATCAACCAGAATGAAGGAAAAGCGCTGATCTCGGGGATTTCGGACCTCGGCCCGACGCCCCTGCCGGAGCCAGACCAGCTCTCCTCAAACCGGCAGATACACCCAGGACAGGGGGGCAAGCTATCACTGGACACTCACTCACACAGACACAAATTGCCCCTCTATATGGGGCAATTTGAAGAACTCAATTGACCTTGATCCATGTTTTTGGACTGTGGAAGGAAACCGGAGAACCCGGAGGAAACCCACGTGGATACGGGGAGAACATGGACACTCCACCCAGATTGGGATTCGAACCGGGAATCCCCAGCACTGAGAGGAGAACATGCTAAACCACTAAGCCACCGTGCCGCCCTTCCTCGAGTTTTCATGCAGGATATTGTTTACGGTTCCTCAGAGTCGAGGAGGAAACAAAACCGCCGACGGTGCGAGCCACCTTCAGAAGACCTTCAGAAGGTTTCAGGAGCAGAACATCGACTCGGTCCTACCTGCTGTAGGTGAAGGTGGAGGTGGAGGAGCAGGGCAGGGGCGCGTCTCCGTATCCGTTCCCCGGGACCCACCGTGCGTCAGGGGGTGGAACCGAGCCGAACAAACCCAGCACTGGTTTCTGGTCCTGGAACGAGGAACGGGCCCCGTAGGGGTACGGCGACCTGTCCACGCTCAGGGACCCGGACCCGGCCCCAGACCCGGCGCCCATCTGGCAGTAGCTTAGGCGCTCGTTCTCCTGCTTGATGACCCCCGGCGTGCACAGCTGGATGTAATCGTCCCGCTCCGTCTTCACCACCGGTCGGGCCGTCGGCAGCGCCCGCAAGCAAGACCCTTCGCTCCCGTTCTCCGTTTTGGCCAGCGGGACGGGCTTGGTGTCCTCCGGGAGGCCGTCGTCTAGGGACGGCCGGTCCTCCGCGGCCATCTCGCAGAACTCGCCGAGCTCCAGCAGAGAGCCGGGCAGCTCCAGGCTCTGCAGGATGTCCAGCGTGCCGTCGTCCAGAATGCGCTCGTGTCCGAGCTTGTCCCTCTCCGCGTAGCCGTAGGAGTCGAACTCGTACTCCTCGGTGGGGGAGAACGGCTCCATCTTAAAGGCGAAGACGTCGGCGCCGCGGGGGACCGAGCTCTCCGGACCCGAGCCGCGGTTCAAGTCGGCGATGCTCTCGTCCAGAAGCGCCAGGTTGTCCTTGAGGCTGAGGCTCCTCCTCGCCCTCGGCTGCGTCCGGAACGGTGGCGTGTCCGGCGGGTCCCTCTGCAGGGAGATGCCGCTCAGGCCGTTCGACACCTCGCCCGACGGAGAGTCCACGGTCGCCGTGCTGCTCGCGTTCGCCGAGCGACCGCCCAACGTCCCGGCCTCTGGAGGCTTATTGCTGAGGTTCAGCCAGCAGTCCATGTCCTGTACCTGAGGGTCAGAGGAAGGTCGTTAAATCTCGATTACCATAATTAAAATGGTTCCCATGCCTATCCAGGGGAGAACGTTTCAGGCGCTGGGCAGATACACCCAGGACAGGGGGGCAATCTATCGCTGGACACACACTCACACAAACACACTCTATATGGGGCAATTTGGAGAATTCAATTGACCTTGATCCATGTTTTTTGGACTGTGGGAGGAAACCGGAGAACCCGGAGGAAACCCACGCGGACACGGGGAGGACATGGAGACTCCACCCAGATTGGGATTCGAACCGGGAATCCCTAGCGCAGAAACCACTAAGCCACCGTGCCACCAACGTACAAACTAAATCCCATATTTGTGATGTCATAACATCCTGGCACTTTCCTAAACTGCTTCTCCTTCGTGGAATTTGGAAGACAGGGGGTGTGGTAGCCCACAGGTCAGCGTGTTAGGCCCCAGGTTCAAACCCCAGGCATACCAAAGGGACGTCCGAGGCTCCCTGACCCCTCATTATATAACAGTTAGCGTCATCCTTTTAATCTGATTGGCTGAGCTGTTTGTCGAGGCCGTGACATCATCGACAATAACACACACTCCCCTGAGCGCTTCACATTCGGATCCAGGTTTGCATGTTCTCCCCGTGTCCACGTGGGTCCACATGGTTCCTCCCACGTTCCAAAAACATGGATTTAAGGTAAACTGAATGCACTAAATTGCCCCATATAGAGTGTGTCTGTGTGAGTGTGTAACCAGTGATGGATTGCCCCCGTCCTGAGTGTATCTGCCCAGTGCCTGAAACGTTCTCCCCTGGATGGGCATGTAGAACCCCCTCAGTAGAGATGAATATAAATAGCGAGCCGATTTCCAATCAGCACTAAATCTGTTACGCTGTAATCTGGCCACTAGATGGCAGTGTCTGTTAGAGAAAACGGAATCCTGTGACTCAGCGATCAGCGTTCACTTTAAAAACCGGACTAGATTACGTCGTAGAAGATCAGATTATTAACGATCTAGTTTTTAATAAACGCATTTCTGAGTCAAAGCTTGTTGTTTTATTATAGTGTGTTTGTAAGTGTTTTATTAAAGCAATCAGACACTCGAGGTTGTGTATTATTGTGAATAAATCACGTAAAGAGGTGGAGCTGTACTCCACTACACGCCGGGACTAATAACACCTCTTTATGGGGTTTTATTCAGAATGAAAGCCACGCCCCCTCACAGTTTATTGACTCTTTATAAAACTTGTGAATTTGCTTCTTAAATATTATTATTTTAAATCATAAAATACAGATTAATATAAACAGCTAGCCGATTCCCAATCAGCACAAAACCTGTTACACTGCGTTCTGTAATTTGCCCACTAGAGGGCAGCGTTTAATTGTTACAGACTGAAATAAAGCGGACTAGATTACGTCGCGGAAGATCAGATTATTAACGATTTTGTTTTTAATAAACGCATTTCTGAATCAAAGCTTGTTTTTTATTATAGTGTATTTGTAAGTGTTTTATTAAAGCAATCAGACACTCGAGGTTGTGTATTATTGTGAATAAATCACGTAAAGAGGTGGAGCTGTACTCCATTACACGCCGAAACTAATAACACCTCTTTATAAGCTTTATTCACTATAAGGCTACGCCCTCTCGCACCGCATTGCTGCATCATGAAGGAGCGGCATCGGCGTCGCGCTCCCGAGTTACGATCTTATTATTATTATTATTATTATTAAGACGTAGATTTCATGGCATGCGATGGCATGGCAGTCAGTCTGCCCTCGGTTCTCCGCCTCGGAGCCGAACACATGATTCACCAGTGGAGACAGAACGCTGCTGTGTCCTCCGCAGTCTGTTCAGGAAATAGTTCAGCTCGTACCTCCGGGGATTTCAGAGCGCCATTATTTTTACTCACAGACGTTCGGAAGCTTTTTGGGGCTGAGCTGCATAAGGACTCCGACTCTGACTCCTGTCCTCACAATCTGGACTGTCTGCGAATTCCATCCGTCCATTATCTTCCACTTTATCCTCTATTAGGGTCACCATGCCCATCCAGGGGAGAACGTCTCGGGCGCTGGGCAGATACACCCAGGACAGGGGGAAATCTATCACTGGATACACACTCACTCACACACACACTCTCTATATGGGGCAATTTGGAGAATTCAATTCACCTTCATCCATGTTTTTTGGGGGCGGCACAGTGGCTTAGTGGTTTAGCATGTTCTCCTCTCAGCGCTGGGGATTCCCGGTTTGAATCACCATCTGGGTGGAGTTTCCATGTCCTCCCCGTGTCCACGTGGGTTTCCTCCAGGTTCTCCGGTTTTCTCCCACAGTCCAGAAACATGGATCAAGTCAATTGAATTCTCCAAATTGCCCCATATAGTGTGTGTCTGTGTGTGCCCAGTGATAGATTGGCGTCCTGTCCTGGGTGTATCTGCCCAGCGCCCAAAACGTTCTCCCCTGGATGGGCATGCTGCCCCCCCCCCCCCCCCCCCCCCCCCCCCCCGTTTCCCTGGCTAAGCGCGACCCTAATAGAGGATAAAGCGGAAAATGATGGATGGATGTTTTTTGGACTGTGGGAGGAAACCGGAGAACCCGGAGGAAACCCACGTGGACATGGGGAGGACATGGAAACTCCACCCAGATTGGGATTCGAACCAGGAATCCCTAGCGCTGAGTGGAGAACATGCTAAAGCACTAAGCGTAAACTACGAATAGTTTTAAACATAAATGACTTATTAATAAAGGAGATTTAACCATTTACTCACGTTATTTTAAGGCACGTTGGGGGGGGGGGGGGGCGGGTAAGCACAAATGCCCCTCTGTATAAGAGGCTTTGGGTGTTTATGGGTAATCTTTAGATTACGAACTAAATTATAACATTACATTCAGCTTTCTTGTCAGTTAAACACAACAGAGCAGGGATAATCTGCGTTAATCTGATCAACGTGTGCGATGTGGAATACAAACCTTCATCCAGCGAGAAGGTTCTAAAGTGTTCTGCGTGCGGTGGTGAACAATGAGAATCGGGAAGAAAACGGCATCGGCGTCGTAATCTAAAGTTTACTCATAAACACCCAAAGCCTCTTATACAGAGGCCTTCTTTTACTTAGTGCTTTAGCATGTTCTCCTCTCAGCGCTAGGGATTCCCGGTTCGAATCCCAACCCAATCCCAATCCATGTTCTCCCCGTGTCCGTGTGGGTTCTCCGGTTTCCTCCCACAGTCCAAAAAACATGGATCAAGGTCAATGGAATTCTCCAAATTGCCCCATATAGAGTGTGTTTGTGTGAGTGAGTGTGTGCCCAGTGATAGATTGCCCCCCTGTCCTGGGTGTATCTGCCCAGCGCCCAAACGTTCTCCCCTGGATGGGCATGGAGAACCCCCCCCCCCCCCCCGACCCTAGTAGAGGACCAAGCGGAAGATAATGGATGGATAAACTCTGCAATAGGGTGACTCGGTGGCTTAGTGGTTAAGCATGTTCTCCTCTCAGCGCTGGCGATTCCCGGTTCGAATCCCAATCTGGGTGGAGTTTGCATGTTCTCCCCGTTATGAGTGAAATTAAAAGCGTAGAGCCGGATCATGAACAGGACTTACTTTAAAGGAGAGCTGAAGGTCAGGTTTCAGTTTATCAGCTCGAGCTGCGTGGCTGTTTTTATTCAACCAGTCCCTTTAAACTCACACACTGTGTGTGTGTGTGTGTGTGTGTGTGTGTGTGTGTGTGTGGAGTGTTAAACAGCTAAACATTGCACCTGCTGGAGCTTTAATAACACATTTAATAACTGTTTTGAGATTATAGCCATATATGGCATATTACTAGGGTGACCAGATGTCCCGCTTTGTGCGAGACAGTCCCGCAGTTCCGTTACTTTTCTGGCGTCCCGCAAAATGAGACGTTATCCCGCATTGTTATTGAAAGTCAGACTCGTCAGAAGCGTGTTTTATAATCCGACATGTGTTGTCTGTTATGGGGGAGAGGCGGGCTGTTTGAATGTTGACCAATCTGGAACGTGGATGCATGGTAAGGGCGCCGCCCACCAACACAAACAATGCAAATCAGGTCATATATATATATATATATATATATATATACATACAGCATGGTGGCTTAGTGGTTTGGCATGTTCTCCTCTCAGCGCTAGGGATTCCCGGTTCAAATCCCCATCTGGGTGGAGTTTCCATGTCGTCCCCGTGTCTGTGTCGGTTTCCTCCGGGTTCTCTGGTTTCCTCCCACAGTCCAAAAACATGGATCAAGGTCAATTGAATTCTCCAAATTGCCCCATATAGAGTGTGTCTGTGTGTGTGTGAGTGAGTGTGTGCCCAGCAATGGATCGGCGCCCTGTCTTGGGTGTATCTGCCCAGCGCCCGAAACGTTCTCCCCTGGATGGGCATGGGGAACCCCCCCCACGACCCTGATATAGGATGAAGCAAAAGATAATGGATGGATATATATATATATATATATATATATATATATATATATATATATATATATATATATGGCAGTGCATTGGTGTCCCACGCAAACATAGTCTTTGTACCACATTTGGTAAATTCGAATCTGGTCACCCCACATATTACAGCCTCCATTCTCCCTCATCCTTTATCCCTAAAGTGTTGGATGGGTCACACGCTCAGGGTTCTACGTGGACCTCTCAGGTTCCACCCGCCAAAGTTCCCCAACCATGTTTCTATGAACCTTCCTTTGTGCAACATGCAACATAATGAGGCCTTCCCCAAACTGTTCCCATGGGACTGAAATCCCAGATGCTTCTTTGCGAGCTATAACTCTGTATCTCACAGCAAATCTGTTAAAAACTCCACTGTCACGTCACGCAAGTGTTACGCAAAAACATTCGCAACTCTCCTCGCACTGCAGCAGCGCCCCCTCTCGGCCGAGCGCACCTATTACTCCAGACCAGAAGCTTGTGGGAATTTAGAGAAGAAAAAAACCCAACATAAAACAGGCCTATAGTCCAACTATTTAACCCGAAACTCCGCCTAAAGGCCATAATCAATGTCATTGTTTTCACACCTGCTGCGTGTTACGTCATAACCTACGCGTGGAGTCGATTCGATGCGATTCACCTTGGCGGAATTTAAAAAAGGGTGCGATGTTCCCACAAACCCTCAAATAAAAGTTATTAGAATTATAGTTGTGTGAAAACCCTAATGATTCTATGTGCGTTGAAGTATTTTTATAAAGCACGAAATAAAAATAAGACGAATTTACATTAATAACTCATTTGAATTAAATTAATAATCATTTTAAATGTTCCTTCTGAAGTCCATTAAAACAAACAAATTCGTACTCTTGACCCACAAACACGCAACCAGCGCGATGAGAGCGTAAAAGGTTCCACTCGAGTTAGGTTCCAAACTCCAGTGTGGGTTTATTTAAAGTCGAGATCACAGAACCCCGAACCCGCAGCCCGCGCGTCGCTCCACTCACCTCCCGTGGAAACAAATTACGAAAGAGTCATGTCATCAGGCGGCAAAGTCCCGTCCCGTGTCGTCCCGTCGTCCCGTCCACTCGTGCGCTCTCACTTTCCCTGCACGCGGGTCCACGCGCGCTCCGGCGTCTGCGTGGGGACCATCCGAAAGTGGGGTGGGTGGGCGCGCGCTCGCTCACGCACCAGCGCACGCCGACTCTTCCAGCAGACGTCCGCGTCGCTCCGTGGGTCCGTCCGTGGGTCGGTCCGTGGGTCTTAGGCGTGGCTGTCGACCGGCTCGCGTTACATAAGCGGCTGGAGCGGCAGATAAGCGCGCGGCAGCCGGTGGAGGAGTGCGCGCAGTAATTAGACAGCTTTGCGAGATAAAGCCGGAGCTGGAACGCCCCTTTCTGCGGCCGGGGGACTCCACACTGCGCGATCCGGACGCCGGCGGAGCGGGTTCGAATCCTGAGCTCGACGTGTCCGGCGTTTGCAAATTAACCACGCCGCAATTTCCCCGCAATAAAGTTCAGAGAGCGGCGCGGGTAACTTCTGAGCCGAGATCAAAGACTGACAAGGCGTTAATTTTTTTTTTAAAAAAGGAGGGGGGTGGAGGGAGGAGGAGGAGGGGGGTGGTGGTGCGCGGAGCCACAAAAAAAAAAGTGCGTCGAAAGAAAGTGACGCGCCGCCGGAATGGCGCACTTCAGCTCCGCGAATAAGAGCGACAAAAAGGGGGCGAAGGGCACGCGCGCCTCCGGGAGGTAAACAAGTCGAGCTGCGAGCTGAAGATCGTCCTCTGAACACACACACACTCTCATACACACACACTCACACTCACACACACACACACACACGCGGCGTATAACGCACGGCGCTCCGTCCGCTAAATCGAGCGCTCCAAAAAAAAAAAGTGACGCGCCGAGCCTACGCACCTTTGAACTGCCACCCAACCGCGCATGCGCACTCGGCCGCCTGTCGCTTTTTTTATTTCATTTTTTATGACCCCCCCCTCTCTATTCCTTTTTCGCCGCATTAATAAAAACGACGAGACGCCGACGTTCAGACTGCTGTCCCTGTGATCGTTACGACTGGAGACGCTATTAACACAACCAGGACCAATTTAACCTAAACACCATGATTAAGACAACTCCAATTTATGATATTCATAAATATACACAGCGTCGCTGGAGAGCTGTTAGTGCTGGTTAGTTTAACCCACCCACATTTAACCCTTTAAACTATTAAACAAGGCGGCTGAACTGGTTTTTATTTGGTTACTATGGATACCGCCAGTCACAATCACACGCGGCAGCTTAGAACAGCGTCTAACCTCAAAGAGTTTTAATGCTAAAGATCGATAAACCTGCATTTTATTGCTTGGCTGCGAGTTTGGATCGGATGATATTTGGGTCGAACGACATGAATTAAAGTCTGTTTATTTAACAAAACAAACGAGGCGCCACTGGTTGGTATTATTGAACGATGTCATGCACTAATAGTTCAACAAATATACAAAGGGCACGATCAGATCGCTAAAACTCATCATAAATAAATAAAAAAAAGATCATGAGAACCGAAAAGGACTTTTTAAATCATAGCAAGTCTCTTATTGATGAATATTTTATTGAATCCCGGGTTTACACCTGAACAACTAAAGAACTAACGGACTGCATTACCTTCTAATAAACAAATTAAACTGTGAATTATTATTGATATCATTTTATCTTTGTAATTTATTTCATTCTACTTTCTTTTGCACAAGATTATTTTTAAATTCAGTTCTTTCATTCATTATCTCCCGCTTTATCCTCTATTAGGGTCGCGGTGGGGTTCCCCATGTCCATCCAGGGGAGAACGTTTCGGGCGCTGGGCAGATACACTCAGGACAGGACGCCAATCTATCGCTGGGCACACACTCACTCACACAGATGCACTCTATATGGGGCAATTTGGAGAATTCCATTGACTTGTTCCATGTTTTTGGACTGTGGGAGGAAACCGGAGAACCCGGAGGAAACCCACGCAGACACAGGGAGAACATGGAAACTCCACCCAGGAATCCCTAGTGCTGAGAGGCGAACGTGCTAACTACTAAGCCACCATGCCGCCCTTATTTTTAAATGTAAAATGTAAATATTTTTTATATGTATGCTTTGTACAGCGTCCTTGTGTGTTCTGAAAGGCGCTTTCAAATAAAATGTAGTATTATTATTATTATTATTATTATTATTATTATTATTATTATTAAACATACGGAGGATATTTTATTATAATAAAAAAAAAAAACACAGAGTTGCTCGGCGTGAAGAACCAACACAGTATCACACTCCCATGCCAACCGTCTCATTATGTGGAGATGGATGCCGTGTCGGCATCAGCGTGGTTAATTAAGACACAGTGGTCCCCGTAGGCCCACAGGAATCACATTGTTCTGCAGGTTGGTAAATTAGGGAACAAAAGACGCCTCAGATTACCTGGAACAATATGAGCGGGCTTAAAGGCCTGAAATGATCTCCAGCAATGAAGCTTTAACCTTTAAGTTGTGATTTTTTTTTAACGCAGGGCATTTTTAAAAGCTTGTTTTAGAGCTGCTTCATGGTTTTCAATGGAAACGGTGGCAAACAAGTGGAGGACCAGTCCTCTCAGTTGCCCCGGCAGTTCTGACAGGTGGTAAAATAATATGGCTCATGGCTCCTACTAATGGGTGGCACGGTAGCTTAGTGGTTTGGCATGTTCTCCTCTCAGCGCTAGGGATTCCCGCTTCGAATCCCCATCTGGGTGGAGTTTCCATGTTTTCCCCGTGTCCGCGTGGGTTTCCTCCGGGTTCTCCGGTTTCCTCCCACAGTCCAAAAACATGGATCAAGTCAATTGAGGTCTCCAAATTGCCCCATATAGGGTGCATCTGTGTGAGTGAGTGTGCCCAGTGATAGATTGCCCCCCTGTCCTGGGTGTATCTGCCCAGCGCCCGAATCGTTCCCCCCTGGATGGGCATGGGGAACCCCACCGCGACCCCAATAGAGGATAAAGCGGAAAATAATGGATGGATGGATGGGCTCCTACTTTTTGCACCAACGCTGGCCGCTGCACTAACTGTGCAGATACACTAGATGGAGCCCCGGACCTCCCCACTTGCCCTTAAGTTTACAGCAAAGTGACGACTTATTGCACACTACCCTCATCCGGCTATGAAGGTCAAGGATCCAAAGGGTTTCTCAGCACCAGCACCAGGTGACTGACACTCAAAATCGTGGACACCCCCCCCCACATGAGAGTCAAACATCCTTTAACGGCAACTTTAAAGTATCGTGGAATGCCAATAAGCATCCGTGGAATGCCAATAAGCCAAAGCTCCAAAACACAAGTCGTTAAAAAAGTTATGACATCATAATCATTAAATCTGATTGGCTGTACCGTATGTCTAGCTGTGACATCATCGACAATAACACACACACCTCTGAACGCTTCACGTTCGTATCAGTGTGTGATATACAATACATTATTATAAATCATAAAATACAGATTAATATACACAAAGATCAGCACTAAACCTGTTACACTGTTTTTTTTATTGACCACTAGAGGACAGTGTTTGATTCACTTAAAAAATCCCAGATAATTCTACAGTGTAGCTGGTTTCTCCTTAACTCCTGACCGTGTTGTTCTCTATTAGGGTCGCGGGGGGGGGGGTGTTCGCATGCGCTGGGCAGATATACCCAGGACAGGGGGGCACTCTCACACTCAACACACACACACACACACACACACACACACACACACTAAATACACTATATAACACTATATGGGGCAATTTGTAGCATTCAATTGACCTTGATCGATATTTTTTGACTGTGGGAGGAAACCGGAGAACCCGGAGGAAACCCACGCGGACACGGGGAGAACATGCAAACTCCACCCAGATTGGGATTCAAACCGGGAATCCCTAGCGCTGAGAGGAGAACATGCCAAACCACTAAGCCACCGTGCCACTTATTTGTAAGTCGCCTTTGGATAAAAGTATGAATGTAAATGTATTAATAATCTGGTCTTCCTCCACTTAATCTAGCGGGGTTTTCAAAGTTAACGCTGACCTCTGAGTAACAGGATTTCAGTTTCTCTAATAATCAAATACCGCCATCTAGTGGGAAATTACAGAACACAGTTTATAAAAACAGTGCAACAGGTTTAGTGCTGATATCTGTTTATATTAATCTGTATTTTAAACATATTTTAAATGAATGTATTGTACATCGCACACTGAGAACCCCAGCGGTGGGCCCCTAACCTGATGTGCACGAGGCCCCCACCCTGCCACTAAATGCCGGTCCATCCACGCAGCATATGTCTCTGAGATTCATCGGGGGGGTTCTTCTGAAGCACTGTACGGCGTTTCAGAATAACAGAAGTCATCTGTAAACCTTGGCTCATGTTTGTTGTAATACTTTTTTAAGGCTGTCGCAATTCCTGCACGCGGTTTTGCAATCTGCACTCACACTGGCTGCTCGCTCACAATCTACAAGCCTGGATTGCAGAACAGGCACCTAGGGGGTTCCGAAATGATTAAATCTTTACAAATACTTTAGAACAGGGCGGGGGGGGGGGGGTGTAATCCTGGTCCTGATGAGTGTACATCCTGAAGTATATTCTACTTGTTTAGACTTGAGGTTCTGTACATCCATCCATTATCTTCCGCTTGATCCTCTATTAGGGTTCAGGGGTGGGGGGGTGTTCCCCATGCGCATCCAGGGTAGAACGTATCGGGTGCTGGGCAGAGACACCCAGGAAAGGGGGGACAATCTATCGCTGGACACACACTCACTTACACACAGACACACTCTATATGGGGCAATTTGGAGAAGTCAATTGACCTTGAGCCATGTTTTTGAACTGTGGGAGGAAACCGGAGAACCCGGAGGAAACCCACGCGGACACGGGGAGGACATGGAAACTCCACCCAGATTGGGATTCGAACCGGGAATCCCTAGCGCTGAGAGGAGAACATGCTAAACCACTAAGCCACCCTGCCTCCATATATATATATATATATATATATATATATATATATATATATATATATATATATATATATATATATATATATATATATAAGAAGATTCATTCATTCATTACTTTCTGCTTAATCCTCTATTAGGGTCGTGGGGAGGGGGGTTTACGCATGCCCATCCAGGGGAGGGCATCCACACACTCTATATGGGGCAATTTGGAGCATTCAATTGACCTTGAATCCATGTTTTTGGACTGTGGGAAGAAACCGGAGAACCTGTAGGAAACCTCTGCAGACATGAGGAGAACATGCAAACTCCACCCAGTTCCGGATTCAAACCTGGATCCCCATAGCTGAGAGGAGAACATGCAAATCACTCTGCCACAGAACATGATAGAGATCATTTATTAGAATTATTTAATGCCATCATGCTTGGAACCACAGCGCCACACATGGTGCTGATGAGAATTACAGGATGACACATGACCTCGGCGCGCCGCGATTCTGAAGCCACTCATGGCGGATGCAGGGCTCGAATCCGGCGCATACTGACCCACATCTGGTCATCGGGATCGGTCTGCCCTCCGGCGGCATGGGGGCCGGATGAAAACGCGAGCCGGATCTGGATCTGGATCTGGGCCAGAATCATTGTGCTCTCTGCATCCACAGTCAGAACGAGCGTGATAATGAAAAGAAATTAATTTAAATATATATATATACAGGCGGCATGGTGGCTTAGTGGTTTAGCACGTTCGCCTCTCAGCGCTAGGGATTCCCGGTTCGAATCCCCATCTGGGTGGAGTTTCCATGTTCTCCCCGTGTCCGCGTGTGTATCCTCCGAGTTCTCAGGTTTCCTCCCACAGTCCAAAAACATGGATCAAGTCAATTGAATTCTCAAAATTGCCCCATGTAGAGTGTGTTTGTGTGTTTGTGTGAGTGAGTGTGTGCCCAGCGATGGATTGCCCCCCTGTCCTGGGTCTATCTGCCCTGCGCCCGAGACGTTCTCCCCTGGATGGGCATGGGGAACCCCACCGCGACCCTAATAGAGGATAAAGCGGGGGAGACAATGAATGAATGAATGAATGAATATATATATATTATATATATATATATATATATATAATATATTCCATATATAATATATATATATATATATATATATATATATATTATATATATATAAGGGATTCCAGGTTCGAATCCCCATCTGGGTGTTTCCATGTTCTCCCCGTGTTAGCGTGGGTTTCCTCCGGGTTCTCCGGTTTCCTCCCACAGTCCAAAAACATGGATCAAGGTCAATTGAATTCTCCAAATTGCCCCATATAGAGTGTGTGTGTCTGTGTGAGTGAGTGTGTGTCCAGTGATAGATTGCCCCCCTGTCCTGGGTGTATCTGCTCAGTGCCTGAAACGTGACATGTGGAACCCCCCCCCCCCCCCCCCCCCCGACCCTAAGTAGAGGATAAAGCGGAAGATAATGCATGTATGTATGTATATACCACAGGTTACCACAGCAGTTATCCATTTAAAGTTACATCCATTCATTATCTTCCGCTTTATCCTCTATTAGGGTAGCGGGGGGTTCCCCATGCCCATCCAGGGGAGAACGTTTCGGGTGCTGGGCAGATACACCCAGGACAGGGGCAATCTATCTCTGGAAACACACTCACTCACACAAACACACTATATGGGGCAATTTGGAGAATTCAATTGACCTTGATCCATGTTTTTGGACTGTGGGAGGACTCCGCAGACACGGGGAGAACATGCAAACTCCACCTAGATTGAGAAGCCACCATGCCGCCTGAAGTTACATTATGTACTTAATTTATTTAGTTTATTGAAATGTTTTATTTATTATCGAACACGGCGGCACGGTGGCTTAGTGGTTTGGCATGTTCTCCTCTCAGCACTAGGGATTCCCGGTTCGAATCCCTATCTGGATGGAGTTTGCATGTTCTCCCCGTGTCCGCGTGGGTTTCCTCCGTCCACAGTCCAAAAACATGGATCAAGGTGAATTGAATGCTCCAAATTGCCCCATATAGAGTGTGTCTGTGTGAGTGAGTGTGTGTCCAGCGATGGATTGGCACCCTGTCCTGGGGCTATCTGCCCAGCGCCCGAGACGTTCTCCCCTGGATGGGCATGGGGAACCCCACCGCAACCCTAATAGAGGATAAAGCGGGGAAGACAATGAATGAATGAATGAATGAATGAATATATATATATATATATTAGGGATTCCCGGTTCGTATCCCCATCTGGTGTTTCCCTCCAGCAACCATGTTCTCCCCCGTGTCCCTGCGTCCAGTTCTCCGTTTCCACAAAAACATGGATCAAGCTCAATTGAATTCTCCAAATTGCCCCATATAGAGTGTGTGTGTCTGTGTGAGTGTGTGTCCAGTGATAGATTGCCCCCCTGTCCTGGGTCTATCTGCCCAGTGCCTGAAACGTGACATGTGGAACCCCCCCCCCCCGACCCTAAGTAGAGGATAAAGCGGAAGATAATGGATGGATGAGTAAATGCATGGCGGGGTATTGGACATTCCACCGGAGTCTCCATCCTCATGAACACGTGGATCCAGCGGAGAACCCAGAGAACCCACACGAGGAGAACAACTGGGTCGCCGCCTTGTCCCCCCGATCCCCCCCCCCCATCTGCGAGACAATGCATCTCAAAGCTCGCAGCCGGTTCGGGCCGGCCGGGTTCTCCGTTCCGTGGGAGGCCAAGAGCGAGCGAGGAGTCGATGAGTCAGCGGAGGAGAAGGAAGAGGAAGTGGCGCGCGGGGGGCGGGGGTGGGGGGGGTGGGGGGGGTAGGATGTCTAATATATTCTTTGATCTTAAAAATAATCCCCGAATCAGAGCCTTCAGGGCGTCGGTGGCATCTATATTGTTAAGAAGATGTTCTCCGTTCTGCGCCGTGATCTGGAAGGAACTCGGGTCTGTTCCAGGAGAACTCAGGTCAGTTCCAGGAGAACTCGGGTTCCTGTGATGTCATCGCGTTCTCCGGCTCAGTCCAGTTACTTCATGTTAACGTCATGGGAACGTCGAGTCCGAATAGCGTGCTGCAGAACCTCGTTTTAAGAACGTACAGAACGCGCAGGGGCAACTGAAGTGATCCAGTCCACAATGAGCAGCCCACAAGATTGAACCTCACACGCCGGGGGGAACCACGTCCGTCTGTGTGTTTGTGGAGCTTCTTGTTGACGCCTCCATGTTTGTTCATGTGCTGCCATGGCTCAGACATGGTTCTAAGATGGTTCTGACATGGCTCAGAAAAGGCTCCATCATGGTTCCAACATGGTTCTAAGGTGGTTCTGATATGGCCCTGACATGGTTCTAAGGTGGTTCTGATATGGTTCTAAGATGGTTCTGACATGGCTCCATCATGGCTCCAACAGGTTCGAATCCCAATCTGGGTGGAGTTTCCAAGTTCTCCCCGTGTCCATGTGTGTTTCCTCCGTGTTCTCCAGTTTCCTCCCACAGTCCAAAATCATGGATTCAAGGTGAATTGAATGCTCTAAATTGCCCCATATAGAGTGTGTCTGTGTGAGTGAGTGTGTACCCAGCGATAGATTGCCCCCCTGTCCTGGGTGTATCTGCCCAGCGCCCGAGATATTATCCCCTGGATGAGGAATGGACGGTTCCCACCACGGTGGACCATTGGTCTCATGACGAGCCCAGGTGAATATAAAGTCTAGATCAAGGAAAGGGGCGGCACGGTGGCTTAGTGGTTTAGCATGTTCTCCTCTCAGCGCTAGGGATTCCCGCTTCGAATCCCGATCTGGGTGGAGTTCCCATGTTCTCCCCGTGTCCACGTGGGTTTCCTCCGGGTTCTCTAGTTTCCTCCCACAGTCCAAAAACGTGGATCAAGGTGAATTGAATTCTCCAAATTGCCCCATATAGAGTATGTCTGTGTGAGTGTGTGTGCCCAGCGATAGACTGCCCCCTGTCCTGGGTGTATGGATGGGCATGGGGAACCCCCCCCACGACCCTAATAGAGGATAAAGCGGAAGATAATGGATGGATGAGGGAACGTTGGCAGAACGTTTCCTTTGTAATCTGATGCGGAACGCCATTAACGGTGAAATGTGACCTTTACGACAACGCAGATTAAATTAAATATCTGCCTATTTTCATAAACGCCACCGATTGCTGATCTCTTCCTCTGCCGTGTCCTCAGAACACCTTCTAAACCACGAGAACCGGTTCACCTGCAGCGCCGCGGAACCCAGAACTCAGAACCCATCAGCCAGCGCGTCCGAGCTCGAATCTGGATCTCTCACCCGGGTAAAAATAATAAATAAATAAGAGCAAGTTATTGAGGGTTAACGCTTCAGGCTGTGTCCACTAGGGGGCGCCACAGTGGAGAAGAGCTCCATGGTCGATACATAGATGCCCCACCTGATGCAACCCCCTAACCTCCGAGGCTTTTCCCAGCATTCCGAGTGCGCCCATACCCCGAATAGCCAGGACCATTTAGTGTGGCTATTCGGGGTATCAGATTGGCATGTTCTCCTCTGAGCACTGGTAATCCAGGTTCCAATTTTGATCTGGGTGGAGTTTCCGTGTTCCGTGTTTAAGGTGAATTGAATTTGCTAAAACGGGCGGCACGGTGGCTTAGTGGTTTAGCATGTTCTCCTCTCAGCGCTAGGGATTCCCGGTTCGAATCCCAATCTGGGTGGAGTTTCCATGTTCTCCCCGAGTCCACAGTCCAAAAAATATGGATTCAAGGTCAATTGAATGCTTCAAATTGCCCCATATGATAGATTGCCCCCTGCTCTGGGTGTATCTGCCCTGCGCCTGAAACGTTCTCCACTGGATGGGCATGGGGAACCCCCCCCCCGCGACCCTAGTAGAGAATAAAGCAGAAGATAATAAATGAATGGACGGACGTGCTAAATTGCCCCTATATAGTTTGTGCGTGAGTGAGTGTGTGCCCAGCGATACGCCGATCCTATCCTGGGTGTATCTGCCCTGGATGGACATAAGGAACCCCCCCCCCCCCTAAATTAATTACTGTAAGTGTCTCCAATTTTCCCAATCAGCATGTTTTTGGATGTAAAAGGAAAGCCAGACAGACACAGGGAGGACATGGGGGCATCTTGCCATGAGGCGAGATCCCCAGCCTGGCCTCCCACTGATTCGTCCGGTATAGAAGACAGTGAATCTAGAACAGCGGTTCCTCTGTTGGTTCCTCTCGTGTCTTCGGTCAGGTGTTAAGTTGATTCCATGTTGACATCCCACATGGTCCCACCTCCCACCATCTCACCTGCTTTCGAGATACCGAGAACCCAACTTAACGCTGTTCTAACGTGAGGTCACCATAACGCCACCCCCCCTGCGGCCCGACGGACGCCGAATCCACCCGTCGTCACGAAAACCTAAGTTTTTTTTCCCCCTCCTAATGGAAACGTTGTTTATTCGTCGAGGCAATTTGATGTCTTCATTAGACGTCATTAACGAGAGGCCGTGTTAATCGTGGATTAGTATGCGGCCCGGCCCATGTTCTCTTGCGCGCTCGCCAGCGGACCCCAGCTGTTCCGAGAGCCGCGTACTAATTAACAAATTGCTCTCATTTAGGATGAAGAGCACCGTCCCGAGGCTCGCGCCTCCCAACCGGCAAATCAAATATTAGCCGAGATGAAAACAGACTAGGGTGGAATTAAAGAGTCGGCATTAAGCGCTCATTAGGAAAATCAATAAGTATGTGGACAGAAGCTTTTTATGGGAATTAGGAATCTTTAAAAAAAATACATATTAATAATCAGATCCAAACATCCAACTCCGCTAGACTTACATTCGAACCGTAGATTTAAATAATACAGGTACGTTCTGCAGATACAAGGACACTCATTCATTCATTCATTATCTCCCGCTTTATCCTCTATTAGGGTCGCGGTGGGGTTCCCCATGCCCATCCAGGGGAGAACGTCTCGGGCGCTGGGCAGATAGACCCAGGACAGGGCGCCAATCCATCGCTGGGCACACACTCACTCACACAGACACACTCTATATGGGGCAATTTTGAGAATTCAATTTACTTGGTCCATGTTTTTGGACTGTGGGAGGAAACCGGAGAACCCGGAGGAAACCCACGCAGACACGGGGAGAACATGGAAACTCCACCCAGATGGGGATTCGAACCGGGAATCCCTAGCGCTGAGAGGCGAACGTGCTAACCACTAAGCCACCGTGCCGCCTACAAGGACGCTGTATTTGCAAAAGTATGTGGACATCCATTACAAGGGTGGGGTGGGGGGGGTCCCCCATGCCCATCCAGGGGAGAACGTTTCGGTCGCTTGGCCGATACACCCAGGACAGGACGCCAATCCATCGTTGGGCACACTCACACAGACACACATACACTATATAGGGGCAATTAAGATCAGCCAATTCACCTTGAAGCCATGTTTTTGGACTGTGGAAGGAAACCGGAGAACCCATAGGAAACCCACGCAGACACTTGGAGGACATGAAAACTCCAACCAGACACACTGGTTAATAGGGGTGAGCTGCAATATTCGCTGATTCAACGTTTCGATTTGGAGAACCGTAGTCAACTATGAACCTCATAGTCGAATGTACCATTTTGACCACATGGGGGTGCCCATGGCTGCTGCTAAGCATTAGTTTTTACATGAAATGTCTTTGTTTTCGTTATATATCTATATATATAGCCTTTTGTCAAATAAAATCATCCTAATTTCTAGAAAAAAAGAAAAACAAAAAAAAGGTTTTTTTTTGTTAGAAAAACAAGTAAAATATATATTTAAAAAAAACTTTTTTAAAAACTATGCTTATAGCGCTATCTTGTGGTGAAATTTTAACTGATTCGACTATCAGTCAACTATAGGGAAAATCTGACGAATCAGATTCGACTATGAAAATCTTTAGTTGAATACACCCCTACTGGTTAAGTGAACCCAGAGGGCTATAGGTCACGCCCGCTCACCATTGGACATGGGCTCCCCCTAGTGTCTCAGCACAGTCTAGACAGCTGCGCCATAACCGGCTCGGTACCTGCCCCTTTTTTTGGTTCCTGCTCTTTTTTCAAAACTATGATTAATTTATTAATTCTCACTTAATTCTCCTCTGGGGTCATGGGGGGGGGGGGGGTCCCATGCCAATTCTGGGGGAACGTTTTGGGTGCTGTCACTCACACACACTATAAAGGGCAATTTAGAGCATTTAATTTACCTTAAATCCATGTTCTTGGACCGTGGGAGCAAACCGGAGAACCCGTAGGAAACACATGCGGACACGGGGAGAACATGCAAATTGCACCCTGATCTGGAATCGAACCTAAAAGAACCTAAAAGAGGAGAACATGTTAAACGATAAGCCACCGTGCCAACCACGATATATTTATCCATCCATCCATTATCTTCCGCTTTATCCTCTATTAGGGTCGCGGGGGGGGGGGGTCCCCATGCCCATCCAGGGGAGAACGTTTCGGGCGCTGGGCAGATTCACCCAGGACAGGGGGGCAATCTATCACTGGACACACACTCACTCACACACACACACTCTATATGGGGCAATTTGGAGAATTCAATTGACCTTGAATCCATGCTTTTGGACTGTGGGAGGAAACCGGAGAACCCGGAGGAAACCCACGCGGACACGGGGAGGACATGGAAACTCCACCCAGATGGGGATTCGAAGCGGGAATCCCCAGCGCCGAGAGGAGAACATGCCAAAGTACTAAGCCACTTGTTTTTTTAAACAGTAGTTAATTGTCTTAAAGCAAATTTTCCGGGTTCTAAGCCTGAAGCCCTGAAGAACGCTGAGGTGACCGTGGCTGGAGAAGTGGCAGTTCTGTAGAAACATGTTGGAAGGAGCATCACTTCATCTTTTGCTGTTGTGTTTGTCTCCCTCTGTCGGATGGTCTGTGTAATGCAGGCTGACCTCTTTCCCTTAGTTCTCCACCTGCCTGCTGCAGCCGTGCACACCTGTGGATCAGGTTCCTTAATTACATGCGGTTCTGTTACAGCACCGGTTTGTTCTCAACATCGAAGGAACCTGCCGGACCACACACACACACACACACACACACACACACACACTCTCACAGTCTTGCTTTCTTCTGAAAACCTTTCCCACTGAATATCACTGCATTGGAAATTTAATCTGAAGATTAGGGAATGCTAATCTCCCATGCCAATTCGGGGGAATGTTTTGGGTGCCGTCACTCACGCACACAATAAAGGGCAATTTAGAGCATTTAATTTACCTGAATTCCATGTTTTTGTAACGTGGGAGCAAACCGGAGAACCCGTAGGAAACATGCAAATTCCACCCTGATCTGGAATCGAACCTAAAAGAACCTAAAAGAGGAGAACATGTCTATGGCGTTTTGGGCGCTGGGCAGATACACCCAGGACAGGGCGCCAATCTATCGCTGGACACACACTCACACACACTCTATATGGGGCAATTTGGAGCATTCTATTTGACCTTGATCCATGTTTTTTGGACTGTGGAAGGAAACCGGAGAACCCGGAGGAAACCCACGGGGACACGGGGAGAAAATGGAAACCCCACCCTGATCGGGATTCAAACCGGGAATAGCACCTAGTGCTGAGGGGAGAACATGCTAAACCACTAAGCCACCGTGCCGCCCTCGTTACGTAATATTAGAATGTATACCGCTCAGACTCGGAGGTCGGAACCGTTGGTGTCGCTCAGCGTCCTTTTTACGTTTTGAAGACGTTCTAAGCTCGAGGTGCTTTTTAGATACAATACACTATTTTAAAATCATAAAATACAGATTAATATAAACAGTGATCAGCACTAAACCTGTTACACTGTTTTTTATAAACTGCGTTGTGTAATTTGACCACAAGAGGGCAGCGTTCACTTTAAAAACACGGACTAGATGACATCGCGGAAGAGCAGATTAATTAACGATTTTGCTTTCTAGAAACGCATTTCTGACACAGGGAGGACATGGGGGCGTCTTGCCGTAGGGCGGGATCCCTAGCCGGGCCTCCCACTGATTCGTCAGTTATAGAAGACAGTGAATCTGTTGGTTCCTCGCGTGACTTCAGTCAGGTGTTAAGTTGGTTCCATGGTTCCATGTGATGTCCCACATGGTCCCACCTTCCAACATCTCACCTGCTTTCAAGATACCGAGAACCCAACTTAACGCTGTTCTAACGTGAGGTCACCGTAATGCCACCCCCCCTGCGGCCCGACGGACGCCGAATCCACCCGTGGTCACAAAAACCCACGTTTTCCGCTGGCTCCTCCACTGGTTCCTCTGTTGGTTCCTCGCGTGACTTCAGTCAGGTGTTAAGTTGGTTCCATGTGACGTCCCACATGGTCCCACCTCCCACCATCTCACCTGCTTTCGAGATAGAGAACCCAAATTAACACTGTTCTAACGTGAGGTCACCGTAACAAACCGTTGATTTTGTTTTTAATAAACGCATTTCTGACACAGGGAGGACATGGGGGTGTCTTGCCGTGAAGCGGGATCAGACAGTGAATCTAGAACAGCGGTTCCACTGTTGGTTCCTCGCGTGACTTCAGTCAGGTGTTAAGTTGGTTCCATGGTTCCATGTGACATCCCACATGGTCCCACCTCCCACCATCTCACCTGCTTTCGAGATACAGAGAACCCAACTTAACGCTGTTCTAACGTGAGGTCACCGTAACGAACCCTTGAACCTAGAAGACAGTGAATCTAGAACAGTGGTTCCTCTGTTGCTTCCTTGCGTAACTTCAGTCAGGTGTTAAGTTGGTTCCATGTTTCCATGTCCATGGTCCCACCTACCAACATCTCACCTGCTTTCGAGATACAGAGAACCCAACTTTATGCTGTTCTAACGTGAGGTCATCTTAACGAACCCTTGATTTAGTTTTTAATAAACGCATTTCTGAATCAAAGCTTGTTGTTTTATTATAGTGTATTTGTAAGTGTTTTATTAAAGCAATCAGACACTCGAGGTTGTGTATTATTGTGAATAAATCACGTAAAGAGGTGGAACTGTTCTCCACTACACGCCGGGACTAATAACACCTCTTTATGGGCTTTATTCAGAATAAAGCCACCGTATCGTATTTATTTAATAAACTTCACTCCAAAACAAAAGGCAACAGATGTGTATTTTTCCAATCAGATATGCGGAGCCGAGATTAAAGGGGAATACAGATGTTCTCCCTGAGGAGACGAATGGAAAACAGAACCGTTGGCGTGAGAGCCGATTGAAAGAACAGCGGCAGCATCGAACCTGCGAACGAGGACGGAACGATGACGCCTGCGAGACCAGTCGCAAATTCATTCCCTTAAAAGCAGTGGTCATTTATGGGGCCTTATGGTGGCTTAGTGGTTTGGCATGTTCTCCTCTCAGCGCTAGGGATTCCCGGTTTCGAATCTCCATCTGGGTGGAGTTTCCATGTCCTCCCCATGTCCGCGTGGGTTTCCTCCGGGTTCTCCGGTTTCCTCCCACAGTCCAAAAAACATGGATCAAGTCAATTGAATTCTCCAAATTGCCCCATATAGAGTGTGTCTGTGTGAGTGAGTGTGTGCCCAGTGATAGATTGCCCTCCTGTCCTGGGTGTATCTGCCCAGCGCCCGAAACGTTCTCCCAATCCCCCCCCCCCCCGACCCTAGTAGAGGATAAAGCAGAAGATAATGGATGGATGGATAAATTAATCGTGGGCGGCTTAACGGTTAACATGTTCTCCTCTTTTAGGTTCTTTTAGGTTCGATTCCAGATCAGGGTGCAATTTGCATGTTCTCCCCGTGTCCGCATGTGTTTCCTACGGGTTCTCCGGTTTGCTTCCACGGTCCAAGAACATGGATTTAAGGTAAATTAAATGCTCTAAATTGCCCTTAATAGTGTGTGTGAGTGCGTGTGTGCCCAGTGATAGATTGCCCCCCTGTCCTGGGTGTATCTGCCCAGCGCCTGAAACGTTCTCCCCTGGATGGGCATGGGGATAAAGCGGGAGATGATGGATGGATAATGAGATGAGACGTTAAGACTGTCCACTTTTAGACAGCGCGTTTGTGAAAAGGAAAGGCGTCCAGCGTTTCGTCCGCGGCGTCTCTGCAGTCAGAACAAACCATTTATATAAAGTTTGTGGGTGAGTCACGGCAGGCCGGTCCAGTCCAGCGCCGTTATGCAACGTCTGTTGGACGGAACAGCGATGTCCTAGATTCAGCTCGCTAAGAACACGCTGGACTTCACAGTCCCACCCGGGAGGTGCCGACAGAACCGAACCATCAACATGAAGCGGGTTCTAAACGTGGAGTAATTAAAGCCAAAGCTGCGGCTGATCATCTGATTTAATCTGTAATCGAATAAAATATTATGTTTATATGAAAGAAGTGAATTCTCCAAATTGCCCCATATAGAGTGTGTCTGTGTGAGTGAGTGTGTGTCCAGCGATAGATTGCCCCCCTGTCCTGGGTGTATCTGCCCAGCGGCCGAAACGTTCTCCCCTGGATGGGCATGGGGAACCTCCCCCCCGCCCCCCTAGTAGAGGTTAAAGTGGTAGATGATGGGTGGATGGATGAAAGCAAGATAAGAACGGCACGGTGTCTTAGTGGTTTGGTATGTTCTCCTCTCAGTGCTGGGGATTCACGTTCGAATCCCGATCTGGGTGTAGTTTGCATGTTCTCCCCGTATCTGCGTGGGTTTTCTCCCACAGTCCAAATACATGGATTCAAAGTCAATTGAATGCTCCAAATTGCCCCATATAGTATGAGTAACTGTATTCCCACTGATAGATTGCCCCCCTGTCCTGGGTGTATCTGCACAGCACCCGAAACGTTCTCCCCTGAATGGGCATGGGCATGGGCATGGGCAACCACCCCCCCCCCCCCGCTTACATTAAAGAACCCCACACTTAACATAAAAAATATTAATAATAAATAAATAAATAAAAAATTCTGTTTCACCTTTAAATGTGCGAGGACAGCCGATTCGCAGTTGGAATGCTGCAGCGAGGTCCTGAACGGCGAGTTGGGGCAAGATTCAGAGACATGTCAGAGAAATAGGCCTGTACGTGACACCGAGTTCAGCTGCGGGGGAAACATCGGGATGAATTGGAATGCTGATTCAAAGCCTGAGTGTGACTCAGCATTAGCAGTAAAGCTAAAAGAAACAGCCATAAACATC
This sequence comes from Corydoras sp. C115, assembly GCA_019802505.1. Lineage (NCBI taxonomy): Eukaryota > Metazoa > Chordata > Actinopteri > Siluriformes > Callichthyidae > Corydoras > Corydoras sp. C115. The sequence continues at coordinate 214,935 of JAFMOC010000521.1, read as the reverse complement.
AGGAGGGCAGAAAGAGCCGTAACAACGCTGGATTGTGGGAGGATTCGTAAAACCTGGCGGAAACCCATGCGGATACGTGGAGAACATGCAAACTCCACCCAGATTGCAATTTGGAATGCTCTAAATTTGCCCCATATAGTGTGTGTGCCCAGTGATGGATTGCCCCCTTGTCCCACTGGGGTGTATCTGCCCAGCACCCGAAACGTTCCCCCTGGATGGGCATGGGGAACCTACCCCCCCGCCCCCCTAGTAAAGGTTAAAGTGGTAGATGATGGGTGGATGGATGAAAGCAAGATAAGAACGGCACGGTGTCTTAGTGGTTTGGTATGTTCTCCTCTCAGTGCTGGGGATTCACGTTCGAATCCCGATCTGGGTGTAGTTTGCATGTTCTCCCCGTATCTGCGTGGGTTTTCTCCCACAGTCCAAATACATGGATTCAAAGACAAATGAATGCTCCAAATTGCCCCATATAGTATGAGTAACTGTATTTCCCACTGATAGATTGCCCCCCTGTCCTGGGTGTATCTGCCCAGCGCCCGAAACGTTCCCCCTGGATGGGCATGGGGAACCCCCCCCGTGACCCTAATTGAGGATAAAGCAGAAGATAATGGATGGATGGATGAATGAATCCTTATTGTCTTAGACCTGGGCGGCACGGTGGCTTAGTGGTTTGGCATGTTCTCCTCTCAGCGCTGGGGATTCCTGGTTCGAATCCCAATCTGGGTGGAGTTTCCATGTCCTCCCCGGTGTCCACATGGGTTTCCTCCCACAGTCCGAAAACATGGATTCAAGGTGAATTGAATTCTCCAAATTGCCCCATATAGAGTGAGCGTGTGTCCAGTGATATATTAGCGCGCAGTCCTGGCTGTATTTGCCCAGCGCCCAAAACGTTCTCTCTTGGATGGGCATGGGGAGGTCTACATGACCCCCCCCCCCCCATCTAAAGAACCCCTGAACACGGTCCCGCCGACTCGGCGCTTTAACTCGAGAACAGCATGCAGAACCGGGCCCTCACTCGTCCCTCGTTTTTGGGTTCCGCTAAAATGGAACCGACTTCCAACTGCAGGAATGTGAGCCTCGGAGCGTTGCATAACGGCAGCACATGTTGGGGGGGTGGGTGGGGGTGCGAGGGTTGGAGGGGGGGGGGGTGGAACGAGCTAAGCTTGTCACGGACACCGAACCCGTTGAACTTTCTTAATACACACACACACACACACACGTTCGAGAGTTTTGGTTCCCCCTGGAACTGTTTGGTTCCCCTGGAACTGTTCCACGTTTGAGAGCCTCAGTTCCTCTCGACGTTCTTCACGTAAAGTCAAGAACGTTGAACAAACTTGGGCTCCTCAGGCAAAGCAAACGGAGCGGGTTCTGTGCCGCGGTGCCCGTTCACTGCACGCACTTCACCTTTAAAGTCTTAAAGGAGAAGTCTTGAGTTCATTTAAACCCTTTGTTTTTTAATAGTCGTTTTAAAAATGATAATTTAATAAAAATCCAGATAAAAAAAAAAACTGTGACGAGAGAATCTTAGAGGAGCACAGATCGAGCCGTTCATGAGGGATTACAGTCGTCATGGCAACCGTAGTTTATTACGGGTTAGAGCAGCCGTTCACGAGGAATTACAGAAATATCTGGGGCAATTATTGCACACGAGGGATTACAAAAGTTGCGGAAACCGCTGTTTATGAGAAAACAGTAGTCATGGCGACGGATGATCATGAAGGTTCACGGTAGTCATGGCAACCGATGATCATGAGGTTTAATTGAAGTGGCAATTATTGTTCATAAGCTGATGTGTAATTGCCCCGGTGTTTCCTGGAATCATAGCAGGGCTGCCAAAAAGGGCACCGGTTGTAAAACTGCCATGTTAACTATGGGGTGGCGCCCCCTAATGGAAACAAACATATATTGTAAGAAAAAAAAAGTCAACGCTTTAAACCGCCAAGGCCGTCACCGCTTTAACGCAGTAACCACGTCAAGGGCGTCACCACGTCGAGGGCGTAACCACATTGAGGGCGTCGCCACAGAGGCACTCACCCACCGAGGGTGCCACCGCTTCGAGGCCGCCCCCAGCCGAAGCCACCACACACCGAGGCCACCACCCACCGAGGCTGCCACCAGCCACCCCTTGAGGCCGCCCCCCGCCACCACTTGAGGCTACCACCCACCTTGGCCGCCACCCTCCGAGGTTGCCACCTGCCACCCTTTAAGACTGCCACCCTCCGAGGCCACCACCCACTGAAGCCGCCACCCCTTGAGGCCGCCACCCTCCGAGGCCACCACCCGCTACCCACTGAGGCCGAGGCCACCACCCTCTTAGGCCGCCACCCGCAACCCCTTGAGGCCGCCACCTGCCACCCAGAGGCCGAGGCCACCACCCTCTGAGGCCGCCACCCTCCGAGGCCGCCACCCGCCACCCAGAGGCCGAGGCCACCACCTTCCCGAGGCCGCCACCCTCCGAGGCCACCACCCGCTACCCACTGAGGCCGAGGCCACCACCCGCCACCCCTTGAGGCCGCCACCCAGAGGCCGAGGCCGCCACCCCCAGAGGCCGAGGCCACCACCCGCTACCCACTGAGGCCGAGGCCGCCACCCCTTCAGGCCGCCACCCGCCACCCAGAGGCCACCACCCTCCGAGGCCGCCACCCGCCACCCCTTGAGGCTGCCACCCTCCGAGGCCACCACCCGCTACCCACTAAGGCCAAAGCCACCACCCTCCGAGGCCGCCACACGCCACTCACTGAGGCCGAGGCCACCACCCTCCGAGGCCGCCACCCGCCACCCCTTGAGGCCGCCGCCCTCCGAGGCCACCACCCGCTATCCACTGAGGCAGAGGCCACCACCCCTTGAGGCCGCCACCCGCCACCCACTGAGGCCGAGGCCACCACCCACTGAGGCCGCCACCCTCCGAGGTCACCACTCACTGAGGCCGCCACCCCTTGAGGCCGCCAGCGCTTCAGGTCACAGGAATTCCAGCGGGAGGCTTCAGGAACACGAGGAGATGGAGAACCTTATTTCAGATGCGTTTTACTTTCGTTCGTGTAAAAACAAAAAGCAGCTCACGATGAAGCGAGGCGCTTCAAACCCGATCCAACAACCCGCTCATCCGCTTAAACCAAATAAATAAAAGGTTTACAAAATAAAAGTACCCCCCCCCCCCCCCACAGAATGAATGAATGACTGTGGACGTAGAGGCTCCACATTACCCCTGCAATACCAGGATGCTCCTCCAGGCGTCCCAATCGACCTCGATTTAACTAGTTGTGGAGCGACACGAAACCGGACAGAACCCGATCTCCGAGAACCGAACGGGAATGGACACGGGCGGCGAAAAGCTCCGCCCCCTGCGGAGCGGCAGTCTAATGAGGAATGTAGGGAATGACGTCAGAGTCTCGGGCGGTGGACGAGTACAAAAGGACGCTCGTAGAGGACGTTCAGAACACAGAGATGAGCGCGAAGACGCCGTAGAGTAGAGCGCAGGGATAGGCCACCAGCAGCTGCTGGCCCTCCATCACCAAGGCAGAAATGAAGATCTTGGAGGCAGAGAAGCTGCACCAGCCAATGATAGCGGCTGTTAGGATCATACCCATCATGCCTCTGTAACACACAGCCGGACACGGGGTTAGGGCTCCAGCACAAGGGCGTGGGTGGTCTTTGTAGTTCTATAGTCACAGAATGTAGTCCATGCCCCCCCCCTAATGATACCTGCTCTGTGCAGAACTACAAAACCCATGAACCAGCAGAACAAAGATACTCACTGTAATGAGATCAGGACACCGAAGCTGGAGAGGAGGATCATGGGTAGCAGGCAGTAGCCCAGGACGCTGGCCACGCAGCCGAAGGAGACGCCGGTCATGCTCATGAGGTTCAGCAGGCAGTACATACCCAGGCAGCCGATGGCGCTGATGCCGTACACGTAACCGAACTGGATCTTGCCCGTCTACGCTCAGAGGAACACAACGGAATGGAATATTTGGCTCCATCTAGTGGCGATAAACTTAAAGTGCAGGTTGCATCAAAGAACGCAATGCAGACTGTACTCTGTATTTTTATTATTATCCATCCATTATTTTCCGCTTTATCCTCTACTAGGGTTGCGGGGGGTGCCCATCCAGGGGAGAACGTTTCGGGCGATGGGCAGAAACACCCAGGGGGGGGGTTCTCCAATGGTTCTAGAACCCTCTACACTTACTCATCAGAAACACTATTACTTTAATTCAATAACGATTAAAACATATACGTTTAGAGCTGGAGCGTTTCAGGTGCCTTATTTTGCCAAGTCGCCCCCTAGTGGAGGACCACAGACGATGGACTGTAGTTCGTAGGACTCTTATTTTAACGGCCGTTTCCCAGAAACCTTTCCTCTTGGTTTTAAATACTATTATAATTATTTTATTATTAATTTTAATGGCTTAGAACATTGGCATGTTCTCCTCTCGGCACTGTGGCTCCAGGTTGGAATCCCGATCTGGGTGGAGTATATTCTGCATAAAAATTGTATAAGCGTGGGTTTCCTCCAGGTTCCCCCGGTTTCCTCCCACAGCCCAAAGACACAGATTCAAGGTGAAGGGAATGCTCTAATTTGCCCCATATAGAGTGTGTGTGTGAGTGAGTGTGCATAGCAGCATAATTTGCACTATCATGCTGAGAGTCATCCACCACCCTAAAAATACCTGCTCTGTCCATCATCAGGACTACAGAATGGAACTGCAGAACCCTACGTACTCCATCTGTACGGCGGGCGGGTGGAGCTGATCCGATACAGGAGGTGGAGGTCAGGGTGGAGGGAGTTACCAAGCAACGACGCCACTTACAAGAAGCAGCGTGGCTCCGAAGGCCAAGCAGAACACCATGGGGCCGGCCAGGTCGGTCTCGTTCATGATGCTGCCATCTGCTGCCTTCATGGGGTGCAGCACCGTCAGCGTCTTCTGCCAGATGTGGTCGAAGTTGATTCCCAGCTCTGCCAATCAAAAGGGAGAGCATCACACGTCCGATCACGCACCTTGACGGAGTCCACCGCCTGTAGTCCTTACCCTCCAGCAGGGGGGGCTCATCCTCGAAGCTGCTGCCGTACATGGATTGAGAGGTGGCGGGCGTGAAGGCAGGCGTGGGCTGATAGATCTGCCCCGTGTACGGCTGCTGGGGCTGCATCATCGGCGGCCCGCTGTAGCCCATCTGCTGCGGGTAGTCATACTGACCGTACTGCCTGGAGGGGGGGGGGTGCAGAACGTAGAACGTACTTTGTTTATTATTGTTTGTATTATTAAATGTGTATTCGTTTTTAATAATCAGGACACCCCTTGTAATATCAGTAATAATATAATTGTAATATAATAAAGGGTGGCATGGTGGCTTAATGGTTTAGCATGTTCTCCTCACAGCGCATCTGGGTGGAGTCTACCCGTGTCCACGTGGGTTTCCTCCGGGTTGTCCGGTTTCCTCCCACAGTCCAAAAACATGGATCAAGGTGAATTGAATTCTCCAAATTGCCCCATATAGAGTGTGTGTGTGTGAGTGAGTGTGTGCCCAGCGATGGATTGCACCCCCTTGTCCTGGGTGTTTCTGCCCATCGCCCGAAACGTTCTCCCCTGGATGGGCACCCCCCCCCGTGACCCTAATAGAGGATAAAACGGAAGATAATGGATGGATATTATAATAATAGTAATAATATCAGTCTTATTATTTCAGGACTTATTAAAAAAAAACACAGGGCTCTCTGTCTACATATAAAATAAACAAATATTTGGCTCCATCTGGTGGCGATAAACTTGAAGTGCAGGTCGCATCAAAGAGCGCAATGCAGACTGAACTCTGTATTTTCATTATTATTATTCATCCATCCATTATCATCCGCTTTATCCTCTATAGGGTCGTGGGGGGGGTTCCCCATGCCCATCCAGGGTGCTGGGCAGATACATTCAGGACAGGGGGGGGGGCAATCTATCACTGGGTACACACTCACTCACACAGACACACTCCATATGGGGCAATTTGGAGAATTCAATTGACCTTGATCCATGTTTTTTGGACTGGGAGGAAACTGGAGAACCCGGAAGAAACCCACGCGGACACGGGGAGGACATGGAAACTCCACCCAGATGGGGATTCGAACCTGGAATCCCTAGTGCTGAGAGGAGAACATGCTAACCTCTGAGCACCATTATTATTATTATTATTATTACATACTGTACTTCGTAAGTCTCCGTCACTCTGATCAGCCACATGCGCACCACCAAGCAGGTATTATTTGGGTGGTGGATCAGAACCCAGAACAGTCGACAAACTAAAAACACTACAGTCAATAGAACCGAGACCACGTCACATCTGATGGAGTCTGTATTTGTCTCTCTCTCTTCTGGAAAGGATTTCTGCAAAATTGTAGAGCGTCTCAGTGAGAAAGATATTTGGGAGCTGGCTCACAATCTGGGTTCCGATTCATCCTGAATGTTTTTTTTTACGAATTTTTCCTCCTCTCAGCGCTGGGCATCTGGTTTGGGTGGAGTTTGCATGCTCTCCCCCATGGTTGCGTGGGTTTCATCCCATAGTCCACAAACATGGATTCAAGGGAAATTGAATGCTCTAAATTGCCCCATATAGCATATGTGTGTCTGTATAAGTGAGTGTGCCCAGTGATAGGGTTATAATTGGGCAGCATGCCTGCTCAGGTGCTTGATCCTTCACACCTGTGACTTTAGAACCCAAATACCAAAATGTAATGATTGTGAAGCCTATCCCGGTACAAACTGCCCATATGAGGTTAAACCGGTGGAAGTTATGAAGTGGTGGAGTGAAGAAGGTACTTGTTGTAAGGATCCTCCGCATTGCCGTAGCCGTATCCAGCTTGGTTTTGGTCGTCCACACTGTAAGTCGACTGGTAGAAGTCGGTGTTGAAGTTGTCGAACCCTGACATTCTGAGATTCCTGCCTTTAAAAACCCAGAAACAATGATAAAGAACATTCACAATTCCATTTTCTAACTTTATTATTTTACCCAAAGTCTAACCGATACGCTCCGCCTTATTTATTTATTTATATATAGGGCGGCATATATATATATATATATATAGGCACGGTGGCTTGGTGGTTAGTGGTGGAGTTTGCATGTTCTCCCCATGTCCACGTGGGTTTCCTCCGGGTTCTCCGGTTTCCGCCCACAGTCCAAAAACATGGATCAAGGTCAATTGAATTCACCAAATTGCACCAAATAGAGTGTGTTTGTGAGAGAGTGTGTGTGTCCAGTGTCAGATTGCCCCCCTGTCCTGGGTGTATCTGGCCAGCGCCCGAAACGTTCTCCCATGGATGGACATGGGGAACCCGACCGCGACCCGAAGATAATTGATGGATGTATATATAGACTCTATTTTGTTTATTTTTTTTTTTTTTTTACTTTTTTATAATTGCAAAATATCTTTTTCACCTTTTTCTATTGTAACTCGCTGCTGAGAATGTGAATTATCTCAGGTCTAAGGTCCATCTTCTCTTCTCTTTTATTAAATGTTTACACATTTCCCTTAATTAACGCTTGAACGCTGCATAGCGAACACTAAATATCAATTAATAAATAACACAGCTCTCTAAACATGCAAATATATTAATAACCACCATTCGTCTGAGCTGAAGATCACAATTTCATAATTCCACGTGTACGAGAGTTTTAAAGGTTTTAGTAATAATTAAACATACTTTATAACGGAGATAACTTCACAATTGTGTAGTTTAGGATAAAAAAAAACCCGTTTAAGCTTGAACTTAAACTTTATTAATGTATGATCCGAGCGGTCACATTAGGCTGAAAGCTCTTTGATTTGTAAAACAGCCGTGATTTTTAATTATCGTGATTAAATTTACGACTCTGAACGCATATAAACAACTTTTGGAGGAGCCGTTGAAGGAAGCGTGGGTGACACGACTAAACATGAGATAAAGCAAATGAAAAGAGCAAAATACGCAAATTAATGTCGCCATGTCAACTTAAAACGATATTGTAAACATTTCGATGTTCAAAAAAAACAATTAAGAAGACAATTTTAGTAAAATCATCGTAAAAATCGTGAGACCGAATTAAAAATAGTGTGGAATTCGCACATCTTTGCGCGTTTTTAGACAATTTTAGACATAATTACAGTAAATACTCACCGATATCGAACAAATAAAAATCACTAAATCAAACTAAAGCGATCGAACTGATAGCTACGTGTCACCGATAGCTTTCGCTCTCCCTCAGCGTCCGTTTGGAGGGTCGCTGTCAGCGGGGTGCTCTGCACAGCGCCCTCTGCCGGAGCGGAGAACAGCGCGGATGTTCGTTATACCGTCTAACAATCAGAAAAAAAGATCAAATTCAGCCTCAAACGTTCACACAGCGACACAAACCCGTTAATTAACCATTAATTAAAAACAAAGTTGTTATTGTAGAAACAAAATGAGCGGCTGTATAACGTTGTTTCATCATTAAAAAAAAACATTTTGTAATCTGTTAGAGGGAAGTGGCCCAGTGAGTGTTGCTAAATAGTTCACTCATTATCTTCCGCTTTATCCTCTACTAGGGTTCCTCATGTCCATCCAGGGCAGAACGTTTCGCGCAGAACAGAGCTCCAATCCATCGCTGGGCACACACTCTATAAGGGGCAATTTAGAGCACTCCATTTACCTTGAATCCATGTTTTGGACCGGAGAACCCAGAGGAAACCCATGGTTCCTCATTCCCTTCCAGGCAGAACGTTTTGGGCAGATCACTGGGCAATGTATCACTGGGCACACACTCTATATGGGGCAATTTACCACAAAAATAATCCTCTACTACGGATGGGGGTGGGGTCCTCTGGCCTTTCCAGGGTAGAACGATTTGCGCACTGGGCAGATCAGTGGGCAAACAATTTCTGGGCACACACCCTATATGGGGCAATTTAGAGCATTCTATTTACCTTGAATCCATGTTTTTGGACTGGAGAACCCGGAGAATCCTTGAGAATCCTCTACAAGGTTCGGGGGGTGGACAGTTTTGCACATTTCGCGCACTGTGCAGATACATCCACGACAGGGTGCCAATCCATCGCTGGGCACACACTCTATATGGGGCAATTTGGAGCATTCCATTTACCTTGAATCCATGTTTTTGGACTGGAGAACCCAGAGGAACCCTCTCCAGAGTCACTCCCTTCAAAAAAATTTAAAAATGAAATGAAAAAAACTTAATTAATTAAAAACTGAATGTTTATTGTAGAAATAAAATAGGCGGCTGTATGACGTCGTTTAACTGTCTAATATGTTTGTAGGGGGTGCCCCCCCCCAACGACTCGGTTCTAAAGAGTTGAACAACTAAATCAATAGCATGCAAATTCCCTGCGCGCCCAGAGAGCGAGATAGAAATCCATATTCAGTGGGTCTGTTCGAATAAGCCATTGTCTTCGCGCACACAATGAGATGACAGTTACATAATGGAAGTGTGAAAATCCAGTGTCAAGAGGCACTAAAAATACTGCCCCCAGACTCGAGGGCATCGGTTTGAACATGCAGTGGAGAGCATCGTAAAAAAACATCCATTTTGCAAAGAGCAACATCACAATGTCAGCACGTCCCCAGATTCCATTTCACCAGATGTGGGACATGTTTGTGTGGGACAATGTGGGACACCAATGCATCAAGGTTGTCTAAAATAACTTCTCTATTCTGCCCCTTTAGCACATAACAGACTGCAAATAAACAAAACAATATTACAATATATATATATATATATATATATATATATATATATATATATATATATATATATATATATATAGGGTGGCTTAGTGGTTTAGCATGTTCTCCTCTCAGCGTTGGGGATTCCCGGTTCGAATCCCCATCTGGGTGGAGTTTGCATGTTCTCCCGTGTCCGTGTGGGTTTCCTCCAGGTTCTCCGGTTTCCTCCCACAGTCCAAAAACATGTATCAAGGTCAATTGAGTTCTCAAAATTGCCCCATATAGAGTGTATGTGTGTGAGTGAGTGAGTGATAGATTCCCCCTGGTCCTGGGTGTATCTGCCCAGCACCCGAGACATTCTCCCCTGGATGGGCATGGGGAACCCCACCGCAACCCTAATAGAGGATAAAGCAGAAGATAATGGGTGGATATATATATATATATATATAGGGCGGCACGGTGGCTTAGTGGTTTAGCCCGTTCTCCTCTTAGTGCTAGGGATTCCCGGTTTGACTCCCCATTTGGGTGGAGTCTCCATGTTCTCCCCGTGTCCGCATTGATTTCCTCCAGATTCTCCGGTTTCCTCCCACAGTCCGAAAACATGAGTTCTCCAAATTGCCCCATATAGAGTGTGTGTGTGTGTGTGTGTGATTGTGTGTGTGCCCAGCGATAGATTGCCCCCCCCTGTAATGGGTGTATCTGCCCAGCGCCTGGAACATTCTCCGCTGGATGGGCATGGGGAACCCCCCCCCTCCCCCGCCACCCTAATAGAGAATAAAGCGGAAGATAATGGATGGATGGATGAATGGATGTATATTCACAGCTGTAAATCTGAGTGAGGGCGCCAAATAAGCGAAACACTTACACCATGTGACGTCAGTAGACCTCGGAATGCGGGTATCAGTTGGCGTAGCAATTAAAAGGTGGATCTGAGCCGGGAGCTCTCACGCAGCGCTGCATATGAACACATGTGGAGAGCTCCCACTTCATCTGATTATAAATACACGGCGAGATTTTCCACTCTATCACCTCCCCCCCCTCCTTAAACGAATCCACTTTACACGAGCCGCCGACATGCAGCCGTCGCCCGTGATGAACGCCCTGCACCCGCCCTGTGTGCGCCGAACATCCGAAACGTGAGCCGTGCTGAGAACGGTCCGTATATTTGCATGCATGGCAAACGAGTTAATAACACTGGCTTTGATATTACGAAAATGAGCTCTCAGACCATAACCAGGCTTATCGGTTGCCTTCGTCTTAAAAACCTTATGATTTAAGGAAACATGCCTTTTCTGTAACGCAGTGGTTCGTTGCGAATGCAGACATAATGTCCTTTAGCTCTATTTGTGTCGTTGCAAGGGTTATCACGTTATCACGTTATCAAGCCTTGTGTTGGGCTATAAGAGCGTCAGTGCGTCGCGTCGTCCTGCAGGGCGTGGCCGTGCTTCAAATCCAAGGTCAGGTAATTTATTTATACAGTGTTTTTTTACAATCGTACGTCATCACGAAGCAGCTTTACAGCAATTTACGCCTTTAAACCCCCAAAGAGCAAGACGAAGGCGACAGCGGCAAGACAAAACTCCCTGTTATTGTTGGATTTTGTTCAGGAAGAAACCTTGTGAGGACCGAGGCTCAGTGGGGGATTCGTCCTCCTTGAGTGGGGGCGGGTGGGGGACAGCATCATCAGTGTAGGACAGCCATGTACAGACCGTGTGGTGATCATGTGACCTGTATTTAACAATTGAAGACTTTATAAGTCCGTTGAGGGCGTCCTGCAGGACCGCCGGTCCAATAGAACTCCAGTCTCCTTAGTTGCCCCCTCTCGGATCCTCAAAGCACGACCCGGGCTTGTTTCCACCCCCGGGGAGGGAAGGGAGGAAAGGGCGGCGTGCAGTAAGTTGCTTCTGAATTTGCCAGTCATTGCTGTGCAGCTGTGCAGCATTTAAACCTCACAGGAAGACATGTTTTGGGTTTGATTACTGGGTGGGACAAACACCAATCCAGAAACAGTCCCAAATTTTGGTAAGGGTAAAAAGCAGGGTCACAAAAATGCTGCCCGACTTGATGAGTCTCTAAACTACAAACTAAAGGTACTCTAGAACAATACCTCAGACGGAACGTAACCCCTACAACATGGACCCTCAGATGGTAACACCGTGCATCTGAGCTCCTCAGAGAGCGTGTGCCCCCTAAACAAAATCCAAAAGGGGGACACCTACTGGCCTTATTGCTGAGCAGCTGCACCGACAGTGCAGACATGTTTTGGGTTCGATTACTGGGCGGGACGAACACCGATCCAGGAACAGTCCCAAATTATGGTAAGGGTAAAAAGGAGGGTCACAAAAGTGCTGCGCGACTCGATGAGTCTCTAAACTACAAACTAAAGGTACTCTAGAACAATACCTCAGACGGAACGTAACCCCTACAACGTGGACCCTTAGATGGTAACACCGTGCATCTGAGCTCCTCAGAGAGCGTGTGCCCCCTAAACAAAAACCAAAAGGGGGACACCTACTGGCCTTATTGCTGAGCAGAATTCTGCACCGACAGTGGCAGACATGTTTTTTGGGTTCGATTACTGGGCGGGACGAACACCGATCCAGGCAACTGGACATCTGCAGCTCCTCAGAGAGCGTGTGCCCCCTAAACAAAAACCAAAAGGGGGACACCTACTGGCCTTTTCGCTGAGCAGCTGCACCGACAGTGCTGGGCCACTAGGAGGAGCCCCTGTGCATCCCAGCAGCTTGCAGCCAACCCCATCTACAGGGCTTTTGTTCAGGGAGTGCAGCTGGTAACCCTGGTCTTGCAAGTTCTGCACATCATGCTGATAGAACCCGTCCAGCGTGAAGCCCAGCGTGGAGAACGTTCCCATTTTCTAAGGTCGGCCAAAAAAGGTAACGGAGCCAAGAGTGATGTTTAGCCTCCAGAACCTCACGTTTACCTTCCATCAGTTCTTTGCAGTGGCGAACCCTCACAGACGTGGGGAGAACATGCCAACTCTACAGGAAGGATTGTATTCCTGTGCATTTATAGATGTTTATCGGTACACGGCTGTCCTGCACTGCTGATGCTGCCTGCCCGCTCAAGCCTCGGTCCTCACAAGGTTTCTCCTTTAAAAAAACAAAACATAACAGGGAGTTTTTCCTTGCCGCTGTCGCTTTGGCTTGAATTCAGACTGTGTATTGTTGTAAAAAATCGCTCTATGAATAAATTACTTGAACTGGAAACTTCCAGCCACCCATCCATTATCTTTCGCTTGTCCGGGGTTCGGGGTTCGGGTCGCAGGGGCAGCGACCGAAGTAGGGAGACCCAGACCTCCCTCGCCCAGGCCACCTCCGCCAGCTCTACTGGGGGAACCCCAAGGTGTTCCCAGACCAGCTGAGAGATCTAACCCCTCCAGCATGTCCTGGTTCTTCCCCGGGGTCTCCTCCCAGCTGGACTTGCCAGAAACACCTCCCTAGGAAGGCACCCACGAGGCATCCTGACCAGATGCCCGAACCACCTCAACTGGCTCCAGTAGCGGCTCCACTCCGAGTCTCTCCCGGATGACCGAGCTTCTCACCCTTTCTCTAAGAGAGAGCCCGGGAGAGCCCACCCACCCTGAGGAGAAAATCCATTTCGGCCGCTTGTATTCGCGATCTAGTTCTTTCGGTCATTACCCAAAGCTCATGACCATAGGTGAGGGTCGGAACGTAGCTTGACTGGTAAATCGAGAGCCTTGCCTTGTGGCTCAGCTCCTTCTTTACCACAACAGACCAGTATAGGGTCCGCATCCATGCTGACCCCGCCCCCATCCGCCTGTCAATCTCACGTTCCATCTTATCATCACTTGTGAACAAGACCCCAAGATACTTAAACTCCCCCACTGGAAACTTGATATTTGTATTTTTTCATGTCTGTGGGGGGGGGGATGGGGGGGGGGGGTGTCACGTCAGTGTTCGGGGAGCAGATGTGCCCACGAAGCAATTACACTGTCATTTACATACACAACACAAGACATGCAGGTGGATGTGGCGCCTGGTGTTTGACGTACAGTATATTCGGAACGAGATAATAACTCCATTGTTCCCGAATGCAGGAGGCGGAGAACCGAAGTCGTGCGTGAAGGTGGTGTATGCTAATGTTTGCCTCACAAGGAGAGGAAATCAATCGGACGTACACTTCTGAGGCCTATCAGATAACACCCTCCACTAATCCCTGCACTCCAATTATCGAGGAGGTTCCACAGCACAGCGCTGCCTTTGTTAACGGGCCCGACTGCGCACCGTACCGTGGGCCACGATGCCCCCTTTCTGGATTGATGAGGAGGACATGCCGGAACAATCAGCGTCTACAAGAACAAGCATACTTGCTTTAATCAGGGGCTTAACCTTAACAGGGTCTTACAGGAACCGTAGTGGGTTATAGGAACCACCTCCCCCCCTGCCCCCTTATTCATACACAGGTGGAAATCTGCTGGCGCCCTGTTTGAGGTAATTCTGCAAAATGCCTGAAAGGTTCTCCCCTGGATGGGCATAGAGAACCCGCTAGTAGGGGATTTAAGGGGATAATGAATGAATACATGAAAAACTAAAGGTAATCTAGAACAATACCTCAGAACCATACCTCAGGTGGTACACCAAAACCAAAGAGGGGGTACCGACTGGCCTCATCGCTGAGCAGCTGCACCGACAGTGCCGGGACATGACACTCCATCCATCCATTATCTTCCGCTTTATCCTCTATTAGGGGGGTTCTCCATGCCCATCCAGGGGAGAACGTTTCGGGCGCTGGGCAGATACACCCAGGACAGGGGGCATGCTATAGCTGGGCACACACTCACTAACACACACACACACACACACACACACACACACACACACACACACACACTCTATATGGGGCAATTTGGAGAATTCAATTCACCTTGAATCCATGTTTTTGGACTGTGGGAGGAAACCGGAGAACCCGGAGGAAACCCACGCGGACATGGGGAGAACATGGAAACTCCACCCAGATGGGGATTCGAACCGGGAACCCCTAGTGCTGAGAGGAGAACGTGCTAAACCACTAAACCACCGTGCCGCCAGTCATGACGCTCATAAAATGTAAAGTAACATAAAATAAACCTTTAAAAAAAACCTGCACCTCATCACAAAGTGTAGAACAATACCTCAGATAGAACGTGACCCCGATAACCTGATGCCTCAGACGGTACGGTGCGGCCTACACAAAATCTGCACCTACTTAACATTGAGCAGCTGCACCGACAGGGCTGGGACACTAGGAGGAGCCCCTGTGCATCCCAGCAGCTTACAGCCAACACCATCTCCAGGGCTTTGGTTCAGAGAGTGCACAGACACACTCTATATGGGGCAATCTGGAGAACTCAATTGACCTCGATCCATGTTTTTGGACTGTGGGAGGAAACCGGAGAACCTGGAGGAAACCCACGAGGACACGGGGTGAACATGGAAACTCCGCCCAGATTGGGATTCAAACCGGGTTCTGTGATGTGTCTGTGATGTGTTCTCTCTCTCTCTCTCTCTCTCACACACACACTTCCTTACACCTATCCACACAGTGGGGGGGGGGGGGGGGGGTTCCACGTGCCCATCCAAAGGAGAAGGTTTTGGGCGCTGGGCAGATACACCCAGGACAGGGCGCCAATCCATCACTGGGCACTAGGGCTGTATTCAACTTAAGATTTTCATAGTCGAATCTGATTCGTCAGATTTTCCCTATAGTCGACTGATAGTCGAATCAGTTAAAATTTCACCACAAGATGGCGCTATAAGCGTAGTTTTTAAAAAACGATTTTTTTTTTTTATATTTTACTTGTTTTTCTAACAAAAGAAAACCTTTTTTTGTTTGTTTTTCTTTTTTTTCTAGAAATTAGGATGATTTTATTTGACAAAAGGCTATATATATAACGAAAACAAAGACATTTCATGTAAAAACTAATGCTTAGCAGCAGCCATTGGCACCCCCATGTGGTCAAAATGGTACATTCGACTATGAGGTTCATAGTCGACTACGGTTCTCCGAATCGAATCTTCGAATCAGCGAATATTGCAGCTCACCCCTACTGGGCACTGTCCAATTTTTGCTGTTTATTTTGACTACAGTGCTTTACATACACACACACACACACACACACACACACACACACACACACACACACTGAGTAGAGTGAGCACATGTGCCCGGGGCAGTGAGCTGCCCTGTACACGGCGCCCGGGTATCAATCGGGGTTAGGTGCCTTGCTCAATGGCCCTTCAGCCATAGTACTCAGTGGGGCTGGGAATCGAACCCTGGACCTTCAGGTCGAAAAGGCTGGTTCCTCCACCCCAAACCTACGACTGTGTGCATCGACTAACGCCCAAAATACCGAAGCACCACTCAAGAGATGTGCATTCAGAGCTTTAAAACGCTAAGAACTGGCAACCTCATTCACGCCGGGCGAGGCCGCAGCTGGACTTACACACGGCGACACCTGCGTCACGCCGACTGCGACACGGCGCAGCTGCAACCCTGCAGTTCAGGGCTGATGTGTGAACGGAGAAAAGAGTTCATCCAACTGAATGAATAATCATCCATCTGTTAACGCAAAGCAAAAAAAAATCTGGATTTAAGGACGGCAGCACGGTGGCTCAGTGGTTTAGCATGTTCTCCCCTTAGCCCTGGGGATTCCCGGTTCGAATCCCAATCTGGGAGTTGAATCCCAATCTAGATCTCCTCCCCGTGTCCACGTGGGTTTCCTCCGGGTTCTCCGGTTTGCTCCCACAGTCCAATAACATGGATTCAAGTTGAATTGAATGCTCCAAATTGCCCCATATAGAGTGTAAGTGTGAGTGAGTGTGTGTCCAGCGATAGATTGCCCCCCTGTCCTGGGTGTATCTGCCCAGCACCCAAAACGTTCTCCTTTGGATGGGCATGGGGAACCCCACCCCCCCACTGTGTGGATAGGTGTAAGGAAGTGTGTGTGTGTGTGAGAGAGAGAGAGAGAGAGAGAGAACACATCACAGAACCCGGTTCGAATCCCAATCTGGGTGGAGTTTGCATGTCCTCCCCGTGTCCGCGTGGGTTTCCTGCGGGTTCACCGGTTTCCTCCCACAGTCCAATAACATGGATTCAAATCAATTGAGTTCTCCAAATTGCCCCATATAGAGTGTAAGTGTGAGTGAGTGTGTGTCCAGCGATAGATTGCCCTTTTGTCCTGCGCCCAAAACGTTCTCCCCTGGATGGGCATGGGGAACCCCCCCTAAGACCCTAATAGAGGATAAAGCTGAAGATAATGGATGGATGGAATATACAGTGTTAGTGATGATGGTATACCACCCACACTGTGTGGATAGAGCGAGAGCGAGCAAGAGCGAGAGAGAGAGAACACATCACATAAAAAAAATCACAAAAAATAATAAAAAAAGAAAAAGAAATCAGAGGGACGGGGTTCCGCAGAGACACAGCGACTTGTAATGGAATCACAGCTGGAATCAGGAGGCAGCGTCAGCGCCGCGTGCTCTGACTCAATTATCCATCCGGCCCGTGAGCCACATTATTTATTTGCACCTTAAGCTTGAAAGAAGCCAAAAATAAAAACCAGGACGGCCAGATCTCTGCGCGAGCGTTCCCGCAAAACTTCCGAACACGCTCCTCGGAACGAGAGTCTATTTTTAGATCAAACAATCGAGGCGGCGGGAAGCTCGGACCGGGCCGGGCCGAGGCGGAGGAGAGGAAACGCATATCGGATGCGATCGCGTCGGCTTTCGAACCGTACTGTGTGCGGCACAACGCAGTGAGGAAACCATGGAGGGGGGAGGAGGTGGAGGTGGAGGTGGAGGTGGAGGAGGAGGTGGAGGAAGGAGGCAGGGCGCTGATAACATCTTAATCCCCACAGAGCTCGGATTGAACCGGGCCGGCTCCCCGCGCTCGGGTCGGCAGCGCTTGGCAACGTTTGCTCGTCGCGGCGAGGTGGCGGAGCGTTTACACGTGGGTGGAGGTGCAGATTTCAGCCGTCGATGGCACGGCATTCTGCTCCAGACGCCGTGTTTGATGTCACAGCTGGTTCGGGAGGACATGGAGGTGGAGGTGAGGGGGTGTGACATCATAATGGGCGGGGAAATGGTTGGATATTTTTACGCCCATGGCGAGCTCGTATGGTGCAAACACACACAATGCCCATCTGGGTGGGGTTGGCATGTCCTCCCCGTGTCTGCCTGGGTTTCCTCCCCAATACACAAATATGGATTGTGTTTCACACGGTGGCTTAGTGGTTAAGCATGTTCTCCTCTCAGCGCTGGGGATTCCCGGTTCGAATTCCAATCTGGGTGGAGTTTCCATGTCCTCCCCGTGTCCGCGTGGGTTTCCTCCGGGTTCTCTGGTTTCCTCCTACAGTCCAAAAAACGGATGGGTCAATGGATTAAGGTCAATTGAATGCTCCAAATTGCCCCATATTGAGTGTGTCTGTGTGAGTGAGTGTGTGCCCAGCGATGGATTGGCGCCCTGTCCTGGGTGTATATGCCCAGCGCCCGAAACATTCTCCCCTGGATGGGCATGGGGAACCCCCCCAGACCCCCCCGTCCCCTGTAACCCCAGTAGATGAATGTCTCATACGTTACACAATGAGAACCATCAATGTACTTCCAGGTTGCTCAGCATCAGCATCACCTCCACCTTATTTCCACTCCATGGCTTCCACCTCGACTGCCCACATGCCTCCGACGTCCACTCCCCAGCGTATACCCAGCAGGCCACCCGGGCCACCGAAGAGCCTCCCCTCTCCCGGCTCCTCCTCCGTATTCTTCTTCGCCCAGACACTCACACTGTCCATCCACCCACTCCACTCCTCATTCCACTCGAGCAGTGGAGCTGGCACCGTGCATCCTTGCTGGAGAACATGCCTGCACACCCTGCAGGTGTCTCCGTCGCTCCTCCTCCGTCTTACGTCTCCTAAAAACGCCACACCGCCGGAGACGCCCCCGGTTGGGTATGGCAGGTGCTGCTGCAGGGGGTAACTGAGCACTGTGCAATAGACCGGAGGCCGGCTCTCTCTCCACCCCCCCCCCCTGCTGCTGCATTGCTCCAGCAGCAGCGCGGCATGTAATAATGCACCTGCAGATCTGCATACTAAAGAGAGAGAGAGAGAGAGAGAGAGAGAGAGAGAGAGAGAGAGAGAGAGAGAGAGAGAGAGAGAGAGAGAGAGAGGCATGTAGTTTGGAATAAGAGGAAACCTCTGTTAGCAAGAACAAGCTCTTCAATTACACTTCTGTCTGCAAGTGCCACCCACTAAAGCTCATCCACCCTCCGGTGCACGGTTGGGGGGGAGGGGGGTGGTTGGTTTTTATTTTTGAGACTTCCTAAGCTGTTAGACTCCACAGAGAGTTCGTGTTCCCATGTTTCTCTCTCTTTTGTAAAGATAAACGCACTTTTATTCAAGCCGTCTGTTGGTGGAACTCCCTACCGTGACCACTAGGGGCATACAGAGCAGGCTGGTCCACAGAAAACCAGTGGACGAGAGCTACATTGCCCAGCAGCACAGGGACAGGGCAGTTCGTTTAATTTGATAGAGATATGGTCGGGGGGGGGGGGGGGGTGGCAACCCAGCTTTCACTTAATCCTCTACTAGGTTCACCCAGGGGGTGGGGGAAACGCTTTGTTGGATGTGACCCAGGACAGGACACCAATCCATCGCTGAGCACACACTCACACACTCTATATGGGGCAATTTAGGGCATTCAATTTGACCTTGAATTCATTTTTTTTGGACTGTGGAAGAAAACCGGAGAACCCGGAGGAAACCCACATGGACATGGAGAGAACATGGAAACTCCAGCCAGATTGGGATTCGAACCTGGATCATCAGTGCCGAGAGGAGAACATGCCAACCACTAAGCCACTGTGCTGCCTACTGTGTTTATAAGTTTATATATATATATGTCCAGCGATAGATTGGCATTGGTGTCCGTCCATTATAATCAATTATATATAAATCCATCCTCTATCTTCCGCTTTATTTATGTCCATCCATAGGAAAACATTTCAGGCGCTGGGCAGATAGACCCAGGACAGGGCGCCAATCCATCGCTGGGCACACTCTCACTCACACAGACACACTCTATATGGGGCAATTTGGAGAATTCAATTGACCTTATCCATGTTTTTGGACTGTGGGTGGAAACCGGAGAACCCGGAGGAAACCCAAGCGGACACGGGGAGAACATGCAAACTCCACTCAGATGGGGATTCGAACCGGGAATCCCCAGCGCTGAGAGGAGAACATGCTAAATCACTAAGCCGCCGTGCCGCCCCTGTATGTTCATTCATTCATCATCTCCCGCTTTATCCTCTATTAGGGTCGCGGTGGGGTTCCCCATGCCCATCCAGGGGAGAACGTCTCGGGCGCTGGTCAGATAGCCCCAGGACAGGGCGCCAATCCATCGCTGGGCATACACTCACTCACACAGACACACTCTATATGGGGCAATTTTGAGAACTCAATTGACCTCATCCATGTTTTTGGACTGTGGGTGGAAACCGGAGAACCCGGAGGAAACCCACGCGGACACGGGGAGAACATGCAAACTCCACTCAGATAGGGATTCGAACCGGGAATCCCCAGCGCTAAGAGGAGAACATGCTAAACCACTAAGCCGCCGTGCCGCCCCTGTATGTTCATTCATTCATCATCTCCCGCTTTATCCTCTATTAGGGTCGCGGTGGGGTTCCCCATGCCCATCCAGGGGAGAACGTCTCGGGCGCTGGGCAGATAGCCCCAGGACAGGGCGCCAATCCATCGCTGGGCATACACTCACTCACACAGACACACTCTATATGGGGCAATTTGGAGAATTCAATTGACCTTATCCATGTTTTTGGACTGTGGGTGGAAACCGGAGAACCCGGAGGAAACCCACGCAGACACGGGGAGAACATGCAAACTCCACTCAGATGGGGATTCGAACTGGGAATCCCCAGCGCTGAGAGGAGAACATGCTAAACCACTAAGCCGCCGTGCCGCCCCTGTATGTTCATTCATTCATTATCTCCCGCTTTATCCTCTATTAGGGTCGCTGTGGGGTTCCCCATGCCCATCCAGGGGAGAACGTCTCGGGCGCTGGTCAGATAGCCCCAGGACAGGGCGCCAATCCATCGCTGGGCATACACTCACTCACACAGACACACTCTACATGGGGCAATTTTGAGAACTCAATTGACTTCATCCATGTTTTTGGACTGTGGGAGGAAACCGGAGAACCCGGAGGAAACCCAAGCGGACACGGGGAGAACATGCAAACTCCACTCAGATGGGGATTCGAACCGGGAATCCCCAGCGCTGAGAGGAGAACATGCTAAACCACTAAGCCGCCGTGCCGCCCCTGTATGTTATATAGGTATATATATAAATATCTTTACTACAGCGGCATTTAAAATCATAGTTCTTGGAGAAACTCAGAGATTTAAACAAAGCCAGGCGAATGAAGCACTCCATGGCAACAGAGGGGGAGAGGTGGAGGCAACAGAGGGGAGAGGTGGAGGCATGAATGTATTCATGATTACAGTTCTGCCCTACTTACAAATGAATGCACACTCGGAGAAAGTGTGTTTTTTGTGAAGGATGGATGTGATGTGAGGGCAGAGTCGTGCTGGATGGAGTGTGTGCTAAGTGCTTGGATGGAGCTGGTGGAGGGCGGCGTCGCTGTCCGCGGTGCTGAAGCGGCTCCGGACGGCTTTTCCGACCTGCGGCGGGGCTTTTTAAAAAAATTTTTTTTTTTATTCCAACGATCACAAGTTAGTTTCCTAAATGAAGCAAAAAGCTTTTTAAAAGCCCCAATTTTTTTGAGGTTAATAATAAACGTCCGGCGTCGCAGCCTCCACCCCCTGCAGCTACACCGGGCGACTCCTTTAAGATGATGTAATTCTTCATAAGCCGTTATGTTTCGTCTGCGTTCCGTTCTGCCGAGGCTACATCAGCTGAGCCTCATCCTCATCCTCATCCTCATCCTCACCCTCATCCGATTCTGCTGGTGAGACCGGCACCACCCTGAGTGGGGGGGGGGAGAAAAAAAAAAAAAAAAAAAAAAAAAAAAAAAAAAAAAAAAAGGGGAGCTCGCGCTTTTGGGTTTGTGAGCGCGTTCTCGTGGCGTCGGGCGCGTCGAGTGGAACCGAACCTCTGGAGGAGTGCAACAAACGCGAACCTGGAACACACACACACACACACACACACACACACACAGAGAGAGAGAGAGAGAGAGAGAGAGAGAGAGAGAGAGAGAGAGAGAGAGAGAGAGAGAGAGAGAGAGAGAGAGCCGGAGCGCAAACGGAGCGCAAACGGACTGTTCGTTACACCCCGACGGACGGCGCGGACGGGTTCGAACCTCCAAAGTTGGATCGATGTTCTCGTATGGAAGAATCTTTTTTTTTTTTTTGCATTTTTTGGCAAGCATTGTTGCAATTTGCCGGCTTTTTTTTTACCCCCAATTTAATTGAATTTGATTGGCGGCTATACGATTTATTATCATTTACATTTTTCGGAAAGCTTTCCAGCAGAACGGCGGGCGGTTTTACGCAGATCGCTTTGAAGATTTGGGTTTTAATTAATTGGGTGTAATTTCTGGACAAGGTGCCTCCTGCTGGGGAGTAACTTTCACCCCGATTTGGAGGGAGGGCAGTGCGCGCTTTGCAGCCGAAGCCATGGCTCTGAGTGGCAACTGCCGGACTCCGTCGGCGGCCAAGGAGCAGGCGGGCGGCCCGGACGGCTTCCCCGACGTGATCGAGCTGAACGTGGGCGGCCAGGTGTACTTTACGCGCCACGCCACCTTGGTGAGCCTGCCCGGCTCCCTGCTGGCCAAAATATTCGCCCCGAAGGGCAACGCGCCGCCCGACCTGCCCCGGGACCCCAAGGGCCGCTACTTCATCGACCGAGACGGCTTCCTGTTCCGCTACGTGCTGGACTTCCTCCGGGACCGCCAGGTGGTCCTGCCCGAGCACTTCCCCGAGAAGGCGCGGCTGCGCAAGGAGGCGGAGTACTTCCAGCTGCCCGACCTGGCGCGGCTGCTCAGCCCCGACGAGGTGAAGCCCAGCCCGGACGAGTGGGCCCCCAGCGACCACGAGGACGCCTCGCTGGGCAGCGACCCCCGCGCCTGCCCCCCGCCGTCGCTCGTCCCGGCCGACCGCAAGAGCGGCTTCCTGACGGTCGGCTACCGCGGGTCTTGCGCGGCGGGCCGGGAGGGCCAGGCGGACGCCCGCTTCCGCCGCGTCCCCCGCGTCATGGTGTGCGGCCGCGTCGCGCTCGCCAAGGAGGTGTTCGGCGAGACGCTGAACGAGAGCCGCGACCCGGAGCGAACCCCCGAGCGCTACACCTCCCGCTTCTACCTCAAGTTCCGGCAGCTGGAGCGCGCCTTCGACCTGCTGTCCGAGTGCGGCTTCCACATGGCGGCCTGCAGCTCCTCCCTCACCGCCGCCGCGGACAACCAGCACGGGGAGGACAAGACGTGGTCCAGCTACACCGAGTACGTCTTCTACCGTAAGTTCTGTTTTTTTTTAAATTTTTTTATTTAATTAACTCTGATTAGTAGTTTGGCATGTTCTCCTCTCAGCTCAAGGGAAGTCCAGGTTCGAATCCCCATCTGGGCGGAGTTTGCATGTCCTCCCCGTGTCCGTGTGGGTTTCCTCCGGGTTCTCTGGGTTTCCTCCCACAGTCCAAAAACATGGATTCAAGGTCAATTGAATGCTCTAAATTGCCCCATATAGAGTGTGTCTGTGTAAGTTATTGTGTGCCCAGTGATAGATTGGCGTCCTGTCCTGGGTGTATCTGCCCAGCGCTCGAAACGTTCTCCCCTGGATGGACATGAGAAGAAGAGAATAAAGCGGAAGATAATGGATGGATAAAAATCTATAAATCTTATTAAAGGCAATAACACTATAATAATAATAATAATGGTGATGAAGATTCATTCATTCATTATCTTCCGCTTCATCCTCTATTAGGGTCGCGGTGGGGTTCCCCATGCCCATCCAGGGGAGAACATTTCGGGCGCTGGGCAGATACACTCAGGACAGGGCGCCAATCCATCGCTGGGCACACACTCACTCACTCACACAGACACACTCTATATGGGGCAATTTGGAGAATTCAATTGACTTGTTCCATGTTTTTGGACTATGGGAGGAAACCGGAGAACCTGGAGGAAACCCACGCGGACACGGGGAGAACATGGAAACTCCACCCAGATGGGGATTCGAACCGGGAATCCCTAGCGCTGAGAGGCAAACGTGCTAACCACTAAGCCACCGTGCCGTCGGTGATGAAGATGATGATTATTATTATTAGCACGGTGGATTAGTGGTTTAGCATGTTCTCCTCTCAGCGCAAGGGAAGTCCAGGTTCGAATCCCCATCTGGGCGGAGTTTGCACGTCCTCCCCGTGTCCGCGCGGGTTTCCTCCGGGTTCTCTGGGTTTTCCTCCCACAGTCCAAAAACATGGATTCAAGGTCAATTGAATGCTCCAAATTGCCCCATATAGAGTGTGTCTGTGTAAGTTATTGTGTGCCCAGTGATAGATTGGCGTCCTGTCCTGGGTGTATCTGCCCAGCGCTCGAAACGTTCTCCCCTGGATGGACATGAGAAGAAGAGAATAAAGCGGAAGATAATGGATGGATAAAAATCTATAAATCTTATTAAAGGCAATAACACTATAATAATAAGGGTAATAATGATAAAGATGATGATGATTATTATTATTAGCACGGTGGCTTAGTGGTTTAGCATGTTCTCCTCTCAGCGCAAGGGAAGTCCAGGTTTGAATCCCCATCTGGGCGGAGTTTGCATGTCCTCCCCGTGTCCGCGTGGGTTTCCTCCGGGTTCTCCGGGTTTCCTCCCACATTCCAATAACATGATTCAAGGTCAATTGAATGCTCTAAATTGCCTCATATAGAGTGTGTCTGTGTTAGTTATTGTGTGCCCAGCTATAGATTGCCCCCCTGTCCTTGGGTGTATCTGCCCAGCGCCCGAAACGTTCTCCCCTGGATTGGCATGGGGAACCCCCTCCCCCTCCCCCACAACCCCAGTAGAGGATAAAGTGGACCATAATGAATGAATGAAAAAATAAAAAATACGACTGTTAAAGGAAAAGTTTAGTCTTAACCTGGATGCTTTTTTTTTTCACTTATTTTTTACTTTAGAACCCTCACTACAGTCCTGTATTGAGTGAGAACCACAACCACAAAATATCTAGACCATGTGATAGGGCAAATAAATGTTTTTTTGCTATATATGATTTTAAAAAAGGCAAACTGTGACCCCGACTTCGGTAGGGTGACCAGATTCCAATTCACCAGATGTGGGACAAAGACTATGTTTGTGTGGGACTATATATATATATATATATATATATATATATATATATACACATATACATATATATATACACATATACATATATATATAGGCGGCACGGTCGCTTAGTGGTTAGCACGTTCGCCTCTCAGCGCTAGGGGTTCCCGGTTCGCATCTACATCTGGGTGGAGTTTCCATGTTCTCCCCGTGTCCGCGTGGGTTTCCTCCGGATTCTCCGGTTTCCTCTCACAGCCCAAAAACATGGATCAAGTCAACTGAGTTCTCCAAATTGCCCCATATAGAGTGTGTCTGTGTGAGTGAGTGTGTGCCCAGCGATAGGTTGGTGCCCTGTCATGGGTGTATCTGCCCAGCGCCTGAAACGTTCTCCCCTGGATGGGCATGGGGAATCCCACCGCGACCATAATAGAGGATAAAGCAGAAGATAATGAATGAATGAATATATATAATTTGCATTGTTTGTGTTGGTGGGCGGCACCCGTAACATGCGCCCACGTTCCCGATTGGTTGACATTCAAACAGTCCGCCTCTCCCCTGATAACAGACAACACAGCCGTCCAATGTCGGATTATAAAACATGCTTAAAAAGTGGAGTCTGACTTTCAATAACAATGCGGGACAACGTCTCGATTTGCGGGACGCGTGAAAAGTAACGAAATGTCCTGCACAAAGCGGGAAATCTGGTCACCCTAAGCTTCGGATGCCGGCGCTAACTGAATCAGCCGTCATAGGATCTGCTAATGACCCGTCTGCAGGTCTTTAAACACAGGAGCTCAGTGGTGGCACGTTCTTTAGACACCAGCTGAGTTCCACCGATATTCCACGGATCTACGACTTGAACCTGCGGAAAGGAAAGCCGAGGCCTCCGTTCCTTCCCTTCATATCTCTTCATCATCAATCTCCATTAAATGGTAAAGAACGACGGCTAATGGCTGCTAAAGTATTTTTTTAGTGGTGCAGCAACAACTCCACCCACCAGCAGCTAATGCATCACTAGATCTGGTGAGACCCAGCCAGGAGTTAAAATGGAGGAAACCCATAATGGGACCATACTGGGCCCATTAAAGGAATTACAGCCTCCGTTCTCAGGAGGGTTCCGGATTCAATACGGAACGGATGATCCCCCATGCGGCAGCCCATGCGGCGGCGGGCTGAGTTCCCGTTGTTGCCTACGCCAGAAAAATCCATTGACCAAAGTATGAGTTCTGCTGGTATCTGATTATGTGTGATGTAATTGGAGGATATAAAACAGGAATAGCCGTGCTATACCAGGAGAAGGTTATCGATCCCGGGTTCCATTTGCTGCACTCGCGCTCATAGTATACACACTCTGCGTGATATTTTTACATCTATTTGTCTACAAATCAATGTGTTTAGGACGCCCGTGTCTTCAGTATAGCGTGTAGTACAGTGTTGATATCGATAGTTATGTATTACAGGAAATACAACGCAATTACAAGCGAGGTTGGGAGGTTGGACTGCTCGGTGGATAATCAGACGTCCGTCTTTTGGTTCCACTTTATTTAAGTTTGGCGTCTCTGCTACGACATATCAATAGTTTCAATCCTATCTAACAGGAAGGACCTTTAGATTTGAGATTTCTCACTTGCGGGTGTTCCTCAGGGCTCTCTACTCGGTCCCCTCCTTTTTTTATTACTGATGGGTCTCAGCTTAATTTGTCTTTCGCCCCTGAAGACGATCTGAAATCAGATATCCGCCTGCCTCAGCAACAAATCTGATTGGATGAAAGCCTCATTCACCTCGGATTAAATTTGGCAAAAACTGAGCTTTTGATAATCCCAGCTCAACCCTCAATTCATTATGACCTGACCTTCGAAATTGATGGCTCCACCGTCTCTCCACCCGACTTGCTCCGTAACCTCCACCATCTCTCCAACCGACTCGCTCCGTAACCTCCACCATCTCTCCAACTGACTCACTCTGTAACCTCCACCATCTCTCCAGCCGACTCGCTCTGTAACCTCCACCGTCTCTCCAACCGACTCACTCCGTAACCTCCACCGTCTCTCCAACCGACTTGCTCCGTAACCTCCACCATCTCTCCAACTGACTCACTCTGTAACCTCCACCATCTCTCCAGCCGACTCGCTCCGTAACCTCCACCATCTCTCCAATCAACTCACTCTATAAGCTCCACCGTTTCTCCAACCGACTTGCTCCATAACCTCCACCACAATCTCTCCAACCGACTCCGTAACCTCCACCATCTCTCCAACTGACTCACTCTGTAACCTCCACCATCTCTCCAACCGACTCGCTCCGTAACCTCCACCATCTCCAACCGACTCACTGCGTAACCTCCACCGTCTCTCCAACGGACTCCGTAACCTCCACCATCTCTCCAACCGACTCGCTCCGTAACCTCCACCATCTCTCCAACCGACTCCTCCACCGTCAATGCCACCAGCGACCGATAGAGGGCGCTGATGTGACAAAGCAACCCCAACGTCACATTCTAATTACATTCTACTCTCAATCTTGCGAGAAGGCCGAACGTGTATGTTGTGACACATGGCGCTCCACTCTGATTGGTCACTGGGATGTTTATGTGATGCTGGCTCTCACCAGCAGAACCACACACACACACACACACAGGGTTCTCGAACCCGTTCTACCAGTGATGGGTTTCTCTAAATAAACCCAGCCTTTCCTATTGTTTCCCGGTTCGGTAGAAATGCTAAATCAGCCTTAAAGAAGCGAGCAGGACAATGGCCCTCTCTTGTATTGGGGGGGGGGGGGGGGGGGGAGAGGGTAATTAATTTGCTTTCCTTGGCATCTAAATGAGCATGAAAGCAATAATAATGCCCCCTCCCCCCTAACCGTGACCTTAATGTGAGTTTTGCAGTAAATTCACGTGTGTTTTGTAAACATGGAGCACACGTTCCACGTACTTTTCATCGCTACGAGGACGAACTGGAGAACCTGTGAACGTGTTATCGTAACAGCAGATGGTTTCTGGAATCGGCGCTATACGCCGAGGCCGTGCCACCGTCAGCTCAGCCGCGAGCCTTCCATCCTGCCGCCGCCGCCTTCCCTGGGTCCCTCTTGGCACCTGCTCGGATTGCGGCGGGCTTTGTTTACCAACTGGACGTATAATCAGCGACCGCTCGAGGTTCAGTCGCTCAGCCGCCCTCGACAGGCCGAGCACCAGCCCCCCCCCCCCCCCCCCCCCCCCACCCCCCCCCCCCCCCCCCCCCCACCCCCCCCCCCCCCCCCCCCCCCACCCCCCCCCCCCCCCCCACCCCCCCCCCCCCCCCCCCCCCCCCCCCCCCCCCCCCCACCCCCCCCCCCCCCCCCCCCCCCCCCCCCCCCCCCCCCCCCCCCCCCCCCCCCCCCCCCCCCCCCCCCCCCCCCCCCCCCCCCACCCCCCCCCCCCCCCCCCCCCCCCCCCCCCCCCCCCCCCCCCCCCCCCCCCCCCCCCCACCCCCCCCCCCCCCCCCCCCCCCCCCCCCCCCCACCCCCCCCCCCCCCCCCCCCCCCCCCCCCCCCCCCCCCCCCCCCCACCCCCCCCCCCCCCCCCCCCCCCCCCCCCCCCCCCCACCCCCCCCCCCCCCCCCACCACCCCCCCCCCCCCCCCCCCCCCCCCCCCCCCCCCCCCCCCCCCCCACCCCCCCCCCCCCCCCCCCCACCCCCCCCCCCCCCCCCCCCCCCCCCCCCCCCCCCCCCACACCCCCCAGAGCCTGCCGGGTTCCATTACGCTCTGGGATGGAGGACCCTTACGGGTCCTTCAGAACCAGATTGCCCCTCTGCGCTCCGGCGAGCACTTGTTAGTCCACATCAGGCGCAGCTTCACCGGCGTGTCGCAGGCTTTTGACAGGCGGGAATTCTTTTCTTTGAGGCGATGTGGGTCACCATGAATAAAACTGGATACCAAGGAGCCAGCGGAGAAGTAAGAGGGCTTCAATGAACCCCACGGCAAGGGCCGGGTGCAAAGATAGAACCTTTAAGCTGTAACGTCTGAAAATTAGCCCTCGTCAGGGTACAGCTGCGGCCAGGCGTCAGGGGTCCTGCCAAAATGAAAAGGATGAGAGAGAGAGAGCGAGAGAGAGAGAGAGAGATAAGAGAGCGAGGGAAAAGCATTTATTATATTATAATAGAGTAGCACAGCAAGCTACCCCTGATGCCACTCTTCTCTTTTTAGTAAATGGTGCTGATTGATTTGGTGCTGAGGGCTGGGGGTTTAATAATAAGGACTGTTATCACGGAGACATTTAATCCCACCCAAATTATACCTGCTCTGTGGGGGGGTCCTGATTAAATAGAGACTAAAGTATGTTAGAGAAGTCCATCTGTACAATCAGTGGAGCTGATATAACAAACAGTAAGGTTCTGAAGAGGAAGGCGTATTTAATAAAGTGGCCAGTGGTAAGATTCCCCTCGATGAGGCCTAGAAAACCAGCTGCCAGTTCATGGGTGTGAGGATCAGCCGATGCCCTGGCTGGAGAGGACAGGATCCAGAATTTTAAAGGTTTAAGAATAGGTTTTTAATGCAGAAGACACCGGGAGAGACACAGCCATAGCACGCAGGACACCACCATAAATCAAGGGAATGTCCCGACAGCGAACATTGGGAAAGGCTGGGCATTTGAACATCTAGGTTAGTCACATGATGGGGAAGCAAAGCTGATTAAATTAAACGTATTTCCCAGGACAAGAGAACTAATTACATAAAGAACACACACAGCTGCAACAGATCCACACTAACGACAAACAGGGTCCAACAGGGGGCGCCGATGGACCGTCCCGAAGAGCTGGCAGTAACACCAACGTCTGATGTGACAACGGGACGTCCTGGACCGAAGCGAGACCAAAACCTTAACTAGACCTTGCTTACCTACAGGTCCTTGACATCCTCCTTCCAGACCTTGCTTACCTACAGGTCCTTGACATCCTCCTTCCAGTACAGTCCAGTAGAGCCATCTCCTGTTCTCCGGCTCTTTCTCAGACCTTCGTAGAGCGAGAGCTGCCCCGCCCTCTGACGTTTGCTGATCTTCATGACTTTCCCATTAGGGCAGGTGGAAGACACCCACTTGCCCCGCCCACTTCACTTCTTGCTTCTAGATGTGGGCCTGAGCTGTGCTGGAGAACCTCATCCGCCTCATCATCCAGGGTTTCCGCACAAGTCCGCAATACAAACTCAAGAACCCCCAACAGGTGGATTATCACCATCCAATTGCCCTCAGTTCCACCTTTAACCACCGCATGGCGTCCGTTCGTCCACTCATACCATACGGACCAACGTTGTGAGTTTGGAATTAACACGTTATTTATTATTAACATTTAAAAGAGAATAAAAGGAGAAGGTACAAGGCGGAAAGTCTGCGTTCCGAACATCCATCACCGTTCTAGAGCTACACCTTCTTCCGGACAGTTCCGCCAGAAGGTGGATGGACGGGATGAAGATCTGCTTTGTGCTCTCGGAGCTTTTCTTATCGATTCCGGAGCGCAGCGATGCAGAACCGCGGTAAACAGGACAGTTTATAGAACGAACGAGGTGGAGCACCGATGGTCATAAATCCACCCTGTAGGGTTCTGCGTGGTGACGGCGCTCACCGACGTTCCGCAGTCACACTAAACCCCGTAAGTACCCCGCATAAATCATGGATCAGGCAACGGGACTTAGCACTTAAGTCCCCTCGACGTGCAGCCAGGCGGGGGGGCTGGTGGAGGGGGGCGTCTACTCCACCTCCTCCACCCCCAAGCCACGAAGATTCATCATCAGACATCTAGAACATCCTTTTGTTTAGTTTTTAACACCTCCAACCGCTTAATAATATACTAAGGACTTGGGTTGGAGGGGGGGGGGGGTGTGGGGGGGTTCCCAGGAGGGACCATCCGGAGGAGAACGGAGAACGTTTCGGGCGCTGGGCAGATACACACAGGACAGGATGCCGATTTATCGCTGGACACTCTCACTTACATTCACTATATGGGGCAATTTAGAGCAATTGACCTTAAACCCATGTTGTTGGACTGTGGGAGGAACCCGGAGAACCTGGAGAACATCCACACAGACAAGGCGGAGAAACTCCACCCAGACCTGGAATTCAAACCGGGAGCCCCAGACGTATGTGATAACCACTACGCTGCCTATGCTTGTAAGTAACGGGTGGGGGGTGCTCAGTGGTTTAGCATGTTCTTCTCTCAGCGCTAGGGATTCCTGGTTCGAATCCCGATCCCGGAGTTTCCATGTTCTCCCCGTGTCTGCGTGGGCTTCCTCCGGGTTCCTCCCACAGTCCAAAAACATGGATTCAAGGTAAATAGAATGCTCCAAATTGCCCCATATACTGTATAGAGTGTGTTTGTGTGAGTGAGTGTGTGCCCAGTGATAGATTGCCCCCCTGTCCTGGGTGTATCTGCCCAGCGCTCGGAACATTCTCCCCTGGATGGGCATGGGGAACCGGAACCCCCCCTCCCCACAGTGACCGTATTAGAGTGTTATGTTTTTGGGAGTCCGCGCGGAACCCAGAAGTATTCTAGTGGTGGAGGTTAAATGAAGGACATGCCGAAGATCAAAGGATCCAGCCGCCGTCCTTCCATCTGTACATTTGATTGGACGTTCCGAAGCACCGCCGTCCCCTCTCCCCGTGGGGCGCACTGTACCCCGTTCTTAATTGCATCGGCTTGAGCATTGATCTGCACGCCCCCCGGAGGACGGGGCGTAATTGTGTGGTCGGCCATCTCCAGACTCTAAGTGGAGGTCTGCAGTTAATATGCAGATCGGTTCTGCAGGCCGTTCTGCACCGCGGCGGGGGGTGTGGGCCGGGGGGACTGGAGGGGTCCTGATTACCAAAATCCATCAGCCCTGAATCTCATTTACACCAATTAGGTGAAGTTCCGGCATGAGGGCGCTGTGCAAAGTGCTCCTTTAATCACGTCAGTCTTGTCGTGAAGGTTCTGGAAGGTTCCAAAGCGTCTGAGGCGGGCTGGAGAACCTTTTGGTCAGAATTTTGTGGACGCCCAACGATCCAAGTTACACGATCCACCGTGAAATGGACGTCTTCACAGCTACACGATGTTCAGTTCTTGGTGGTGGACAGGGCTCCCCTAGTGACTCAGCACGGTCAGTGCAGCCACTTGATGTCTGGATGATCACCATGGCAACCACAGTTACGGGACAGGACCTGGATTTCCGTTGGGTTGGGGGCGTTGCAGTCCTGCAGGACGATCTCACTGAATTCATATAGTTTTTTCCAATTTTTAAAGATGGACCCCTGATCATAGATGTCTCGCTCCGTAACCTCCAACCGACTCACTCCGTAACCCCCACCATCTCTCCAACCGACTCACTCCGTAACCCCCACCATCTCTCCAACCGACTCACTCTGTAACCTCCAACCGACTCGCTTTGTAACCTCCGACCGTCTCTCTAACCGAGTCCATAACCATCACCATCTCTCCAACCGACTCGCTCCATAATCTCCACCATCTCTCCAACCGACTCGCTCTGTAACCTCCACCATCTCTCCAACCGACTCGCTCCGTAACCTCCACCATCTCTCCAACCGACTCACACTGTAACCTCCACCATCTCTCCAACTAACTCGCTCCGTAAATTCCACCACCTCCCCAACCAACTTCATAACATTCACCATCTCTCCAACCAACTTGCTCCGTAACCTCCACCATCTCTCCAACCGACTCACTCTGTAACCTCCATCCGACTCGCTCTGTAACCTCCAACCGACTTTGTTACCTCCAACAGACTCTCCAATCGAATCACTCTGTAACCTCCACCATCTCTCCAACCGATTCCATAAACTCCACCGTCTCTCCAACCGACTCGTTCTGTAACCTCCACCATCTCTCTAACCGACTCCATAACCATCACCATCTCTCCAACCGACTTGCTCCATAATCTCCACCATTTCTCTAACCGACTCACTCCGTAACCTCCACCATCTCTCCAGCCGACTCACACTGTAACCTCCACCATCTCTCCAACCGATTCCATAAACTCCACTGTCTCTCCAACCGACTCGCTCCGTAACCTCCACCATCTCTCTAACCGACTCCATAACCATCACCATCTCTCCAACTGACTCGCTCCATAACTTCCACCACCTCCCCAACCAACTTCATAACCATCACCATCTCTCCAAACAACTTGCTCCATAATCTCCACCATCTCTCCAACCGACTCACTCTGTAGCCTCCACCATCTCTCCAACTGACTCGCTCCGTAACTTCCACCACCTCCCCAACCAACTTCATAACCTCCACCATCTCTCCAACCAACTTGCTCTGTAACCTCCACCATCTCCCCAACTGACTCCATAACCTCCACCATCGCTCCAACCGACTCGCTCAGACTTCTCGGACTGGACTTTGATAAAGCTGCTGTCCTCACAACCCAGACCCAGATAAGCGGCAGATAAAGGACGGACAGACAAACGGACGGATGGAGCTCGTGTCTCAGGACCTCAGGACGTGATGCCTCCTCATAATTAAAGGGATTGGATCTCAGTGTTAACCCGAACCGTGACACATCAACCCTTCTGGTTCCGTCTCCGTGTCCCTGTTCCACGCGTTCGTCCAGTTCCTCACAGAGCGCCATCTCTTTTCATGTTCTGTCCCCGCACTCGTCCGTGACAGTCTCCGCTTCTCTTTGAACTTTTCCACAAAGCCGTATTGTTTTCTCCGGCTCGTCGACGCAGACGGAACCTTTATGTCTGGTTCTGCTAACAAACGCGGCGTTGGCGTCTCCGTGGCGTTGGCGTCTCCGCGGCGTGTTCGGCGCCTAAATGAGGGTTTAGTTAATCAAACGCTACCTCCTCTCCACCCTCGCCATATTCAAGATCAAAGCAGGTCTCGTCTTCGTTGCCTCATTACGTTTAGCCTGAATTCAGAGAGCCGCCAGGACGCGGCTGTCCGTCTCCATACACGTCACCTCACGGTCCGCGGGTTCTCATCGTCCATGAAGAACCGCGTCCTCATCCTGATCTGTAATGCTTTGAATGGAGAAATGTTCCTTAACCAGGTCTTTGTCCTCACTGGTACACAGACAACTCTCCATTTTAATAATTATTCAAATAATATTCGAGGGGGGGGGTTCCCCATGCCCATCCAGGGGAGAACATTTCGAGCGCTGGGCAGATACACCCAGGGGGCAATCTATCACTGGACACACTCTATATAGGGTGATTTGGAGAACTTGGATCCCCATATATATATATATATATATATATATATATATATATATATATTTTTTTTTTTTTTTTTTTTTTTTTTTTTTATTATTATTATATTATTATTATTTTTTTTTTTTATAATCATAAGGTTTCATAGACATTAGAATGTATGGCAAACATTTGGGGAAGCTCCCTTCCTGAGTTCTTACCCCTGGTCAAAAGTTCAGCACCATGGAGAGGGACCGCTCGTCCCTCAACTCCACATGTTCCTGTTCTCCCGTTCTAAAAGTCTGGCGTTAATTAGAGTACGTGATGTAGAGACGGTTCTGTCTCTGAGTCCGCAGTGGAATAGAGGTTCTCCGGTGTGGGTGGACGTGGTTCTGTGGAGGTTGTTGCAGGAGGTGGGTGGATGAACAGGCTTTTGCTGGCTCGGTTCTGCGCCGTCTTGTGATTCTGAATGCTCTGTCTGTGACTCTTCTGATTGGTTGGTTGGTCGTTCGGTACCCGTTACCACGTCACTGCCGAGTCCTCAGGTTGGAAATGCTGACGCGGCGTTTCAGTCTGTATCACGGCATTGGACAGCTGTTTGCATTCCAGTTCTTTAGCTTCTCAGCTCGTTCAGGCAGATGGCGTCTCATCAGTGTCCTCCTCGGGAAGTAAAACCAGTGTGTGTGTTACAGACATGTGAACAGAGCAGAACAGGTTGCCAGTGCTGTTAAAAAAACGGAAATTTGAGACCGGTTATACTTCCCCACACTGATGAAGAGCTGAAGAAGAGCCTATAAGAGAAGCCTATGAAGAACCTATGAAGAACCTATGAAGAGCCCATAAAGAGCTAATGGAGAGCTAATAAAGAGCCGATGAAAAGCTGATGAAGAGCTAATAAAGAGCCAATGAAGAGCTGATGAGCCGACGAAGAGCCGACGAAGAGCTGATAAAGAGCTGATCAATGAAGAGCCAATAGAAACCTAATAAAGAGCTGATGAAGAACCGATAAAGAGCTGATGAAGAGACGATGAGCTGATGAAGAGCCAATAAAGAGCTGATAAAGAGCCGATAGAGCCGATAAAGAGCCGATCAATGGAGAGCCAATAAAAACCTAATAAAGAGCTGATGAAGAACCGATAAAGAGCTAATAAATAGCTGATGAAGAGACGATGAGCTGATGAAGAGCCAATAAAGAGCTGGTAAAGAGCTGATCAATGAAGAGCCAATAGAAACCTAATACAGAGCTGATGAAGAGCCAATAAAGAGCCGATAAAGAGCCGATCAATGGAGAGCCAATAAAAACCTAATAAAGAGTTGATGAAGAACCGATAAAGAGCTAATAAATAGCTGATGAAGAGACGATGAGCTTATGAAGAGCCAATAAAGAGCCAATCAATGGAGAGCCAATAAAAACCTAATAAAGAGCTGATGAAGAGCCAATGAGCTGATGAAGAGCCAATAAAGAGCAGATAAAGAGCCAATCAATGGAGAGCCAATAAAGAGCCGATCAATGGAGACCCAATAAAGATCTGAT
Organism: Corydoras sp. C115; assembly: GCA_019802505.1. Classification (NCBI taxonomy): domain Eukaryota; kingdom Metazoa; phylum Chordata; class Actinopteri; order Siluriformes; family Callichthyidae; genus Corydoras; species Corydoras sp. C115. Next base: position 179,254 of record JAFMOC010000521.1, on the reverse strand, counting down.
AAAGAGCCGATCAATGGAGAGCCAATAAAGAGCCGATCAATGGAGACCCAATAAAGAGCTGATAAAGAGCCGATCAATGAAGAGCCCATAAAAAGCTAATAATGAGTTGATGAAGAGCCAATAAAGTGGCCCCAACAATATACTAATATCATATAGTAAAAACACAGCAGGATGATTCTTTAGCATTTGACTCCAGGGTGAATTTGGCACGTGAACCACTAATGGACTCAGCAAAGATATTTACCCTCTGTGTTTTAAAATGATTCACTTGTGAATCATAATAAGGAGTCACACTCTTCTAAAAGGAGCTGGTTGATTCATCAGCATTTGACTCCAGGGTGAATGTGGCTCATGAACCATTTGTGGCCTACGATTCATTTTTAAAAAAATTTCATTATAATCATCTAATTGAGACATGTCCTCGATGGTTCCTCTGGAACTCGGGCGGTTCCTGTTCTACACCCCGCGTCGGGTTCTTAAGTACAGTTTTGGGGCGTCGCTGATGTGCACTTCGGAGTGTCTCTAATTCCCATCCAGCTCATCAGGTAATTACATTCATTAGTTCGTTCGTTAGCTGTCTGAAGTGTTTCGCCAGCGGCGCAGGGACGGCGCGGGGCGGCGCGGGGCAGCAGGTTCTCGAGACAGAAATAGAACCATCTTCGAGGACACGTGGGGTGGGGGTGCAGTGAGACCTCGCCGCCTCGTCTCATTCCGGTATAAAGCTGGACGTTCTGATTGGCTCGGGCTTTTCATGACGACACGCTCCTGAGCTGTTCAGGTTGCCTTCCCACAGCGCCCCCCTCAGGGCTGTAAATCTGAATGGAAAGGCTTTCAGAAGGAAGTGCACACTTAAACATTGATTGGGACATAATTGCAGTTGCAACGTCGTGGCGGCATCATCATCATCATCATCATCATCATCATCATCATCATCATCATCATCACTCTCTCTAATGCTTCACAATGTCCTCACAAAGTACCCACTCGGCTTCGGGACGAGGCAGGATGAAGGTGGAGCCCATTACACTCCAAACGCTGCTCGCCGTACATTAAGTCCCCGGGGCTTTGGCTGCTATTAAGAACATTTCTGTTCAAGGATCCGTTGTAAGCGTAGCTGGACGGGACACGTCCCACACCCCTGCACTCCACTGAGCTCCCGAATGAGAAGAACGCTGCAACCGCTGGACCACTGTCCCATAATAAAACAGATATATACATAATACCCATCCAGCCGTTATCTTCCGCTTTATCCTCTATTAGGTTCGCGTGGGGGGTTCCCCCATGCCCATCCAGGGGAGAACATTTCAGGCGCTGGGCAGATACACCCAGGACAGGGCACCAATCTATCGCTGGGCACACACTCACTCACACACACACTCTCTATGGGGCAATTTGGAGAATTCAATTGTCCTTGATCCATGTTTTTGGACTGTGGGAGGAAACCGGAGAACCCAGAGGAAACCCACACTGACACATGGAGAACATGGAAACTCCAAACAGATCGGGATTTAAACCAGGAATCCCTAGCGCTGAGAGGAGAACATACTAAATATTAAGCCCTTTATCTATCTATCTATATATATATATTCATTCATTCATTATCTCCCGCTTTATCCTCTATTAGGGTCACGGTGGGGTTCTCCATGCCCCGTCTCGTGCGCTGGGCAGATAGACCCAGGATAGGGTGCCAATCCATCGCTGGGCACACACTCACTCACACAGACACACTCTATATGGGGCAATTTTGAGAATTCAATTGACTTGATCCATGTTTTTGGACCTTGGGAGGAAACCGGAGAACCCGGAGGAAACCCATGCAGACACGGGGAGAACATGGAAACTCCACCCAGATGGGGATTCGAACCGGGAATCCCTAGTGCTGAGAGGTGAACGTGCTAACCACTAAGTCACCGTGCCGCCCTGTGTGTGTATATATATATACATACATACATATATATAGGCTGTTCACCCTGTTTACCCTTTTTACTCTGTTTACCCAGTTACCTGTTTACCATGTAACCTGTTCACCCTCAAACCTGTCTCCTGTTTATTATATTTACCTTTTTGCCTGTTCATCCTGTAACCCTTTTCACCCTCTCATCTGTTTACCCTCTCACCTGTCACCTGTTTATCATATTTTACCTGTTCTCCCTCTCACTTAATTATCTTGTAACCTGTTCACCCTGAAACCCGTCACCTGTTTATCATATTTACACTTTTACCTGTTCTCCTTGTAACCTGTTCTCCCCTCTTACCTGTTCTCCCTCTTACCTGTTTACCCTATTTTCCATTTTCCTGTTCACCCTTTTTACCCTGTAACCTGTTCACCCTTTTACCTGTTCAGCCTGTAAGCTGAACACAGAAGCATCTCGTGTATCAGAACTGAACGATGGTTTCATTACGAGCTTAAATTCAGCTGCAGGGACTGTGACTGTGAAACACACCAGCATCCCACACAGACAAAGGTGTTAAGGCTCGCTCGCTCGCTCTCTCGCTCTCTCACTCTCTCTTTCTCTCTCTCTCTCTCTCTCTCTCTCTCTCTCTCGCTAAACATCGAGAATAAAGAAGCCATCCAGCGAGCTCAGCGCGAGGAACATGACTCCAGACTTTGGGAGGGATATCGGAAGCCCGTCGTTTTTTTTTTTTGGGTACAGTCTAGGAAGTCACAAATAGCCGGGGCATCCTCACGGGGCACGACTGAGGCGTCCAGCCGCGATTCATTCTGGAACGCACACATTGGGGCTCCGTAGGGGGCACCGTGAGGCTCACTGTTTCGAAAGGCGGAGGGCTTTGTACTGTCCCACCCCCCCACACACGTAAATAACCAAACATGACCCCCTCACACACGAGCGTCTGTTACTGTGGGGATCCCAGTGGAGCGTGCAACCTCCCGAGGGCGCCGTTGCCACTGCTGTGTCCCGAGGGCCTCGGCTGTGCGGGACAGTTTCCTCAGGGGGTCGCTGACGATTAGATTTCCGCTTTCCCAACGCGTCCACGCTGGACTGGACGGTCCTCGTCCTCTTCCAGGTTTCGGTCGACCGACTCTTTTCCACCACCCACAGAGTCGCAGGATCAATCGGCTTCATCTGTGTTAGCCTCGTTATCATCGCTCTTCCTCTTTTGGTGTTATCTTCATCTCCTCTCTGCCGTGGTTCCGTGGTTCTCATTTCCTCTGCCGGTGAGGTTCCTCCTGTTTGAGTCGCATCCCGCGTTGCATTTTGGGTAAACGAGCGTGGGCCGGGCCCGTCGGCCCGATTGAACCGGGCGTGGAGTGCGGCTCTCTTTGATTCCCGCCGCCGGGTTTTCCTTTGCTCGTGGTTTGTCCGAATGCGCTTTGATCTCGGTTCCGCGGTGCGGAACTTGAATCGTCTTGTTATGCCGTCAATTATTTTTGCCAGCGACGATGCGTCCTACCGACGTTTGTGAAAAGATAATCAGCCGTCAGGTTTACATCCTTAAAATAAATAACCAGATGAAGCATTCTTTTCGGCTTTGATCTCATAATTAAAGTATCGGCTCTTTATTGGCTTTCACAAACATCTGAAACCATGCGGTTCTGTTATTTCTGTCATTAAAGAACGTATGGAACCTCATTAAGGTCAGAAGATCCTCACAACCACTACTACTAATTTAACTAGTTGTCCTACTACTACTAAAAGCAGTATCCTTACTATTAATTCTATTACAACTACCACTGCTGCTATTACAAGTACTACTACAGTTAGTATTATAACTACCACTGCTTAAACTATTACTGTGACTACTATTATTATAACCAGTATTACTACTATGGCGTAACTCATTCTACAACTAGTACAATAACTAGTACAAATACCACCACTTATACTACTACATCTAGTTTTACAACTAATAATAATTAGTTCTAATATTACTATTACTAGTACTACTACTATGGCTTGTATACGGCGACAATTATTATTCTAACTAGTTCCACAATTACAACTAGTATAATCTGTAGTACTAATACTATGACTGGTATTATCACCGCTTATGCTACTACAACTAGTATTAATACTACACTAACTGATATTATTATGACTAGTACTACTACCATGATTTATAATTTATTTTTTAACTACAACTAGTATTATTACCACTACTGTTGCAACTTTAACTATTACTACAAGTAGTTTTATTACTACTACTACTGCGACTAATATTACTATTACTATTATGACTTGTATCAAACTAGTATTATTAGTACTAGTACTAGTATGACTGGTAGTAATTCTTATACTACTAATAATACTAGTTATAATACTACTAGTACGACTATTTTACTTATACTACTAACAATACTAGTATTATAGTGGTTTTAAATGTTCTCCTCTCAGCGCTAGGGATTCCCGGTTCAAATCCCAATCTGGGTGGAGTTTGCATGTTCTCCCAGTGTCCGCATGGGTTTCCTCCAGGTTCTCCGGTTTGCTCCCACAGTCCAAAAAACATGGATTCAAGGTGACTTGAATGCCCCATAGTGTTAATAGATTGCCCAATAGATTGATAACAGATGGATGAATGTTCTCTCTTCTCTGGGTGGAGTTTCCATGTTCTCCTCGTGTCCGCATGGGTTTCCTCCCACAGTCCAAAAAACATGGATTCAAGGTGAATTGAATGCTCCAAATTGCCCCATATAGTGTGTGTGTGTGTGTGTGTGTGTGTGTGTGTGTGTGTGTGTGTGTGTGTGAGTGAGTGTGTTCCCAGTGATAGATTGCCCCTTGTCCTTTGTGTATCTGCAAAGCTCCCCAAACATTCTCCCCTGGATGGGCATGGGGATCCCCCCCCCCCCACCCTAGGAAAGGATAAAGCGGAAGATAACAGATGGATGAATGTTCTCTCTCCTCTGGGTGGAGTTTCCATGTTCTCCTCGTGTCCGCATGGGTTTCCTCCCACAGTTCAAAAAACATGGATTCAAGGTGAATTGAATGCTCCAAATTGCCCCATAAAGTGTGAGCCTGTATGAGTGAGTGTGTGTCCAGTGATAGATTGGCGCCCCGTCCTTGGTGTATCTGCCCAGCGCCCGAAATGTTCTCCCTTGGATGGGCATGGGTATGGGGAACCCCCCCCACGACCCTAGTAGAGGATAAATTGAAAGGTAATGGATGGATGGATAACTTCTGTTATTACTACCATCCCCGGCTGTTCTGCCCTTGGTGTCGGTCAGATCTGTGGGACATGTGGTTTCCTTAGGGTCGTTTCGTTGGCCCTTTAGCAGCTGAGCCCTCTGGCGCCTCCTCTGTCCAGTTTCCAGCTTCATCTGTTTGTCATTCACGCTTCTGTTTCAGCCGCGGGCCTCACCTCTGAGCCCCAGCTGTCGTTCTCTTAATGACCTGCCGCCGCCGCCGCCGGTCTCCCACATCCTGATGGACGTGTTGTCTTGCTGCTCATGGACGCCTGCTGCTTCCTTTTTACGCTCTCTGCGTCTCTTCCCACACTTTTCTCTGGTTTTGTCGTGGTTCGGCGGACGCTTCGTCGTGCATTACGATCCGATTGGGCGAGCTCAGCCGGCTCTCGGGTTCCACACCGGCGCTGTAACTTAGCAACGGCGCCGTGCACAAAAAACAAAAACCCCTGGGGCAAAAGCATCATCCAGATTTTAGCACATGTCCAGAGATGCAGCCTCATATTCCACCAAGCCATTCCTCGCACCCTCGCGGCCTCCTGTATTGGAACGCGTTCATGTAACCGGCGTGGCATTACCAGATCCCACCACACGAGGCAGAATGCCACAGGAGACAAATAAGAGTTAAAAACGTTTCAAATAAACAATTTCATTTTAAATATCATACAAACGATATCGGGTTCCAGGATAACCCCCTACAAACCAAACCGGACATTAGGTGGCGCCACTCTCACTACCCCACATGAGCAATAAATTGAAGAAACAAATAAAGACTTCTTGCCTTAAGTCCTTAAGCACCTGCATTTATTGCACTGAAACACTAGGGGGAGCCTCTTTTCACTAAATTACCTGATTTACGCCTCTCTTCCGGTTCGCTGAGCCAGCCTGCGAATAAAGCGACGTACTGCACGCCACCAGCTGTTCCATTCAGCCAAAAAAAAAAGTGCATGGGTAACGGGGCAGCATGCTGCCAGATGCCCCCGGGGCTTTAAGCAAAACAAGAAGCATGGCTGTTAGAAAAGCAGAGCATCAGTGAACCATTCATCATTCAGTTATTATGTTTCACTTAAGGTTTTCACTAGGGTCGCTGGGAGGTAGGGGGGCATTTTGGGCATTTTAGGACAGGGCGCCAATCCATCGCTGGGCACACACTCACTCACACGAACACACACTCTATGGGGCATTCAGTTCACCTTGATTCCATGTTTTTGGACAGTGAGAGGAAACCCGCACGGTGACGGGGAGAACATGCAAACTCGGATGTAAAACCAGATCAGTATTCGAACCTGGATCCCCAGCGCCGAGAGGAGAACATGCCAACCATTAGGCCACAATGCCGTCCTGCACCGAAAATCCATCCATCTATCCATCATCATCCGCTTAATCCTCTACTCGGGTCGTGGGGGGGAGGGGTTCCCCATGCCCATCCAGGGGAGAACGTTTTGGGTGCTGGGCAGATACACCCAGGACAGGGGGGCAATCTATTAACACTATGGGGCATTCATTTGACCACTATTAACACTATGGGGCATTCAATTGAATCCATGTTTTTTGGACTGTGGGAGGAAACTGGAGAACCTGGAGGAAACCCATGCGGACATGGGGAGAACATGGAGACTCCACCCAGATTGGGATTCGAACCGGGATCCCCAGCGTGGAGAGGAGAACATGCCAAACCACTAAGCCACCATACCACCCTGCACCGAATCACTGACAGGCTACTAGGGTCGTGGCTGACTGACTAGTCTACTAGGGTCGCGGGGGGTTCCCCATGCCCATCCAGGGGAGAACGTTTCAGGTGCTGGGCAGATACACCCAGGACAGGGGGCAATCTATCGCTAGGCACACACTCACTCACACAAACACACTCTATTTAGGGCAATTTGGAGAATTCATTTACCCTTGATCCATGTTTTCGGACTGTGGGAGGAAACCGGAGAACCCGGAGGAAACCCACACAGACACGGGGAGAACATGCAAACTCCACCCAGTTGGGGATTCGAACCGGGAATCCCTAGAGCTGAGAGGAGAACATGCTAAACCACTAATCCACCGTGCCGCCCTATATATATTGATTTCTATGTTCATAGGGGGTTCTCCTCTCCTCATAGCATGTTCTCCTCTCAGCGCTGGGTTCGAATCCCAATCTGGGTGGAGTTTGCATGTTCTCCCCTTGTCCCCATGGGTTTCCTCCAGATCCTCCGGTTTCCTCGACCCTCATAGCGCCACCTAACTTCAGGGCAGCATTATTAGGTTCTAAACATATTTACTCATCACAGAACGTCAGACCCCCGACTCCCAAACATGAGCGTAACAGGGAGGACAGAGGGACGCGGGTGGGGCCCCTCGTTAAAGGACGGCAGATGATCATCTGGATGCGGAACTGAAACACCGAAGCGCCGGCGTGATGTACGAGTCCCCGCCCGGCGTCCCCGCCCGGCTGTCCCCTCTGATCGGAGTTCCAATTAAGGGAAAAGTTGCCTCTCGTTAGGGAGCACATATTTACGCGTGTTCCCGTTTAGCGAGCGGCGAGCAGCCGCTGTAATTATCTGTGCTGGATGACGCCGAACGCAAAATTATGCGACGATGATGAGATATTTGTTCAGATGTCACGCCGCACCGAGGGTGGAAAGGCTCTACTTGGCAGCCGATACTCGCCCGCGTTCTACTACTGCTAATTAATGCCCCCAGTCGGCACGGCGTCATCTCTCTCTCTCTCTGCCGCCATATAGATGTGTGAGTAGGTGTGGCCAGCGATAATTGCCCCTCTGTCCTGGTGTATCGGCCTCAGCTCGTCAGCGAATCGGTTCTCACCTGGATGGGCTATTGGGGCATTGGGCATGGGGTACCCCCCCCCGCAAATTCTTTCCTGTGCATACAAACTGTAATGTGTATTATATACTCTCAGGGCCTGGGCATTGGTGCCACTCCTGGAGGATACATCAGGAGAACCGGAGGTAAACAGGCCACCAGCATACGGTAACGGGGAGGACTTATGCAACAAAATCCACGCCAGATGGGGATTTCGAATCCGGGAATCCCTAGTGGCTGAGAGAGAGAACTGCTAAACCTTGTGTCTTTAGTCTAATGACTATACAAGACTGTTATGTGTTATTAATTACCAAGGGTACCCATGTCCCCCCCTGGGGAAGATCGTAGAACCTCAGGAGGAAACCCCGCACAGCAGACACGGGGAGGGACACTGGAAAATCCACTCTAGATGGGGATTCGAGTGAGACAGGAATCCCCTGAGTGTGCTTATAGGGAGAACATGCTAAACCTTTGTCTTTAGTCTATGACTATACAAACTATTTAATGTGTATTAATACCAGGCCCATGGTCCACCCCTGGAGGAAATCGGAGAACCAGGAGGAAACCCACGCAGACACGGGGAGGACATGGAAAATCCACCCAGATGGGGATTCGAACCGGGAATCCCTAGTGCTGAGAGGAGAACATGCTAAACCTTTGTCTTTAGTCTATGACTATTAACTATGTATTACAGGTGGAGGTCAGAGCGTCTTTAGTCCTGAACTTTGACGGGTCAGCTGTTGGTTTCTGTAATGTGTATTAATACCAGGCCCATGGTCCACCCTTGTGCCACCCCCCCCCCCCCCCCCCCCCTGACCAACACACCCACCTCTTCCCCCGATGCCCCTATTGTTAACCATCATCACTAATATGCTCTCCGGAGTGCCAGAAATAACAGGCGGTGCCCTATTGGCTGCCCTTTACATGAGAAAAAAAATAATAATGGCGTGCCCTCGGGGTCGTGCCATCATGCAAATAAATAAATAAATCACACGCTAAAGTGCACTAGACAGCAGAAAACATGAGCGAGTGCCCTTCTCGTAGGGGAAACGGGATGCGCTGCCCTATAGCGTCCCCGACACAAGGTGAGCCGTGTCGTCCCCGCATGGCGGCGGCCCGAATGACCCGAAGCCCGTCCAGAACAAACAGAACGCGCCGTTCAACTAAAAAATGATACGGAGGTTCCTAATGGAGGCTTGACGTTCCCCGAGGTGGGGGTTCTTCAGTTGTTCAATTGTTAAATATGGGTCACATGATCACCACAGGGCGGCACGGTGGCTTAGCTCTCCACCCGACTCGCTCCGTAACCTCCACCAGTCTCCCCAACTGACTCCGTAACCTCCACCATCTCTCCACCCGACTCGCTCCGTAACCTCCACCATGTCTCTAATTGACTCTGTAAACTCCACCATCTCTCCAACCAACTCGCTCCATAACCTCCACCATCTCTCCATTGACTCTGTAACCACCACCATCTCTCCAACCGAACTCGCTCCGCCGTAACCTCCACCATCTCTCCCAACTGACTCCGTAACCTCCACCATCTCTCCAAACCGACTCGCTCCGTAACCTCCACCATCTCTCTGTACCAACCATCACTCGCTCAATTGACTCTGTAACCTCCACCATCTCTCCAATCGACTACTGTAAAACTCCACCATTCTTGACTCAACCAACTCGCCCGCATCTCGTACCCTCCACCATCTCTCCAACCGACTCGCATCCGTAACTTCCACCGTCTCCCCAACTGACTCCGTAACCTCCACCATCTCTCCACCCGACTCGCTCCGTAACCTCCACCATCTCTCCAACCGACTCGCTCCGTAACCTCCACCATCTCTCCAATTGACTCCGTAACCTCCACCATCTCTCCAACCAACTTGCTCCATAACCTCCACCATGTCTCTAATTGACTCTGTAAACTCCACCATCTCTCCAACCGACTCGCTCCCACCATGTTCTCTAACCTCCACCATCTATCCAATTGACTCCGTAACCTCACCATCTCTCCAAACCGACTTCGCTCCGTAACCTCCACCATGCTCTCAAACCGAATTCGACTCTGTACCTCCACCATCCTCTCCAACCCTGACTCGCAATCCTCCGTAACCTCCACCATCTCTCCAACCGACTCGCTCCGTAACCTCCACCATCTCTCCACCCCGATTGACTCTCCGTAACCCACACCATCTCTCCAACCGACTCGCTCCGTAACCCTCCACCATCTCTCAATTGACTCTAACCTCCACCATCTCTCCAATTGACTCCGCAATCCGTAACCTCCACCATCTCTCCAACCGACCGACTCGCATCCGTAACTCCACCATCTCCGCTCCAACCGAACTCGCCTCCGTAACCTCCACCATGATCCCAACTGACTCCGTAACCTCCCACCATCTCTCCACCTCGACTCGCATCCGTAACTCCACCATCTCTCCAAACCGACTCGTTCCGTAACCTCCACCATCTCTCCAATTACTCTCGTAACCTCCACCATCTCTCTGCAATTGGGTAAAGTCGTTTTTTGGTGCGGTGCCGCAATAGTCCCAACCGACACAAGTCGTAATCCCCACCATGGCGGCGGCCCCGATGACTCCGTAACCCGTCCACCATACAAACGAGGACCAACTTCAACTATAAAATCCACGGGGAGGTTCCATAATGGACTTGTAAACTCCCCAGGGGGTGTTCTCCAAACCAACTGTTTCCATAACTGGGTCACAGATCTCTCCAAACGACTCGCACAGGTAGGGCCTTCCACAGTGGCTCCACCCGATCCATAACCTCCACAGGGGGTACTCCTTCGCCTGGACTCAGCGCTAGGGATTTTTTGTAAGGTAGTTTTGGTGCGGGTGCCCATCCGACACAAGGTGGAGGCCGTGGTCGTCCCACATGGAGGCATGACCCACCCGCGGTCGTTAACTAAAAAAAAAGACGGGGAGGTTCCCGTGGAGCAGTTGTTCCAAACCAGGGTTCTCGCCACAGGTGGCTAGTGGTTAGCCGTCTGTCTGGCAATTCAGTTCCGATTCCCGATTTTTTGACGTCACAATTCGATTCAGAATCCTTTTTTAGATTCAGATTTGATTTTCGATTCAGAATCGAGTTCCGATTCAGAATCGATTTTCGATTTAGAATCGATTTTCGATTCAGAATCGATTTCCGATTCAGAATCAATTTTCGACTCAGAAACGAGTTTTCAGTTTAAATGCTCTTTAAATTTTGTTTAAATGATGTGATTGCCGAGATGAAACAACAATGTAAACTAGGGGTGTCTTCAACTATGGATTTTCATAGTCGAATCTGATTCGTCAGATTTTCCCTATAGTCGACAAGATGGCGCTATAAGCATGGTTTTAAAAAAGATTTTTTTTTTTATATTTTACTTGTTCTTCTAGAGCTTTTGGAATGTGCAACTAACTGCAGGGGGAGCTTTATTAATGTGTAGCCTATTGTTAAAGCGCACACATCATTTAAAAAAAAAAATTATTAACAGAAATTAGGATGATTTTATTTGACAAAAGGCTATATATATAACGAAAACAAAGACATTTCATGTAAAAACTAATGCTTAGCAGCAGCCATGGGCACCCCCATGTGGTCAAAATGGTACATTCGACCATGAGGTTCATAGTCGACTACGGTTCTCCGAATCGAATCGTCGAATCAGCGAATATTGCAGCTCACCCCTAATGTAAACACATACAACATTTATTTAAAACAATGCTTCTGCTCCTGCATCAAATCTTTCTGCATCATTTTATATTTATACAAAAAAATAGGATTGCGATATGCAGTGCGCTCGGGAGGGGGCCCCAGAAAATAAAACTTAAACACATTATTAAAAAATTGATTCTTGGGCATTTTGAATCGATTCAGAATCGCCAGGACTACGAATCGCGATCCTTTGATGAATCGATTTTTTTCTGCACCCCTAGTTTAAAGGTTTATAAAACTGTAAAGCTGATGTACGATTGTTAAAAAAGCTCTGTATTAATAATGGCATTGGAGTGATTATTTCACAATTACACGACCTGGGCGGCACGGTGGCTTAGTGGTTTAGCATGTTCTCCTCTCAGTGCCGAGGAATCAGGTTCGATCCCAATCGGGGTGGTTTCCCATGTCCTCCCCATGTCCATGTGGGTTTCCTCCGGGTTCTCCGGTTTCCTTCCACAGTCCAAAAACATGGATCAAGGTCAATTGAATTCTCCAAATTGCCCCATATAGAGTGTGTGTGTGTTGTGTCCAGTGATATTGGCGTCCTGTCCTGGGTGTATCTGAACAGCGCCCGAAATGTTCTACCCTGGATGGGCATGGGGAACCCCCCCCCCCCTCTGATGTTCTCCTCTGTAATCATGCGCGGTGGTTATTGCTGCTCTGAGGGTTCAGGGTTCTCCAGTGTTCTCCAGTGTCCTCTGTATTTGAAGCCCAACCTCTTTTGCAGGACTTTAATGATTAAAGGGAAACGGGGGAACGTTTTGAATCATGGTCTTGCGCTCCGATTTCTCAGCTCAGTAAAATTTCACGAGGACAAGTGAGGGTCTAATTGGCCTCGTTGGTTCTAATGGAACCGCAGCGGTCGCTCGGGTTCGAGCTGGACTTCAAAGGCGACGTCTCGGAGAACGGACCCGTTATCAGAGCTGACAGAGCGCCGAGCGCCTCCCTCACTTCAGCCGAGAACCCTTAACCGAGGCGGCCGCTCGGATCCGGGGGGCTGATTGGATTCGGGCCGCGGGTCACGGAACCTCATTCTGTTCCGTCACATTTCCATTTAGCAGATGCTTTACGGAACTTACGCAAAGTTACGTACGAGTTACGGAAAATACAGCTACACTGTAGAATTATCAAAGCTGATCATTATCCATCTCTCCACCCGACTCGCTCTGTAACCTCCACCAATTCTCCAACCTACTCCGTAACCTCCACCGATTCTCCAACCGACTCCGTAACCTCCACCGACTCTGTAATCTCCACCGACTCTGTAACCTCCACCGTCTCCCCAACCGACTCCGTAACCTCCACCATCTCTCCAACCGACTCCGTAACCTCCACCGATTCTCCAACCGACTCCGTAACCTCCACCATCTTTCCAACCGACTCCGTAACCTCCACCATCTTTCCAACCGACTCCGTAACCTCCACCGACTCTGTAACCTCCACCGTCTCCCCAACCGACTCCGTAACCTCCACCATCTCTCCAACCGACTCGCATCCGTAACCTCCACCATCTCTCCACCCGATTCCGTAACCTCCACAGTCTCTCCAACTGACTGCATTGTTCTCATTTGTAAGTCGTTTTGGATAAAAGCATCTGCTAAATCTAAATACATTCAATCATTATCTCCCGCTTTATCCTCTATTAGGGTCGCGGGGGGGTTCCCCATGCCCATCCAGGTGAGAACGTTTCGGGCGCTGGGCAGATAGACCCAGGACAGGGGGGCAATCTATCGCTGGGCAAATGTAAATCTAATCTAATCTAATCTAATCTAATCTAATCTAATATAATATAATATAATATAAATGTAAACGTTGGTGTAAATATAATATAATGTAATGTAATATAATATAATGTAACGTAAACGTTGGTGTATTTAAGCGCGGCGCCCTCTGTGGTGCGCCTGAGCTGCAGGAAGCGCGAGAAGGAAATCTGCAGCTCTGGAACCTGTAAATAGTTGTGTGAGTGGGCAGGTTGGTTCTATTTATAGTGTGACCTGTATCAGAACATCGTACCGACGGCGCACTCATGAGAACCGGATTCACGTTCTGTATTTTTATCCGCTCGCAGCAGCCAATCAGACGGAGCGGCTACAGCCACATTTGCGTGAGTTGCATCTAACCTCGCCTACTAAACTAAACGCACTAATTCTGACCGAGCAAGAGCGGCTGATAACGTCGTAGATATTTAATAAATAAGTGAGCATCCATCCATCCATCCATTATGTTCCGCTTTATCTTCTTTATCAACTAGGGTTGTGGGTGGGGGGTGGGGGGCTTTCCCCATGCCCATCCAGGGGAGAACATTTTGGGCACTGGGCAGATATCTATCACTGGGCACACACTCACTCTCACCTCAACACACACACACACACACACACAAACACATAGACAGATACACACGCACATCTACACACCTACACACACACACACACACACACATATATATATATATATATATATATATATATACACACACACACCAAAACACACACACACACCTACACACACACACCTAAACACACACACACACTCCAACACACTTGCACACAAATATTCCTACACACCTACACACACACACACACCTAAACACACACTCCAACACACTTACACACACACAAATATTCCTACACACCTACACACACACCTATACCTACACACACACCCACACACACATATTCCTACACACACACCTACACCTACACACACACCCACACACACATATTCCTACACACACACTGCTACACACCTACACACACATGCACACACACATACATACACTCACAAACACATACACATAGACAGATACACACTCACACGCACATCTACACACCTACACACACAACCATATATATATATATATATATATATACACACACAAACACACACACACACACACACACACACACACACACACACACCTAGACACACGTCAGCTGAGGCTGTCATGCAGCAGTTTAATGAAGCAGAGCAGTGATGGAGAATCCTCCACCTGAACTCTGTCTCCTCTGTTGGTTTGTTGGTGAACGTTTGTTCTGGGCGTTTCTGAAGCGAGGGGCAGAACGCAGCAGAGCCGCGGAACCGGAGCGCTGCCGCTAATAGAGGCAATTATGCAAGCGGCCACGGCCTCATTTGGCACCGACGCGCAGCGCCCCCGCCCCCCCACGCGCTCCGACACCCCCCGCCCGCCGTCTATCATTATTTATTTCCACCTACTCGTCCTCATTTGTTGCGCCCCCTCTTTTCCCTCCATCGCACCCGCTGCTCCCTCACCTCGTCCATCTGTCTCTCCGTAACGCTGCGCTCGCCGCCCGGGTGGAGGCGGCCCGGCCGAGCTCAAATCACCGGGTGGGCCCCCGCCCGGCGGCCTGCGCGCTCTCAGCGGCGGAGTAAACGGTGCGTGGCGGGTAACGTTTACGGCGACCGAACGATGGTACCAAGCTCTTTAAAGCCAAACGTTCTGCGTGTTAAAACACACCTACGCTCGGTCCGTCCTGTGGTCCTGTGGTCCTGTGGTCAGGCACCGATGCGGGAGCAGCCCGAGCACAGGGACGCCCGCAGAGCCGTAGAACATCTACCCCTAGGTTGGTTCCTTCTATTGGAATGTCAACAGCTTGGGTTCTCCTGGAAAGGCTGCGGGAGTCCTGCGGTCAGGCACCGATGATGCGTGGGGTTTAGTCAGAGAACCCAACCGCTAGGGCACGGTGAGGACGTTCTCAGTCGGTAGATGGTGGATGGTGGCGCCCCCCCCACCCCCTTTCTCACACATGTTCAGCTTGGTCATCTCATCTCATTATCTTCTACAATATCCACTACTTGGGTCGTGGGGGGGGTTCCCCATGTCCATCCAGGGGAGAACGTTTCGGGCGCTGGGCAGATACACCCAGGACAGGGGAGCAATCTATCACTGGACACACTCACTCACACAGACTATATAGGGGCAATTTAGAGCAACAACTTTACCTTGAGGGCGACACGGTGGCTTAGTGTTTTAGCATGTTCTCCTCTCAGCGCTGGGCATCCAGGTTCAACCTCAATCTGGGTGGAGTTTCCATGTTCTACCCGTGTCTCTCCCGGTTCTCCGGTTTCCACCCACAGTCCAAAGACATGGATTCAAGGTGAATTGAATGCTCTAAATTGCCCCATATAGTGTGTGTGTGTGAGTGTATGCTCATCTATAGATTGCCCCATGTTCTGGGTGTTTCTGGTCAGTGCCCGGAATGTTCTCCTTTGGATGGGCATGGTGAACCCCGTCCACATTAAAAAACATAATGAATGAATGAATTAATTAGTAGGTGGGCAGTACAGTGGCAGTAATTAGCATGTTCTCCTCTCAGCACTGGGGATCCAGGTTCAAATCCCAATCTGGGTGGAGTTTGCATGTCCTCCCGTGTCCACATGGGTTTCCTGCGGGTTCTCCGGTTTCCTCTCACAGTCCAAAAACATGGATTCAAGGTCAATTGAATTCTCCAAATTGCCCCATATAGAGTGTGTCTGTGTGAGAGAATGTGTGTCCAGTGATAGATTGTCCAGCACCCAAAACGTTCTCTTCTGGATGGGCATGGGGGAACCCCCCTCCCCCCCTCCCCCCCAGGATTAAGTAAAAGGATTAAGTAAGTAATGATTCACCTTGAATCCATATTTTCAAACCATGGGAGGAAACCCACACAGACATTGGGAGAACATGCAAAACCACCCACCCAGATTGGAATCCAAACCTGGTTCTCTAGCGCCACCACGTGGCCCTCAGAGGGCAGGTTCTTCGCGTGCCATGGCGACGCTCGTTTCGATTCAACACGATCGGATCATTTCACTCGGATTTGACCCCCGGCGCCGATCGGACCTCCGGCGGCCCGGATGAGACCCGGTTCCATTTTTAGCCTCGGCTCCACGTGCCCTTCAGACGCTCCCTGCACTTCTGACCCATCGTGCTGCGAGTGCCGGCACCAGCCGGGAGGCGCTATCGCCCGTCCATCAGCGCCATCGCATGTGACTTATCTCGGGTTGGAGGTGGTGGTGGTGGAGGTGGGGGGGGGTTGATGTATTTTAGGACAACCATACGCTTCAGAACTCAAGCAGAAGGTCATAAACGTGTGGGGTTCTAATGCTGCGGACCGTCCTCGTCCTGTTCTAACACACGGCGTCTTCAGTCCCATCATTTATTAATATAGCGTTACGAGGAGAACCATTTTAAAACCGTGGCTTATTAAAACCCGGAGGTTTCCATCCATCCATCCATTATCTTCCGCTTTATCCTATATTAGGGTCGTGGGGGGGGAGAACGTTTCGGGCGCTGGGCAGATACTCCCAGGACAGGGGGGCAATTTATCATTGGGCACACACTCACTCACACAGACACACTCTATATGGGGCAATTTGGAGAGTTCAATTGACTTGATCCATGTTTTTGGACTCTGGGAGGAAACCGGAGAACCCGGAGGAAACTGTGCGGGCACAGGGAGAACATGCAAACTCCACCCAGATGGGGATTCGAACCGGGAATCCCCAGCGCTGAGAGGAAAACGTGCTAAACCACTAAGCTACCGTGCCGCCCCCCCCGGAGGTTTCCATTCCGTATAATCATTTCTTTATTGGCTTCGCGCCGCCTCGTGGGGACCCTGCTGGCTGGAGGAATGAAACGCAGATGGTTCCACCATTAGAACGTTTTTTAAATGTATTTTTTTCCCTCTGCGTCGACTCCACGTTACCAACGCCGGGTCCAAATTGCACCTGGACTTGTTTATATCTCATTTGGGTGGAGCAGTTCAAATGTGAGATGAATCGGAACACCGATTGCAGCCCGTAGCTTCATGCACAGTTCTCAAACAGTGTTTTCAACGTTTTGTTACAAGTCCATTAAAAGAACCTTAGGGGGCGGCCCGGTGGCTTAGTGGTTTAGCATGTTCTCCTCTCAGCACTAGGGATTCCCGGTTCAAATCCCAATCTGGGTGGAGTTTCCATGTCCTCCCCGTGTCCGCGTGGGTTTCCTCCGGGTTCTCCGGTTTCCTCGCACAGTCCAAACAACATGGATCAAGGTCAATTGAGTTCTCCAAATTGCCCCATATACAGTAGAATATGTCTGTGTGAGTGAGTGTGTACAGTGATAGATTGCCCCCTGTCCTGGGTAGATCTGTCTTGGATGGGCATGGGAAACCGTGACCCTACTAGAAGATAAAGCGGGAGATAATGGATGGATGGATGGAAAAGAACCTGAGCGTTCTGATTGGACCTCATGGTAGACAAGCACAGGGGTTCCCCCTAGTGTAACGCATTGTGAACTGTGTTTGGTGGTTAACGTCATCTATAACCACAAGAGGGCGGCATAAAAATATGGGCGTGGATGGAAACTGGGCCACAAATTAATTGTATTTTCTTTTCATCTCATTTGGGTGGAGCAGTTTAAATGTGAGATGGATCGGAACACCGATTGCAGCCCGGAGCTTCGTGCACAGTTTCAAAAAGTGTTTTCTCATAGTCACGCCAACATTTTGTTACAAACTGAAGAAAGTCCATTGAAAGAACCTCATTCAAAACATTAAAATGAACCTGGGCTCCTGATTGGACGTCGGGGTGCAGCCCCGGTTTTGGGAGTTTGCCCTCAGTGTCCTGTGTTTATTTTTTAACCCCGACCGTGCCGGCTGTTATAGCTGCGATTGGAACATTACTGCTCCTGGTTGTGGAGGCGGAGCTTGGTAGGCTCCCACAGTCAGCGACTAGCTAAACTTTATCCCCCAACCCAACGATGGAGCTCATGGTAGACAAGCACAGGGGCTCCCCCTAGTGTAACACGCTGTGAACTGTGTTTGGCGGTTGTCATCTATAACGCAAGTGGACAGCATAAAAATATGGGATGTGGATGGAATCTGGGCCGTAATCATTTTCCTGAACCTAAAGGACCATGTGGCATCTTTAGAACCCCCTCCCCGAGGTTCCGGAGCCATCGTCCCCACTGTCTCCCTCTCCGGTGGACCTGCGCCGGCGTCTCAGGAGGATCGGCCATCTCATGATGTCAGTATTCCTTCCATTATTAATAGCCGCTGACTTCCCCGTTTCTATTTCCAGACGCTCGTCTGGCTCGGCGCTCGGCTCCGGTTTCCATTCATTTCGATTCCGATATCCTGAGAGTCTAATTAAAGCCTCTCCCGTCCGAAAAAATCAAACGCAAAGCCAAGCCGCCTGAAACCGGATGATGACAGAGTCGATGTGGAGGAGAGCAGAACGCCCACGGCACCTCGAGATATCAGACTCATCTCAACAACTCAAGCAGAACAGACTAAAGTTTGAGGACATCCCCTCCCCGTTTTATACAAAGTGAGGTCACCAGGACCTGAATTGGGATGACCAACCAACCACGTGACGTCAAGTGAGGTCACCTAGACCTGAATTGGGATGACCAACCAACCACGTGACGTCAAGTGAGGTCACCTAGACCTGAATTGGGATGACCAACCAACCACGTGACGAACCTTAAGTGAGAAGAGGGATTACAATGTCTTCATCTTCCTACCTCCATGCACACGACTCCAACCTCCAACCTCCTGTCCCCTGCCTCCTCCTTGGACGTCCACCCAGAATATGCCAATCACTCTGTTGGATGACCATCTCCATGCCTTTGCCTTCCACCGTCACCATCCACCATGCTTCTTCCACTCCACATCTCGCTTCCACGTTATCCAGCAATTATTCTGCGCTGCCTCGAGTTACGCCGGTCACTCTGTCACGTTGCATGACGTCCTCATGGTTCTAGGATGTCAGAATCAAACTGACACGGTCTTGTCTCCACTGGACGCTCTCTCCATACTCATAATAAGACATGCACACATTAGCTGAGCCTTCAGAAGGTGCGTCAATTAGCTTTACCTGCCGTCAGTTGTTCTAGGCCACCCCACATCAGTTGTTCTTGGCCCCCCCCCTGTCAGTTGTTCTTGGCCACCCCCCCTTTCAGTTGTTCTTGGCCACCCCCCCCCCCCATGTTGGGATCATTGTCTTAATTTCTGGAGCAGTTTAAGTTGCAGGAGACGAGGACTTGTCTCGTACTACAACATCCGTCTGGAGTCGCCCGTCTCCCACCGTCAGCTCCATCACATATTTACGACGTGGTGCCATCTGTCAGAACCAAATGGAGACGTGATGAGTCCCGCAGAGGGACGGGAGACAGGAGAGCCGATTCGCACGCGAGTGAACACAGGAATGCTGTCCACAGCTGGAGTTCTCTCACAGATCCCGAGAGAACCGGCGACCCGGCATTCAGCGGTTTATCTCACTCTCGCAGACGGATCGAACAAACCCGGCCGATCTTATCCGGTAAGACCGGAGACGTACTGTACGGGGTCACACGGGTCAAGCGGCAGGTTCTCCAAATGCCACCTCAGAGAACCCGTTCCCATCACCGCTCCACGTTACAGAGAGGGGCGGGAGCTGGATTCAACCCAAACCAGTTCAGGGTTCCGTCGGTTGCTCTGGTTGCGTCGTGTACCTACATGTGTCGTAATTACTGGATGGAACCTGTTCTATTGGACCGGCGGGTCTGCAGGACGCCCTCAATGGACTTACAGTTGTGATCAAATTTATTCAACCCCCACTGAAATAAAGTGTTTTGGCCAGTTTGACATTGATTTGGATGACCATCTTCAGTCATCTTTTTACAATTATATCAAAGAGGCACTTATCCAGACATGCATTATTTTATGATGGAATCCACAAATGTCTTTACTGTGCTCACATCATTATCAGTTTTATCAACCCCCTAGTGACATTATTCCAGTACTTAGTACAACATCCTTTTCCAGTTATGACAGCTTTCAAGCGTGAAGCATAGCTTGACACAAGTGTCTTGCAGCGTCCTCATGGTATCTTAGCCCATTCTTCATGGGCAAAAGGCCTCAGTTCAGTCACATTCTTAGGCTTGCGCACTGCAACTGCCTTCTTTAGGTCCCACCAGAGGTTCTCAATTGGATTTAAGTCTGGTGATTGGAAAGATGGCCACTCTAGAATGTTCCAGCCTTTCATGTTCAACCATGCGCTAGTGGACTTGGATGTGTGCTTCGGATCATTGTCCTGTTGGAAGGTCCAACGTCTCCCAAGCCGCAGGTTTGTGACTGACTCCATCACATTTTCCTCCAAGATCTCCTGGTACTGAAGGGAATTCATGGTACCCTGCACACGTTGAAGCTTTCCTGTACCATTAGAAGCAAAACAGCCCCAAAGCATAATTGACCCCCGCCATGCTTCACAGTAGGCAAGTGTTCTTTTGTTCATAAGCCTGTTCTTCCTCCCAAACATAGCGCTGGTCATTGTCCCAAACAGTTCTAATTTAGTTTCATCGACCACAGTACCACTGTCCCAAAACCTTTGTGGCTTGTCCACATGACTTTTGGCATACTGCAGGAGACTTTTCTTGTTCTTTGGTGTCAGCAAGGGGGTGCGCCTGGGAGTTTCTGGCATGGAGGTCTTCGTTATGCAGTGCGCGCCTTATTGTCTGAGCTGAAACTTTCAGTGCCCACATCTGACAGGTCTTTTTTCAGTTCCTTAGCAGTCACGCGGGGATTTTTCTCCACATTACGCTTCAGTAGCGCACAGCAGTCGCGGTCAGGATCTTCTTTCTGCCAGACCAGGTAACGTTTCCACTGTGCCCTTTAACTTGAACTTGCGAATGATACTTCCGAGTGTCTCTTGGAATATTTAACAACTTCGCAATCTTTTTATATCCATTGCCATTCTTGTGAAGAGCAATAACCTCTTCTCTTGCTTCTGGGACCATTCTCTTGCATTCACCATGCTTGTAAACACTCCAGTAGGATGTCGAACTGAGTATCACCCGTCCTTTTAAATCTGCCTCATTGGTAAGCTTATCATGCTTCATTGTACTGCTCGTTGACATCACAGGTGTTTTCAAGCCTGCATTGAAATGCCACTGGAATGAAACCTCTGTTCTTATGACCGGTCCAGTTACAGTAAAGGGGTTGAATAATTGGTCATGAAGAAATCACAGGCCATTTAATACTTTATGACAAAAACAATTGATGCTATCTTAGTTGCATTTAGTTCTTTAACAAGTCCTTGTAAGATTTCATTATTGGACACTTACAAATCTGCAGGAATTCGCCCCTTCGCAGCATGGGGGTTGACACAACTGTATATCCATCCATCCATCCATTATCTTCCACTCTATCCTCTATTAGGGTCACGGTGGGTTCCCCATACCCATCCAGGGGAGAACATTTCGGGCGCTGGGCAGATACACCCTGGACCGGGGGGCAATCTATCACTGGACACACACTCATTCACACACACACACACACACACACACACACTATATATGGGGCAATTTGGAGAATTCTATTTGACCTTGATCCATGTTTTTGGACTGTGGGAGGAAACCGGAGAACTTGGAGGAAACCCACGCGGACACAAGGAGGACATGGAAACTCAGACTGGGATTCGAACTGGGAATCCCCAGCGCTGAGAGGAGAACATGCCAAACCACTAAGCCACTAAGTGTCAAGGGACTTATAAAGTCTTCAATTGTTAAATACGGGTCACATGATCACCACACGGTCTGTACATGACTGTCCTGCTCAAGGAGGACGATTTCCCCTCACTGAGCCTCGGTCCTCACAAGGTTTCTTCCTTAAAATAACAACATAACAGGGAGTTTTGTCTTGCCGCTGTCTCTTCGTCTTGCTCTTTGGGGGTTTAAAGGCTTATAACTTCAAAGGATGTATTATTGTAAAATAAAACACTCTATAAATTAATTACTAGAACTGTACCAGGGTGGCGTGGTGGCTTAGTGGTTTAGCATGTTCTCCTCTCAGCGCAAGGGATTCCCGGTTCAAATCCCAATCTGGGTGGAGTTCGCATGTCCTCCCCGTGCGGGCTTCCTCCGGGTTCTCCGCTTTCCCCCCACAGTCCAAAAACATGGATTCAAGGTGAATTGAATTCTCCAAATTGCCCCATATAGAGTGTGTTGGAGTGAGTGATTGTGTGCCCAGGGATAGATTGCCCCCCTCTCCTGGGTGTATCTGCCCAGCACCCGTAACCTTCTCCCCTGGATGGGCATGGGGAACCCCCCCGGGAACCTAATAGAGGATAAAGCGGAAGATAATGGATGGAACAAGTGTGCCACCATGTGGTTGGGTGGATGTACTGCAGGAGTGTTCTAAGGTTCTAAGGAGTGTTCTAAGTAATCTAAGGTTCTCATGCCCGGTCATTATACATGCAGGACTGCTCTACACCCCATAAGGGGTGAATGCCCTCGGTCATATCCTCGGGGGGAGGGGGAGGGGGGGGTTCAGCCGCAATATTTCCCGCCAGCCTCAGGGTCCTGGAGGCGTTGGGTTCCCGGAGCGATGTCATACTGCACCCGTACCCCTCTCCTGCAGAATGGACGATGCACTGCGGGTGGCCCTCGTCCTGCCCGCGTCCTTGCCGGTGCCAGCGGCGTGCCAGGCTGTGATGGAGATGATGAGGATGGATTTGATAATGGCGGTGTGGACGTGCACCGGGGGACGACCTTCAGCTGCCGAAGAGAGAGTTTGCTGTTAAAGTATTTAGCGAGGTTACGCCTCCAGTCCCCGAAGTTATTCCATCCATCCATTATCCTCCACTTTATCCTCTATTAGGGTCGCGGGGGGGTTCCCCATGCCCATCCAGGGGAGAGTACACCCAGGACAGGGGGGCAATCTATCGCTGGGCACTCACTCACATACACCACACACACTCTATATGGGGCAAAAGTCACCTTGAATCCATGTTTTTTGGACTGTGGGAGGAAACCCGGAGAACCCGGAGGAAACCCACGCGGACACGGAGAGAACTTTCTTTTTTCCTTTCTTTCCTCTAAATTTTAAGTTGTTCATTCTTTTGGTGAGCTTTTGTTGAGATTTGGAAGTTTGGCATGTTCTCCACATGAGCACAGTTAGTATTTCTTTGAATTTCCAACAACTTTACAGGCTTTTGCTTTTTCTTTTCTTTTCTTTTTTTTTGTTTTTATTTCAGTTGTTCGTCTTTTTGTTAAGCCAACGTCAACTTTTGGAAGTTTGGCATGTTCTCCACATTAGCATAGGTAGCATTTTTTTAGGTTTATTTTTTGTTTTTTTCTTTTTCTTTTCTTTTCCTTTTTCTTTTAGTTGTTTGTCCTTTAGTTTAGCCACCGTCCACTTTTGGATGTTTGGCATGTTCTCCACATTAGCATAAGTATTATTATTATTATTATCAGTGCTAGATTGGCGCCCTGTCCTGGGTGTATCTGCTCAGCGCCCTAGACTTTCTCCCCTGGATGGGCATGGGGAACCCCCCGCAACCCTAGTAGAGGATTAAGCAGAAGATAATGAATGAATAAATGAATTAATTAATTAATTATTTTTTTTGGTTGTTTTTTTTGCAGCAGTAATTATTCCTTCCAAGCCAGCTTTAAAGCTTCCTTTCTATTATCCTAATTATTCATGACCTCATCTCTTTGTAGCTATAATCTCAGCCTGTAGTCTGGTCTCGCGCCTTGATGCAGACCCACACCGTGATGTTTCGCTCTGAACGCTGAGGGAACGTTCTTTGACGTCCCCCGATCCCGGCCGTCTTTGCCGAGTCGCTGCAGCAGGTTCTCCGTGTCAGTCTTCATCCCGCAGTCTGACCCACATCCGTCAATCCGCGGTGCTCGGTGTGTCAGCTCAGATGCTGTCTGATCTCTACTGATCTCTGACTGATCTCTGCTCTGACACATGTCAAGAACCAGAGTCGGGTGGAGGAGTGTGTTTTTCAGCCGTAAACACGCCCTGTAGTTTACATTAAACTCATGCACTTAATGTTAGAACCGAAGAACCGTTAAATTATCTGCAAGAAAGAACAATGATCCATCAAACAACACCAACCATAACTACTGTAATCCATTAAACAAGGGTTGCCACAATTACCATAATTCCTTAATCAAAGGTTGCCAACAAGTACCATTATCCCATAAAACAAAGATTGCCACAACTATTATAATCCCTTGAACAAGGGTTGCCACAACAACCATAATCCCTTAAAACGCAACTACTATTATACCACAGACAAGGATTGCCACAATTACAATAATATATTAAACAAGGGTTGCCATAACTACTACAATCTATTATAATATTAATAACAGCAGTATGAAGTATGAAGGACGGCGTGTTTGTGTGTGTGTGCATGTGTGTGCGTGTGTGTGCTGTTATTCCGGTGAATCGTATGTTGAGAGGAAGTTTGGTGGATGTTTTCTAATAAATCAGGAGTCCTGGTTCACTGACTCCATCGTGGGGCGCTATCTGAAATGCAAATGCAGCAGGGCATGTTGGGAGTGCCATTAATTAGAGAGTTGCTTTCCTCTTCCCGCTGTGCGAAATGTCACCGAGTCTACCTGAAGCAAGACGGAGGAGTGTGCGGTGCGGGGCGGCGCGGTGCAGCACAGTGCGGGGCGGCGTGATGCGGGGTGGCGCGGTGCGGTGCAGGGCGGCGCAATATGTCATCCTTCAGTCAGCGCCGCTGCAGCGGAGTAAACATAATGAGAATATGTTTATTCAAATGTGCAAGGAAAGGCCCATGCTGGGATCACATGATGTTCAGGTCACAACACACACACACACACACACACACACACACACTTTTCAACCTCCCTCCTAAGATCCATTCTGTTCTTGAAGCGTCAGATGTGTGTGAGGGTGTGTGAGGGTGAAGCGTCAGAGATGTGTGAGGGTGTGTGAGGGTGAAGCGTCAGATGTG
Source organism: Corydoras sp. C115 (assembly GCA_019802505.1). NCBI lineage: Eukaryota > Metazoa > Chordata > Actinopteri > Siluriformes > Callichthyidae > Corydoras > Corydoras sp. C115. Next base: position 153,855 of record JAFMOC010000521.1, on the reverse strand, counting down.
TGTGAGGGTGAAGCGTCAGAGGTGTGTGAGGGTGAAGCATCAGAGGTGTGTGAGGGTGAAGCTTCAGAGATGTGTGAGGGTGTGAGAGGGTGTGTGAGGGTGAAGCTTCAGAGGTGTGTGAGGGTGAAGCGTCAGAGGTGTGTGAGGGTGTGAGAGGGTGTGTGAGGGTGAAGCTTCAGAGATGTGTGAGGGTGAAGCGTCAGAGGTGTGTGAGGGTGAAGCGTCAGATTTGTGTGAGGGTGTGTGAGGGTGTGTGAGGGTGAAGCTTCAGAGGTGTGTGAGGGTGAAGCGTCAGAGGTTTGTGAGGGTGTGTGAGGATGAAGCGTCAGAGGTGTGTGAGGGTGTGTGAGAGTGAAGCGTCAGAGGTGTGTGAGGGTGTGTGAGGATGAAGCGTCAGAGGTGTGTGAGGGTGAAGCGTCAGATGTGTGTGAGGGTGTGTGAGGGTGAAGCGTCAGATGTGTGTGAGGGTGAAGCGTCAGATGTGTGTGAGGGTGTGTGAGGGTGAAGTGTCAGAGATGTGTGAGGGTGTGTGAGGGTGAAGCGTCAGAGGTGTGTGAGGGTGTGTGAGGATGAAGCGTCAGAGGTGTGTGAGGGTGTGTGAGGATGAAGCGTCAGAGGTGTGTAAGGGTGAAGCGTCAGATGTGTGTGAGGGTGTGTGAGGGTGAAGTGTCAGATGTGTGTGAGGGTGAAGCGTCAGATGTGTGTGAGGGTGTGTGAGGATGAAGCGTCAGAGGTGTGTGAGGGTGAAGCGTCAGATGTGTGTGAGGGTGTGTGAGGATGAAGCGTCAGAGGTGTGTGAGGGTGTGTGAGAGTGTGTAAGGGAGAAGTGTCAGAGGTGTGTGAGGGTGAAGCGTCAGAGGTGTGTGAGGATGAAGCGTCAGAGGTGTGTGAGGGTGTGTGAGGGTGAAGCGTCAGAGGTGTGTGAGAGTGAAGCGTCAGAGGTGTGTGAGGGTGTGTGAGGGTGAAGCGTCAGAGGTGTGTGAGGGTGTGTGAGAGTGAAGCGTCAGAGGTGTGTGAGAGTGAAGCTTCAGAGGTGTGTGAGAGTGTGTGAGAGTGTGTAAGGGAGAAGCGTCAGAGGTGTGTGAGAGTGAAGCGTCAGATGTGTGTGAGGATGAAGCGTCAGAGGTGTGTGAGGGTGTGTGAGGGTCAAGCGTCAGCGGTGTGTGAGAGTGAAGCGTCAGATGTGTGTGAGGGTGTGTGTGAGAGGTGTGTGAGGGTGAAGCGTCAGAGGTGTGTGAGGATGAAGCGGCAGAGGTGTGTGAGGGTGTGTGAGGGTGAAGCGTCAGATGTGTGTGAGGGTGAAGCGTCAGATGTGTGTGAGGGTGTGTGAGGGTGAAGCATCAGATGTGTGTGAG
>JAFMOC010000521.1:112500-147500 GCA_019802505.1 Corydoras sp. C115 | reverse complement strand
TAAGTCTGCGCTCCTTCAAACCTCCATAAACGTCCTCTTAGACGAGCGACGGGTTCGGAACCCGGCGATTGCACACGGCGCGGATCGTTTCTAAAATCCGGCGAGGCATTTGCATAATAACCGTCGACGCTGCGTTATTAAAAAATCTGACAACGTCGGGAAAACGGCGTGAACCAGAGCCGACAGCGACGAACCGACGATGACATCATCATCAGCTCGCCGTGGGTAACGGACCTATTCATAGAGAGACGAATTAGTCTCATTACATCAATTAAATCCACATATAGGGCACGGTGGCTTAGTGGTTAGCACGTTCTCCTCTCAGCGCTAGGGATTCCCGGTTCGAATCCCCATCTGGGTGGAGTTTCCATGTTCTCCCCGTGTCCGCGTGGGTTTCCTCCAGGTTCTCCGGTTTCCTCCCACAGTCCAAAAACATGGATCAAGTTAATTGAGTTCTCTAAATTGCCCCATATAGAGTGTGTCTGTGTGAGTGAGTGTGTGCCCAGCGATGGATTGGCGCCCTGTCCTGGGTGTATCTGTCCAGCGCCCGAGACGTTCTCCCCTGGATGGGCATGGGGAACCCCACCGCGACCCTAATAGAGGATAAAGCGGGAGATAATGAATGAATGAAATCCACATATAAACCGGGTCGTTACGCTCCTTAAATCTGATTGGCTGAGCCGTTGGTCCAGCGTGACATCATGGACGATAGCACACCCCTCTGAGCGCTTCACATTCGTATCAGTGCGTGATATCCAATATAATATATTAAATCAGAAAATACAGATTAATATAAACACCGAGTGGCACAGTGGCTTAGTGGTTTGGCATGTTCTCCTTTCAGCACTGCGGCTCCAGGTTTGAATCGTGATCTGGGTGGAGTTTCCATGTTCTCCCCATGTCCATATGGGTTTCCTCCGGGTTCTCCGGTTTCCTCCCACAGTCTCAAAAACATGGATTCAAGGTGAATTGAATGCTCCAAATTGCCCCATATAGAGTGTGTGTGTGTGGGACCAGTGTTGGAAACATTCTCCCCACCCCTTAACCTTAGTAGAGGATTAAGCGGATTGAATGAATGAATAAAAATTTAGCCACTAGATGGCAGTGTTTGATAGAGAAACCAGTAACCTGTTACTCAGCGATTAGCGTTCACTTTAAAAAGCTAGACTAGATTACGTCGTGGAAAATCAGATTATTAACAGTTTTGTTTTTAATAAACGCATTTCTGAATTAAAGCTTGTTTTTTTATTATAGTGTGTTTGTAAGTGTTTTATTAAAGCAATCAGACACTCGAGGTTGTGTATTATTGTGAATAAATCACGTAAGGAGGTGGAACTGTACTCCACTATACGCCGGGACTAATAACACCTCTTTATGGGCTTTATTCAGAATAAGGCCACGCCCTCTCGCACAGTATTGCTTTATTATAATATACAATACGTACAATGTAGTATGAAATTGGTCGCAGGTTAGAGTGTGTGTCCACATACTTTGTGTTGATTAAACCCATCACCTGTCTGTTTCAGGTGGTCCATCACGCTGGTCGTCCCCGCCATGCGAATGCTGCTGCAAAGGCCACAAGGGTGAGGGCGAGAGCGGCACCTCCTTCAACGAGCTCTCCACCTCCAGCTCCGAGAGCCAATCGGAAGCGGGGTCCCCTCAGGGCACGGTCATCCGGGGCCCCGTCTCCCGACAGACACACGTCCAGACGCTGGACCGGCCGTCCAAGAAGGACCGGCCGGCCGGGCAGCACCTGCAGCAGCAGCAGTCCGAGCAGCGGCGCAAGAGCGACCTCCTGCGCACCCTCACCTCCAGCTCCCGGGACACCTGTAGCAGCGGCGGCGGCGGCGGCAGCAAGAAGCGCGCCGCCAAGGAGAAGGTCAGCGTGGAGGAGGAGCTGGAGAAGTGCATTCAGGACTTCCGCAAGATCAAGATCCCCGATCGCTTCCCCGAGCGCAAGTACATGTGGCAGGCCGACCTTCTGCGCAAGTACCGCCTTTGAAGCCATGGATTAACACTGATTAAGACCTCGGCAGGCGGCCGACCGAGCCGCGAGAGGCGTCGTGCCCTCGTCCGACCCCGGAAAACGACCTGCGGCCTCATGCCGGACCTCTGCGTTGTCACTGAAGCGTCCTCGTAGCCCAGAAGCGTCTTGTTTTGTGGTCTCACGGTTACGTCTCGACCTCTTTATAGTTAGCACAGATGATTACAAATGTATCCGCCCCCCCCCCGGCCCGCCGTCGGCCGCGCTGTGACTGTTCACGCTGTCCGGGGTCCGCAGAGGTCGGGCACCGGATGCGTCATGCAAGTTATAAATAATTCATCCGGCACCGACGGCTCACCTGCTGAAGATAGGGGGGAAATAAATCAAAAAATAGAAAGTGGGTTTGGATCTCCGAACCGCGCTCCCTCATTTCGCACCGCGAGAAACACCAGCCAACCTTAAGGAACCTTAAAAGCACAGCCTGACCGCAAGCGAGCCCAATGCAACGCCGGCGTGATGCTCACGGCTCACCGGACGATGGAACGCTGACGGAACAGTGCCTTCAGCGGTGGAGGACGTGCTCTATGAATACAAACGTACGCCTCGCGAGCCATAAGCACATTATACGGTGTGTCGGTCGATGTTCCCGGAGCAGATTTAGAAACCTGAAACGACGGGCAGATTTGATAGAACTTGAGGGTGTCGCCGTGCATCGCCGGCATCTCGCTCGGTGGACTCGTTTCCACGAGGACGCCACCAAATGCAGCTGGACGGCGTCCTAATCCACAAGTCTGACCTTCTGAGCCGTCAATGAAGGCGTCACCACCGTGGCATCTCCACGTACCCTCATACCCCCCCCCCACCCTCCATTCACAGCCATAACAGCTTCCACTCATCTGGAACGGCCAAGAACAGGGCCTTCCCCAAACTGTCCATAGACTTCTGTCCATAGTAGGTGCCGGATCCTTAAACACGGAACCATTCTCCACCTTTACGTTTCCACGACAACTCCACCGAAAGCACCTCAGGTCTGTCCTCCTGAGCCGTCCTTCTCACTGATACTTTATGCAGATGACATACAGATGTATTGGGACACCGACACTCCATGGCATCTCCACGTACCCTCATATATCCCTCACCCCCTCCATTCACAGCCATAACAGATTCCACTCATCCAGAACGAAACGGGCCTTCCCCAAACTGTTCCCCCAAAGCATATGGTCGTCCACTGCATGCTTGGGACTGAAGGCAACACCTGAATCCGATTGATTGGCAGGTGTGTCCTAATACTTCTGTCCATAGAGGGGGTGTGGGATCTTTAAACACGGAACCGTTCTCCACCTTTACCTTTATTTAAATAAAGAAATGAAATAATTAAATGAAATCAAATAATAAACGCTGCGTCATTCTGTCGTCCAAAAAAAAAAAAAAGTAAATAAATAAATAAAACAAAAATAAATACGGCGGCACGGTTGCTTAGTGGTTTAGCACGTTCTCCTCTCAGCATTAGGGATTCCCGGTTCGAATCCCTATCTGGGTGGAGTTTCCATGTTCTCCCCGTGTCCCTGTGGGTTTCCTCCGGGTTCTCCGGTTTCCTCCCACAGTCCAAAAACATGGATCAAGTCAATTGAGTTCTCCAAATTGTCCAGCGCCCGAAACGTTCTCCCCTGGATGGACATGGGGAACCCCACCGCGACCCTAATATAGGATAAAGCGGAAGACAATGAATGAATGAATTAATAAATAAATAAATAAAAATAATAATAAATAAAAAATCAACTCTACATCAGTTTCGTCAGTGAACAACGTTCTCCTGAACGTCGCCGGCTCGTCTGAATCATCGGGTGGTTCAAGAGTCGTCATGCTAACGTTACTACAGCTAAGCTAACGTTGCTGCGTCTGTACTGTGTCATTAAACTACACCGAAGGAAGGTGGCACTGTGGGGGCTGTACTACTCCATGGTTTGTCCTTCTTTTTAATAAACGAGCACTAAAGAATTAAAAGTGTGACGTTCACGAAACAAGTCATGTGACCGTAGAACCACAGCATTAGCATTAGCATTACCATTACCGCGGAACATTGTGAGGTGAGATTCAGAAAAACGGCGCTAATTTTGGGCGTAATTTACATAATGTACCCGTCCACAGATAGGACACGCCCCCTCTTGCTCCATTATATATATATATATATATTGGTGGTTGGCATGTTCTCCTCTCAGCGCTAAGGATTCCCAGTTCAAATCCCCATCTGGGTGGAGTTTCCATGTTCTCCCCGTGTCCGGGTGGGTTTCCTCCGGGTTCCTCCCACAGTCCAAAAACATGGATCAAGTCAATTGAATTCTCCAAATTGCCCCATATAGAGTGTGTCTGTGTGAGTGAGTGTGTGTCCAGTGATAGATTGCCCCCCTCTTCTGGGTGTATCTGCCCAGCGCCCGAGACGTTCTCCCCTGGATGGGCATGGGGAACCTCTCCCCCCCCACGACCCTAATAGAGGATAAAGCAGAACATAAGGGATGGATATATATTATATAATATATTTATATATATTACTTGTACCGGCGGCACGGTGGCTTAGTGGTTAGCACGTTCGTCTCTCAGCACTAGGGATTCCCGGTTCGAATCCCCATCTGGGTGGAGTTTCCATGTCCTTCCAGTGTCCGCGTGGGTTTCCTCCGGGTTCTCCGGTTTCCTCCCACAGTCCAAAAACATGGATCAAGTCAATTGAGTTCTCCAAATTGCCCCATATAGAGTGTGTCTGTGTGAGTGAGTGTGTGCCCAGCAATAGATTGGTGTCCTGTCCTGGGTGTATCTGCCCAGCGCCCGAGATGTTCTCCCCTGGATGGGCATGGGGAACCCCCCCCCCCGCGACCCTAATAGAGGATAAAGCAGAAGATAATGAATGAATGAAGGAATTACTGGACTTTGTAGTTCTACAATTACAGTCTGTAGTCCATCTGTGTTCTGTGTTGTTGTTAGTCCCCTGTTGGTTCTCAGGAGCATCACAGAACAGGTATCATTTGGGTGGTGGATTGTTTATTATCGGTTCTGCAGTGCTGCTGTAGTTTCATTTCTCCACCTCAGTGACACTGCAGGGATAGGACTAACGCACCCACCCAATAATCCCTGCTCTGTGGGGGTACTATGAGGGTTCTGACCATCGGAGAACAGAGTACACAGGATGTACTGTAGAACAAAAACCAATGGACTACAGAGTGGAGATGTAGAACTACAAAGTCCATCATCACAGAAAGTGAAATTGAGAACATGGAGAATAAAAAAGGGGTGTGTCCTAACGTGTGACAATTTAAACCAGAATGTAACCCAACACTCATACCTCTCTCACGCGAAGTAACGACGATGTTCCCGTGTCCACCATCAGGAGAACCCGGAACAACAGGGTTGAATCTAAAGAGCCCCTGGTCTTGAATGTTGCTGCCCGTCCGTCATTTGGTTACAACTCTATAAAAACCAACATTTAATGAACAGTCGAACATTCGAATGAACATTTAAAGTGTTCGAGCCCAAACCCCGGATCCCGTCTGTGAAGCATGACGCTGGTGGTTCCACAGGTTTCATTCGGACCAAATAAGGTTCCGACTTTAAACAAGAAGCGAATGGTTTATTTGAAAAAAAAAAAACGCCGACATGGCAGAGTTGAGGTCGGCCTGTCGAACGCATGGGGCTTAAAGTTGACGCCTGAGGTCGCTGCACGAGGGGGCGGGACCTCAGAGGTTTGTGATACGGTCCATTTTGCTCCATAAATAAACGACCAGGTTGATTAACTTTGTCTCGTTTGAGTTTTTTTCATTTTAAAAATTTAAAAGCTGTGCGTTTGAAGAAATACTCAGATTGGCATGGTGTAGACTGGACTAGAATGGGGGGGGGTTCCCCATGTCCATCCAGGGGAGAACGTTTTGGGCGCTGGGCAGATACACCCAGGACAGGACACCAATCTATCACTGGACACACACACAGACACATATAATGTATGGGGCAATTAAGAGGATTACTTTACCTTGAATCCATGTTTTTGGACTGTGGGAGGGAACCGGAGAACCCGGAGGAAACCCATGCCGACACGGGGAGAACATGGAAACTCCACACAGACTCCACCACCACCCTGCCACCCCTATATAATATAAAAACAAAAATAATAAAAACATTTTATAAACATTCAAATTTGGGCGGCACGATGGCTTAGTGGTTTAGCATGTTCTCCTCTCAGCACTGGGGATTCCCGGTTCGAATCCCAATCCAGGTGGAGTTTCCACATTCTCCCCGTGTCTGCGTGGGTTTCCTCTGGGTTCTCCGGTTTCCTCCCACAGTCCAAAAACATGATTTCAAGCTGAATTGAATACTCCAAATTGCCCCATTGTGTGTGTGTATATGTGTGTGTGTCTGTGTAAGTGAGTGCGTCCAACATGGGGAACCCGCTCGGGAACCAGTCTCTAGTTTAGGATTAATGAGATGAGATATAATATCCTACATTCCAAAAAACATGATTTCAAGGTGAATTGAATCCTCTAAATTGCCCCATATAGTGTGTGTGTGTCTGTGTGAGTGAGTGTGTGACCAGTCATAGATTGCCCCCCTGTCCTGGGTGTATCTGCCCAGCGCCCGAAACGTTCTCCCCTGGATGGGCATGGGGGAACCCCCCCTCCCCCTACCCAAGTACCCTAGTAGAGGATAAAGCGGAAGATAATGGATGGATGGAAAAACAATATTAATTAGATTAAGTCACATGCACATCCTACTTATCACGATACCTCAGGTGAATCAATGACACCAGGTGGCGCTACTCTTACCACAGATGTTTACTTTAGAGAGCATGTGCACCCTACACCAAAAAAAGAAAAGAAACAGGAGGTTAAAATGGGCACCTGGACCTGACGCTGTTGCACCGACCGTGCTGAGACACCAGGGGGAGGCCTTGAGCATAGGGGTATGAGCACCACCTAAGGGGCAGGAGCTGCACTGTGTAAGCCAGGGGTCCTCAGTGCAACTTAAGGCCTTCAGACTTCTACATGCGGCCAGCAGGGGGTGTATGACTTACTGCACGCCTCCCGATCATTTAAGCAATTAAGGTTAGGTGCCTTACCCAAGGGCCCTTCATCCGTGGTACCTGGTGGGAATCGAACCAGGGACCTCGCAGTCGCAATAACCATTTTACACTTAAAAAACAGAAAAGCCCTCCTGATTTACGGCGTGGGTTTTTTCTATAATAAGCTCGACGACGATCCTGTAACGGAATGTGATTCACGTCCTCGAGCCCGCCGCTCATCCCTTTAATCCGCGCGCCGTATAATTTAAAACGCATTTCATGAGAATTATAATATTATTAGTGCTTTGTGTCGGCGTTAATTATCGTCCCGGACGGACGGCGGAACATTGCGCGTCAGCAGTCCTCTGCGAAATCGCCTCGTAAATCAGAACGCCTGGACGCGAGGCGCCGAGTGAATATCAACACGCGGCATGAATATCAACACGGCGGCAATGACGCCCGCGTCACGCCGACATTAATTGTTAATTAACGGTTAATTATCCGTCATGAGCTCAGTCCACAACGGAGGGTTCTTCTATACGTCGGAACTTAAAAATAGGGGGTCTTTATAATTGACACTAAATTTACAAACAGAGTGGATTTTACAATCGTACGTCGTCCCGAATCGGACGTCGTCAAAAATCTCGCCAAAGCGACGGCGGCAAGAAGAAGTCTCTGGTGTTGTTGTGTGAGGACGGAGGCTCGGTGGTGGACGCCATCGGTGGAGGACACCAACATACAGGTTATGTATACGATAAAGTGTCTATTTGAATAAAAACTTCAAACAAAGCTGATGGTGACGGTCATGATTATTTCTGCAGGACGCGTCCAGGAGTTCTTTTTGGTTATATTTAAGTTAGTCCTCGTGCAAGCCTCGACGCACACCTTAATTTTATGTCATTAGCAAGGGTGGCACGGTGGCGTGGTGGTTTAGCATGTTCTCCTGTCAGCGCATGGGATCCAGGTTCGAATCCCGATCTGGGTGGAGTTTCCATGTTCTCCCCGTGTCCGCCTGGGTTTCCTCCGGGTTCTCCGGTTTGCCCCCACAGTCCAAAATACATGGATTCAAGGTGAATTGAGTGCTCAAAATTGCTCCATTGTGTGTGCATGGGGAACCTCCTCATGAACCAGTGTCTAGTATAAGATTAATGAGATGAGATTATTATTAGAGGTATTAAAGATGGTGATTGGTATGTTCTCCTCTCAGCGATGGGGATCCAGGTTCGCATCCCAAAATGAAGGTTCCCGAAATGAAGGGGGTGATGAGGACTACAGAACCCTTGGTTCCGTATCTGGGGGTGATGAGGACTACAGAACCCTCAGTTCCGTATCTGGGGATGATGAGGACTGCAGAACACTCGGTTCCGTATCTGGGGATGATGAGGACTACAGAACCCTCGGTTCTGTTTCTGGGGATGATGAGGACTGCAGAACCCTCAGTTCCGTATCTGGGGATGATGAGGACTGCAGAACCCTCGGTTCCGTATCTGGGGATGATGAGTACTGCAGAACCCTCGGTTCTGTTTCTGGGGATGATGAGGACTGCAGAATCCTCGGTTCCGTATCTGGGGATGATGAGGACTACAGAACCCTCGGTTCTGTTTCTGGGGATGATGAGGACTGCAGAACCCTCGGTTCCGTATCCGGGGATGATAATGAGGACTACAGAACCCTGTGAAAAATTAAAAAGCAAATGAAGGATTCTTCACGTTGCAGAACGCGTTCTTTCTGCTGGCTCAGCCTCCACCCTTCACGGCATCCCTGTCTGCGTTCGCCGGAGATCTTTAAATTATTTAGTCCGTGTTTGTCAGTCCTCGGCTGTTCCCAGCTCGGGTTCTCCCGTCCCGCCGTTTGGGTTCTGGTGCGTGACTGAACAGATGTGACGGAACTCGACGGTGTGGAGCCTCATATCTGAGGATGTCGTTAACGGTTTGAGGAGCGTTTTAATCAGCCTGGCGTTCACACCGAGGGGGTCGGGAACGTGAGGCAGAGGCTGCAGGTTGGACTGGATGACGGAGAACCCTCCTGCTTTAACGCAAGAACCAGAACGTCGGGAAAGCCTAACAACACAGGGGTTTAGATGTTCTATTTGTCGGTGTGGATGGGTTCTGAGACCGTGCAGTACATCCACCCACATTAATGGAACGCCTAAGGTGGGGTGGGGGGGGGGGGTAACAGCAGAACCCCTCACCTCGTTAATCAGAGAACACACCACAGATTACATCTGACAGAACGGAGAACAGATTACATAATCTGACTGAGGCTTACTATACTATACTATACTATACTATACTATACTATACTATACTATACTATACTATACTATACTGTACTTTAATGGTCTATAATATACAATATAATTATATACTATACTATAATATTCTATACTCTAATGTTCTATAATTCATTCATTCATTATCTCCCGCTTTTATCCTCTATTAGGGTCGCGGTGGGGTTCCCCATGCCCATCCAGGGGAGAACGTCTCGGGTGCTGGGCAGATACACCCAGGACAGGGCGCCAATCCATCGCTGAGCAAACACTCACTCACACAGACACACTCAATATGGGGCAATTTGGAGAATTCAATTGACTTGATCCATGTTTTTGGACTGTGGGAGGAAACCGGAGAACCCGGAAGAAACCCACGCAGACACGGGGAGAACATGGAAACTCCACCCAGATGGGGATTCGAACCGGGAATCCCTAGTGCTGAGAGAAGAACGTGCTAACCACTAAGCCACCGTGCTGCCCATAATAATATACTATACTATAATATACTATACTGTACTGTACTATTATACACTTTAATGTTCTACAATATTCATTCATTCATTATCTCCCGCTTTATCCTCTATTAGGGTCGCGGTGGGGTTCCCCATGCCCATCCAGGGGAGAACGTCTCGGGCGCTGGGCAGATAGACCCAGGACAGGACGCCAATCTATCGCTGGGCACACACTCACTCACTCGAACACACTCTATATGGGGCAATTTAGAGAATTCAATTGACTTGATCCATGTTTTTGGACTGTGGGAGGAAACCGGAGAACCCGGAAGAAACCCACGCAGACATGGAGAGAACATGGAAACTCCACCCAGATGGGGATTCGAACCAGGAATCCCTAGCGCTGAGAGACGAACGTGCTAACCACTAAGCCACCCATAATAATATACTATACTATACTATACTGCACTATACTATTCTATACTTTAATGTTCTGTAATATACAATATAATAATATACTATACTATACTGTACTATACTATTCTATACTTTAATGTTCTATAATATACAATATAATAATATACTATACTATACTATTCTATACTATGCTATAGTATTGTATAATATAAATGATCTATTATATACTATATAATAATATACTATAATATACTCTACTATACTGTACTGTTCTATACTGTACTATGCTATACTGTAATGTTCTATATTATATAATAATATACTATACTTCACTATATATACTATTGTATACTCTAATGTTCTGTAATATACTATATAATATACTATACTATAATATACTATTCTATACTCTAAAGTTCTACAATATATAATATAATAATATACTTATACTATTCTATTCTATACTGTTATATACACACTAATCCTCTATAATATGCTATATAATAATATACTATACTGTAATATACAATTCTATTCTATACTACACTATAAAATGCTTTACTATTCTATACTACAACATAATACACTATAATATACTATTCTATACTATTCTATAATCTTTGGCTTAACATAACAAATATAACATACTATACTACACTATAATCTTTTTTGTGGGCGACACGGTGGCTTAGTGGTTAGTATGTTCTCCTCTCAGCGCTGGGGATCTAGGTTGGAATCCGGATCTCGGTGGAGTTTACAGGTTCTCCCCGTGTTCTTGTGGGTTTCATATTACAGTCCAAAAATATAGATTCAAGGTAAAATGAATGCTATACTGGCCTCATATAGTGTGTGCTCGAGCACTCGAGATGTTCTCCTCTGAATGCCCCCCCCCCTTGAGAACAGCCGGACCTGTTTGAGCTGACAGGAGAACAAGTGGAACTCAAGAACTCCTCAAGAACTGAGGAACCGTACAGTATAAAGATCATAATATATAAATATAAACGCTCAATAAGTCACGAGTTCCCTGAAACTTCTGGTGTATGAAGACTCTGTGTTTGTGTTCTGCACGCCGTCCTCAGCCTCGTTCCTCATTTAACGGATGAAGTCTAAATGAACCGGACCTCGTTCAGAACGCGGGTCCTCATTCCTCAGGGTTCCCCTGCCGCTCTGTCATCGATTATCCCTGACTCTCTGTACCACAATGCGTTATTGAAACGCCGCTCCGTCATTATCCTCCACCGGACAACCTCGTCTGTCCGCTCTGTGACTCGGCATCATCCATCAAATTATGACTCGGTACGCTCCGTCTTCACTGCTGTATAATTTCGGTTCTTCATTAGCATTTAATTATCCGCCGCTGCATCCGTTTTCTTACACCTTCAATCAATGAATGAAGACATGTGGCGGAACCCGCCATGGAGAACCCGCTGTGGAGAACCCGCCGTGGAGAACCCGCTGTGGAATGAGGTTAGTAAAAGCAACCTGTTTTTTTAATTACCCATCAACGTACAGGGCACAACCTCCTGATGGGTCTCGTCGGAGAACGTCGCCTCACGTGGGCGGAGACGTCTTTCGTTTTAACAGTCGACGGGGGAGAACATCAGGAACGAACGAATCAAGAGTCAGGTTGGTGGACCACACCCTGTACACACCAGAACCGGAACCGTGCACCACACGCCGCTCATACGGGTTCCAGAGCGTCTGCCGTGTGAGGAGCAGAGGACGTGTGGGCCGCATTAATGTTCTCATACAGGGGCCACCTTCGGCCCACATGCAGATTGCCAGTGCTGGCGGTGGGCAGCCACATTCATCCAATCATCCACATCCACCCATCCATCAACATCCACATAATCACATCCACCTCCATTAAATCATCCACCCAATCAAACACATCCACCCAATCATCCACGTCCACCTAATCAATCACATTCCCATCCATTCAATCATCCATCCAATCAATCACATATATCCAATCATCCACATCTATTCAATCATCCACATCCACCCAATCATTCACCCAATCAATCACATCCACCCAATCATCCACATCCACCCAATCATCCACATCTATTCAATCATCCACATCCACCCAATCCATTACATTCACCCAATCATCCACATCTATTCAATCATCCACATCCACCCAATCAATCACATCCACCCAATCAATCACATCCACCCAATCATCCACATCCACCTAATCAATCACATTCCCATCCATTCAATCATCCACCCAATCAATCACATCCACCCAATGACATTCACCTAATCATCCACATCCACCCAATCAATCACATATATCCAATCATCCACATCTATTCAATCATCCACATCCACCCAATCATTCACCCAATCAATCACATCCACCCAATCATCCACATCCACCCAATCATCCACATCCACCCAATCATCCACATCTATTCAATCATCCACATCTATTCAATCATCCACATCCACCCAATCCATCACATTCACCCAATCATCCACATCTATTCAATCATCCACATCCACCCAATCAATCACATCCACCCAATCAATCACATCCACCCAATCATCCACATCCACCTAATCAATCACATTCCCATCCATTCAATCATCCACCCAATCAATCACATCCACCCAATGACATTCACCTAATCATCCACATCCACCCAATCAATCACATATATCCAATCATCCACATCTATTCAATCATCCACATCCACCCAATCATTCCCCCAATCAATCACATCCACCCAATCATCCACATCCACCCAATCATCCACATCCACCCAATCATCCACATCTATTCAATCATCCACATCTATTCAATCATCCACATCCACCCAATCCATCACATTCACCCAATCATCCACATCTATTCAATCATCCACATCCACCCAATCAATCACATCCACCCAATCAATCACATCCACCCAATCATCCACATCCACCTAATCAATCACATTCCCATCCATTCAATCATCCACCCAATCAATCACATCCACCCAATGACATTCACCTAATCATCCACATCCACCCAATCAATCACATATATCCAATCATCCACATCCACCCAATCCATCACATCCATCCAATAATCCACATCCACCCAATCATCCACATCCACCTAATCAATCACATCCACCCAATCATCCACATTCACCCAATCAATCACATCCAACCAATCATTCACCCAATCAATCACATCCACCCAATCATCCACATCCACCCAATCATTCACCCAATCAATCACATCCAACCAATCATTCACCCAATCATCCACATCCACCCAATCAATCACATCCACCCAATCATCCACATCTATTCAATCATCCACATCCACCCAATCATCCACATCCACCCAATCATTCACCCAATCAATCACATCCATCCAATCATCCATATCCACCCAATCATCCACATCCACCCAATCATTCACCCAATCAATCACTTCCACCCAATCATTCACCCAATCAATCACATATATCCAATCATCCACATCCACCCAATCCATCACATCCATCCAATAATCCACATCCACCCAATCATCCACATCCACCTAATCAATCACATCCACCCAATCATCCACATTCACCCAATCAATCACATCCAACCAATCATTCACCCAATCAATCACATCCACCCAATCATCCACATCCACCCAATCATTCACCCAATCAATCACATCCAACCAATCATTCACCCAATCATCCACATCCACCCAATCAATCACATCCACCCAATCATCCACATCCACCCAATCATCCACATCCACCTAATCAATCACATCCACCCAATCATCCACATTCACCCAATCAATCACATCCAACCAATCATTCACCCAATCAATCACATCCACCCAATCATCCACATCCACCCAATCATTCACCCAATCAATCACTTCCACCCAATCATTCACCCAATCAATCACAGCCACCACATCCACATCCCAGCACCAGTATTACAAATGTATTTAATGCAGAACGTTAACAGACCCGGTCTCGTCCCTCATCTATCCGACGGGCCTCTAAACTCCATCAGCGCTCCGCTCCGGTGGCTCCATCAGCATCGCTAAACATTCAGATGGAAGCCATAATAATAAAAATATCAATAATAACGTGACGGCGTGTCCCGCAGCTACGACGCTCTCATTCGGTCACGTCTGCGTCTGGGGTGCAGCTCTGCCTCGCCGTGAACGAACGCCCCCCCCCGGAGGCGATCCTAAATCCGCTCGGGACGCGGCAACGAATAATTGAGGAAAATAAAAAGCAACGTATGAAAATGTCCAATCTGGAGACGCGTCCCGCCGAGCGACCTTTAACAGACCGACGCCAGAACAATTTCACACCAGAACGGCTCCGCAGTAAAACGGCAGGCTACGGGTGGAGGGAACGCGGTGGGTTCCGACGTCCACACCGAGGTTCCTATCTCATTCATCGGCGTGGACGTCGGTTGGGTCCCCATAAGGCGGCTTAATAACACACAAACACGCCGAAGACAAAACCCTTGGGTTCCTTGAGCCGCCTACCAACCTGGAGACCACCCCCCCTAAACTCCTCCCCCATGACTATTTCATGAAAGCATAAGGTGTCCGGTTCTCCGCCCGGGCCTCTCGCGTTCCGCACCTGACGCGGGCGCTGAATAATTCAGCGGGGTGGATGAGAGCGGGCGGATGGCAGTTTTTGGGGAGGCTCACGGCGCAGAGAGGGACGATGGAGGAGCGGGGACCGGGACACGACACCAAGCAGAGGAAGGTGAGGTTCAAGCTGGCCTCGTCCTACAGCGGGCGCGTCCTCAAACACGTCTACGAGGACGGCCATGAGCTGGACAGTCCCGAGGAGACGTACCCGCACAGCTTCATCGACAGCAAGATGCCGCAGCATTTGGACATGGAGCAGTACTGCACTTTCGGGGAGGCACCGGAACCGGACCGGGACCAGAACCTTCCGACGGGTCTCACCGCACAGAGGATCAACGTGTACCGCGGGCTGGGTGGATACGTCCCCTCCCCCGACGGGCAGGGCGGACACGTGAGTAGATGAGATTTGGACTGGGACAACCTTAGAACGTCTGTTGGACTTGGTATTTGTGGAGCGGTGCCGAAGGTTCCTGGGTTCCCCCAGGAGACATGGGGAAATTATATCCTGCGCTTTTCCCAAAACCGGTGCATGGCCACGCCCCCGTGTCTCAATCCCTTTGACACGGGGGGAGGGGGGGGTCAGTTGGGTTCCCGATGTCCATCCAGGGGAGAATGTTTCGGGCGCTGGGCAGATATACCCAGGACAGGGGGGGCAATCTATCATTGGGCACACTCATTTACACAGTCACACTCTATATGGGGCAATTTGGAGAATTCATTTCACCTTGAAGCCATCTTTTTGGATTGTGGGAGGGGGAAGGTTCTTTGAATAAAAGCATCTGCTGAAGGTAAATGTCCATCCATCCATCCATCATTATCTCCCGCTTTATCCTCTATTAGGGTCGTGGGGGGGCTCCCCATGCCCATCCAGGGGAGAACATCTCGGGCGCTGGGCAGATAGACCCAGGACAGGGCGCCAATCCATCGCTGGGCACACACTCACTCACACAGACACACTCTATATGGGGCAATTCGGAACATTCAATTCACCTTGAATCCATGCTTTTGGACTGTGGGAGGAAACCGGAGAACCCGGAGGAAACCTACGCGGACACGGGGAGGACATGGAAACTCGACCCAGATTGGGATTCAAACCTGGAGAACATGCTAAACCACTAAGCCACTGTGCCGCCTGTGGACGTTACATTCAAACTGCTTATAAAGGTGGGCGGGTCAATGTGAGTGACTGGCGTACTGTTACCATGACAACCACCAATTATTATTATTATTATTATTATTATTATTATTACCACTTCAGTGTAATGTGTGTGTGTGTGTGTGCTCGTTCGGGGGGATGGGGGGGGGGGGATTGTGGGGGTTGCCATTTAGGGGAAATGTATGTTGTGTCCTTGAGCCATACCGTGTTTGAAAAGGAGTGATTTCTGTGAAACTGGCAACCTGCGTCTTCTCTATGCCGCCGTCTGTTGTTCCCATCAGGCCCCGGTTTTAGATTTCGGAAAGATCATTATTTACACCGACAACCTGAAGATCATCCGCTCACCCAGCAAGAGGTCTGACCGTTCCACAGGCCATCTTCATCATCATCATCATCAGCAGCAGCAGCATCAGCATCAGCATCATGGACCCAGGGAGAGGGGTGAGGGATCACCCGGACGGGAATCCAGACCCAGGACCCGAAGCAGAACCAAACACTCTCCCAAAGAGCATAAAAGTCCCTCCTCCAAGGTTCCCCCCAAAAGTCCTGTCTTCAAAGAAAAGGTACCAAGTTCCACACATTCTAATGCAACCTTATATAAACAAACATCCATCCATTATCCTCCACTTTATCCACAACTAGGGTAGTGGAGGGGGGGGCATGGGTTCCACATGCCCACCCAGGGGAGAACGTTTCGGGCGCTGGGCAGACGCCAATCTATCACTGGACACACACACACACACACTATATGGGGCAATTTGGAGAATTCAATTCACCTTGAATCCATGTTTCTGGAATGTGGGTTGGAAACCGGAGAACCCAGAGGAAACCCACACAGACACAGGGGAGAACATGGAAACTCCACCCAGATTGGGATTCGAACCGGGAATCCCCCAGCACTGAGAGGATGCCAAACATGCCAAACCACTAAGCCACCACACCACCCTGTAAACATCCATCCATCCATCCATTATCTTCTGCTTTATCTTCTACTAGGGTTGGGGGGGGGGGGGGTTGGGGGGGGTTGGGGGGGGGGGGTTCCCCATGCCCATCCAGGGGAGAACGTTTCGGGCGCTGGGCAGATACACCCAGGACAGGACGCCAATCCATCACTGGACACACACTCACACAGACACACTCTATATGGGGCAATCCAGAGAATTCAATTCACCTTAAATCCATGCTTTTGGACTGTGGGAGGAAACCGGAGAACCCGGAGGAAACCCACTCAGACACGGAGGAGAACATGGAAACTCCACCCAGATTGGGATTCAAACCGGGAATCCCCAGCGCTGAGAGGAGAACATGCCAAACCACAAAGTCACCATGCCGCCCTGTAAACATGTATACATAATTAATATAACAGCCTGGTTTTAAAGCTCTATACACTGTGACTCGGTTCTGTATGTATCCCACTCCTCCTGCAGCGCCCCCTGCTGTTCTCCCACCATCATCACACACACAGGGCTGATAAACACACAGCATCAGCATCAGCATCAGCATCATCATCATCATCATCATCACACCTTCAGCACCGACCCTTTCCTTTCACCCGCCCACCAACAGGGTTTCGTTAGAACCTACAGAGCCTCGTTCTCCAGCACCCGGAGAACCCTAATTAGAACCAACCCCCTCCCTGAGGAACTGCGTCATCGGATTTCATCAACACCTCCATCCCAATGTCACCCCCACCCTGAGAACGTTGTCGTCGATTCGTTAAACCTGGCTGGTGCGTTCCTCCACCAAGCTCGTTAGCATCAGACGGTGTTCTACGATGTTCTGCGCCACAGCAGCATCCGCCTCGGCATCCACCCCAGCATCCATCCAGCCTCAGGAACGTTAACCTCCCCGGGACGCTCTGACGCTAATTTGCAAGACGCCACTAACGAGCTCTCCTCCTTGTTAAAGCAGGTGCGCTAATTAGTGAGGAGGGCTGGATTCGAGGCGAGCACACACGCCATGTGTTCCAAACGTCGGCGGAGGTCGGATCTGGCTGACAGTCGGCATTCCGATTCATTTCTGGAACGAAAAACGACAAAACAAACAATGAAAAACAGGGCAATTAACAATTTCAAAAGAGCGCCCACGTCCTCCGGGTTCGAGTAACTCTAAGTAACTAGCGTCGTGTATGTGGGGGGGGGGTGGAGTTTGCATGTCCCCATGTCCATCCAAGGGAGAACGTTTCGGGCACTGGGCAGATACACCCAGGAGAGGGCGCCAATCAATCACTGGACACACACTCACTCTATATGGAGCAATTTGGAGCATTCAACTGACCTTGAATCCATGTTTTTTGGACTGTGGGAGGAAACCGGAGAACCCGGAGGAAACCCACGGGGTGGACATGATGCAAACTCCACCCAGATGGTAGAACAGCCCGGTTCTAAAGCTCTTTACACTGTGACTCGGTTCTGTATGTATCCCTGGTGGTGGGACCGTCCTCCCGGTTCGAGCAACCGCAGCTTCCAGCACTCTGGTCGGGGGGGGGGGGGGGCAACTCGTAAAAACCTAAAACAAACACAGAAAATGTGCAAAATGTGCAGGATGTGGAACTGTATACGGTTAGATCACACCTAATGTCCCAGCGCCGAAGCTCCGGTTCGGACATCATCAGCGTCAGCCGGAGAAAAACACCGCTGCAGCTTCGGCTTATTAATGAGCGGCGTGATTCCGACCGGCCATCCTCCTGATGTGTAGGGTGACCAGATTCCAATTCACCATGTGGGACAAAGATGTTTGTGTGGGACAATGTGGGACACCAATGCATCAAAGTATTCTAAAAAGAATCTCTATTCTGCCCCTTTAGAGACTGCAAATAAAAACATATAGTGTGTATATATATATATATATATATATATATATATAGGCGGCATGGTGGCTTAGTGGTTTAGCACGTTCGCCTCTCAGCGCTAGGGATTCCCGGTTCGATTCCCCATTTGGGTGGAGTTTCCATGTTCTCCCCGTGTCTGCGTGGGTTTCCTCCGGGTTCTCCGGTTTCCTCCCACAGTCCAAAAACATGGATGAAGTCAATTGAACTCTCAAAATTGCCCCATATAGAGTGTGTCTGTGTGAGTGAGTGTGTGTCCAGCGATGGACTGGCGCCCTGTCCTGGGTGTATCTGCCCAGCGCCTGAGATGTTCTCCCCTGGATGGGCATGGGGAACCCCACCGCGACCCTAATAGAGGATAAAGCGGGAGATAATGAATAAATTATATATATATATATATATATATATATATGTGTGTGTGTGTGTGTGTGTGTGTGTGTGTGTGTGTGTGTGTGTATACAATTAAACAGAACACACAGTTCTTTAACATGCTTTCCTGTAGTTTCTCATGCCGCTGCTGTTCTGACCTGATTTGCATTGTTTGTGTTGGTGGGCGGCGCCCTTAACACGCGTCCGCGTTCCCGATTGGTTGACATTCAAACAGCCCGCCTCTCCCCCGATAACAGACAACACGGCCGTCCAATGAAGGTTGTTAGATTTGGACATTAAATGGAGGATATAAGTCTTGGAATGGCTTTGGTTCAGGACCACCTTCTGGACAGCGCTGTTCAGCATGTTCTCCACACTGTGAGCTCCTCAGTGCTACAGCTCCTCAGCTTCTTGGCGAGTAGTCTGAGGTGGTTAGATCTTTAAGGTGGTGGAGGAACCATTGATGTTGACCCTTTTCCACCAGGTTACTGACCTCAGTGTGCATCATACAGTTTATGTTCTTCAAGAGGGTTCTCCACAGGGCTTTGGTTAAGGACCACCCTCTGTTCAGCATGTTCTCCAGACTGTGAGGTCCTCAGCATCTCAGCGTCTCGGCGATTAGTCTGAGGTTGTTAGATTTGGATTTAATGGAGGATATAAGTCTTGGAACGGCTTTGGTTTAGGACCACCTTCTGGACAGTGCTGTTCAGCATGTTCTCCACACTGTGAGCTCCTCAGTGCTTCAGCTCCTCAGCTTCTTGGCGAGTAGTCTGAGGTGGTTAGATCTTTAAGGTGGTGGAGGAACCATTGATGTTGACCCTTTTCCACCAGGTTACTGACTTCAGTGTGCATCATACAGTTTATGTTCTTCATAAGGGTTCTCCACAGAGCTTTGGTTAAGGACCACCCTCTGTTCAGCATGTTCTCCAGACTGTGAGGTCCTCAGCATCTCAGTGTCTTGACGAGTAGTTTGAGGTTGTTAGATCTTTAAGGTGGTTGAGGACCCATTGACGTTGACCCTTTTCCACCTGGTTACTGACCTTCACACTCCTCTGTGTAGCTCTGCTTCTTCTGATTTGGACATTTAGAGGGGGGTCAAAGTCTTGGAACCACTTAGGTTTAGAACTCCCTGTCTGGACAGGGAATCCTGATTGGTTGACATTCAAACAGCCCGCCTCTCCCCCGATAACAGACAACACAGCCGTCCAATGTCGGATTATGAAACATGCTTAAAAACTGGAATCTGACTTTCAATAACAAAAATAAAAGTAACGAAATTGCGGGACTGGGACATCTGGTCACCCTACTGATGCGTTCCCCCTCCTGTTTCCCGCAGGACGTTCCGGTCGGCGGCTGCGGGCAGTGCGGGGGCTCCGGAACCGCCCCGTGTTCTATGTGTCACGGCAGCAAGCTGTCCATGCTGGCCAACCGCTTCAACGAGTCCATCAGGGAGCTGCGCTGCCCGGCCTGCGACCCCTACGGCCTGGAGCAGTGCCAGTCGTGTGCGTAGGACCCAGCCGGAACAATGCACCGGCGGGAGGACCTGCGGCACAAAACGACAAAGGGGCGGGGCATATGTTTTAATAGTGTGCCGAGAACTTATAATAAGACGTGAATTGTCCGGGTTCTGCTGCATGGTCCGTCTGTAACGTCGCAGCGAAATCTATGAACGACATTTAATAGATCATTTCATTCATTTATTCATTCATTATCTCCCGCTTTATCCTCTATTAGGGTCACGGTGGGGTTCCCCATGCCCATCCAGGGGAGAACGTCTCGGGCGCTGGGCAGATACACCCAGGACAGGGCGCCAATCCATCGCTGGGCACACACTCACTCACACAGACACACTATATATGGGGCAATTTTTGAGAATTCAATTGACTTGATCCATGTTTTTGGACTATGGAAGGAAACCGGAGAACCCGGAGGAAACCCACGCAGACACGGGGAGAACATGGAAACTCCACCCAGATGGGGATTCGAACCGGGAATCCCTAGCTCTGAGAGGCGAACGTGCTAACCACTAAGCCACCGTGCCGTACCCTAGATCATTTCAATTTAAAAAAATAAAAAACAATTAAATGATTTTTAAAAAAATAAGATAACAATTTTGAATTAATTTTGCTGGAACAAAAATCAACCCCCTGATCTACGGTTTCCAAACTGCCACAGAGCGACTTTCCACGACGTTGGGTCTCGGTTCGGGAACACGGAACCCTAATTCAGACGCGTTCTTGACGTATTTTGTCAGATTTCGATTTGAAAGTGTTGGTAAACTCTGTGGGAAATAAAGTTCGGCTCTCGACTTTAAAGGTAAATAAGACGTCGGTATTTAAATAGTCATCATAACGACGGCGGTGGTGCGGGGGGGGAGGGGTGCAGTTCAAACACACTGCGCTCAGAGGCAGCGCCGCCTTTCATGCTTTATTCATCAGCCGGGATCCAGGATCACATTAAACTTAAAGTTCTTCAGATCCGATCGGCCGCCTGAAACCACTGACTCACGTCCGGCTCTGCGGGTTCCGGATGGTGCGTGAGGACTCGCGGCCGGTTCTGAGGGTTTTGGATGGTGCGTGAGGCCGCATGATCTACAGACGACGGGGAAGGAATGGTTAGGAGTAGGAAAATCCTTCAGACAGAGACCTTTAGACGTTTAAGGTGGTGGAGAAACTGACCTCAGTGTGCATCATACAGTTTATGTTCTCCATAAGGGTTCTCCACAGGGCTTTGGTTAAGGACCACCCTCTGGACAGCATGTTCTCCAGACTGTGAGCTCCTCAGCATCTCAACATCTCGGCGATTAGTCTGAGGTTGTTAGATTTGGACATTTAATGGAGGATATAAGTCTTGGAACAGCTTTGGTTTAGGACCACCGTCTGGACAGCGCTGTTCAGCATGTTCTCCACACTGTGAGCTCCTCAGTGCTACAGCTCCTCAGCTTCTTGGCGAGTAGTCTGAGGTTGTTAGATCTTTAAGGTGATGGAGGAACCATTGATGTTGACCCTTTTCCACCAGGTTACTGACCTCAGTGTGCATCATACAGTTTATGTTCTTCATAAGGGTTCTCCACAGAGCTTTGGTTAAGGACCACCCTCTGTTCAGCATGTTCTCCATACTGTGAGGTCCTCAGCATCTCAGCGTCTTGGCGAGTAGTTTGAGGTTGTTAGATCTTTAAGGTGGTGGAGGAACCATTGACGTTGACCCTTTTCCACCTAGTTACTGACCTACACACTCCTCTGTGTAGCTCTGCTTCTTCTGATTTGGACATTTAGAGGGGGGTCAAAGTCTTGGAACCACATTGGTTTAGAACTCCCTGTCTGGACAGCGCTGTTTAGCATGTTCTCCACAATGTGAGCTCCTCAGCATCTCGGCGTCTTGGTAAGTACTCTGAGGTTGTTAGATCTTTAAGGTGGTGGAGGAACCATTGATGTTGACCCTTTTCCACTATGTTTAACACCACCCTCTGGACAGCATGTTCTCCAGACTGTGAGCTCCTCAGCATCTCAAAGTCTTGGGGATTAGTCTGAGGTTGTTAGATCTTTAAGGTGGTGGAGAAACCACTGACGTTGGAATAGCCTTCAGACAGAGCCGGCTCCGCCTCTTCTCACCTGATTTGGACATTTAGTAAAGGGTTGAAGTCTTGGAACAGCCTTGTCTGGACAGAACCCCCTGTCTGGACAGTGCTGTTCAGCATGTTCTCCAGACTGTGAGCTCCTCAGCATCTCAACGTCTTGGTGAGTACTCTGAGGTTGTTAGATCTTTAAGGTGGTGGAGGAACTGTTGACATTGATACTTTTCCACCAAGTTACTGGCCTAGCTCCTCCTCTTCTCACCCGATTTGGACGTTTAGTAGAGGGTTGAAGTCTTGGAACAGCCTTGGTTTAGAACCCTCTGTCTGGACAGCACTGTTCAGCATGTTCTCCAGAAGTGAGCTCCTCAGCATCTCAACGTCTTGGTGAGTACTCTGAGGTTGTAAGATCTTTAAGGTGTTCTTCTCACCTGATTTGGCCGGACTGGAGGCGACTTATCAAACAACGACACGCCTCGCCGCTTGATTGGGTGAACGGCGGGAACGGCCGTGAATTCCTCTCCTCCCTCCACCGGGGTGTTGCATCATGGTTCCGTCCTTCGGTTTGAACCCGCCAGCAGGGCGGGGCGGTGAGGGGCAAGGCGGTGCATGGAGGGGCAGGACGGGGAGGGGCAGGGCAGGTTTAAAAACCCGCTCATTCATGTTATCGTTATAAATAAATGCGTGGTGGAGGTGCTGGTGGTGTTGGTGGGGGGGGGGGGGGTTCCCCATGCCCATCCTGGGGAGAACGGTTCAGGCGCTGGGCAGATACACCAATGGACAGGGCGGCAATCTATTACTGGACACACACTCACTCACACACACACTCTATATGGGGCAATTTTTAGCATTCAATTTACCTTGAACCCATGTTTTTAGACTGTGGGAGGAAACCCACGTGGGCACTCAATGCAGATTGGGATTCGAACCTGGAATCCCAAGTGCTGAGAGGAGAACATGCCAACCACTAAACCACCCTCAAGGTAAATCGAATGCTCTAAATTGCCCCATGGAGTTTGTGTGTGTGTGTCTGGGTGGCGCCATGCTGGTTCTCCATCACCTGCATCAGCTGGGATGATTCGACGAATCCCCGTGATGGGAGGGGTGTATGGATCAAGGTGAATAGAATTCTCCAAATTGCCCCATATAGCGTGTGTCTGTGTGAGTAAGTGTGTCCCCAGCGATAGATTGCCCCCCCTGTCCTGAGTGTATCTGCCCAGCGCCCGAAACGTTCTCCCCTGGATGCGCATGAGGAACCCCCCCTCACCCCACCCTAGTAGAGGATAAAGTGGAGGATAATGGATGGAGGGAGACCTCTGTAATTTGATGATGTCCTCGTCTGAGTGCATCATCAGCGCCGTTCTCCGCGGGCCGGTTCTCAGCGGGCCGGTTCTCCACCGGT
Organism: Corydoras sp. C115; assembly: GCA_019802505.1. Lineage (NCBI taxonomy): Eukaryota > Metazoa > Chordata > Actinopteri > Siluriformes > Callichthyidae > Corydoras > Corydoras sp. C115. Next base: position 123,388 of record JAFMOC010000521.1, on the reverse strand, counting down.
TCTCAGCTGCCTCGTTCAGAACTGCAGATGGCAGCACATCTGGTCCTCGGTCCAGCCGTTCATCCTGTGTTCCACACCGCGCACACGCACATCAAACAAACAGAACCCGCTGTCGCGGACCCGGTTCACAGATATCCACCGAGGTTCCGTAGACCGGCCTCATCCGGCGCCCTGGATAAGCTCCAGCTGCAAGGAACAAAGAGAGGAACGTCTGACGTCACAATGTTCTCTGAGAAACCGGGGATCCGATTCATCCCTCCATTTATTCATTATCCTCCACCCAATCCTAGAAGGGTGGGGTGGGGGCCAATCCATCACTGGGCACACACTCACTCACACACAAAGTATATGGGGCAATTTAAAGCATTCAATTTACCTTGAGGGTGGCACGGTGTCTTAATGGTTTAGCATGTTCTCTGCTCAGCACTGGGGATTCCAGGTTTGAATTCCAATCTGGGTGGAGTTTGCATGTTCTCCTCTGGCCCACGTGGGTTTCTTCGGGTTCTCCAGTTTCATCCCACAGTCAAAAAACATGTATTCAAGGTGAATTGAATTCTCCAAATTGCCCCACATAGAGTGTATCTGTGTGAGTGAGTGTGGCCAGCGATAGATTGCCCCCCTGTCCTGGGTGTATCTGCCCAGCGCCCGAAACGTTCTCCCCTGGATGGGCATGGGGAACCATTTTCTCCCACAGTCCAAAAACATAGATTTAAGGTGAACTGAATGCTCGAAATTGCCCTGATATAGTGTATTGTGTGTTTGAGTGAGTGAGTGAGCGTGGCCAGTGATAGATTGGCGGCCTCTCCTGGGTGTATATGCCAAGCGCCCGAAACGTTCTCCCCTGGATGGGCATGGGGAACCATGGGTTTTTCCCCCGCAGTCCAAAAAATGCCGAATGAGCAGAACGATATGGATGGAGGTTCTCTAAATTCCCAATTCCCCTCCAAAAGCACTTCAAAGACTTCAGCCTGGTACATATAGATGCATCTATATCGAACCCGGAGCCGGGAGGCCGTCCACGCCCCATAAAGAGAATAAAGCGTTTAATTCTGATTGATCTTTAAAAACCAATAGTGGAACCCGGGTGAACCTCACGCGTTGGTTTCACTCAGAATCTGACGAGCTCATTGGAACAGCAGCTTTTTGCCCCCCCCGGTGCACCCCCGCTCACGCCGTTCGTTTACAGACGGCAGAAGCGATGCGATCAGCGTCCCCCGGGGTTCTCCTGAGAACTGGATATTGACTTTGCAGGAGAACGATCCGAGGGTTCTGTTTGAGCAGGAACATCAGGATCTCAAAGCCAAGAACAACGTTCCGGCACGTTCTCAATCTGCGGAGGACAAATATGTTCGGAGTCCGATATCTCTGCCTTCCGTCGTCGCCGGGTTCCCCAAACTCTGTCCAACCTCAGGGCCGAAGCAGAACGTCAACCCCCGGGATCTCCGGCAGAGGCAGAACAGATCAGCGGTGGAACTCGACTCTGTCTGTAACGCTGAGTCAGCATCTTCAAGAAACATCTTAGAACATCATCTCATCCACCAATACCTGACAAAAATACATCCATTCATTATCTTCCACTTTATCTTCTGCTAGGGTTGCGTTCCCCATGCCCATCCAGGGGAGAACGTTTCGGGCGCTGGGCAGATACACCCAGGATGGGAGGGGGGGGCGATCTATCACTGGGCACACACACACAAACACTCTATATGGGGCAATTTGAAGAATTCAATTGACCGTGAATCCATATTTTTTGGACTGTGGGAGAAAACCAGAGAACCCGGAGGAAACCCATGGGTACACGGGGAGAACATGGAAACTCCTACATTGGGATTCGAACTGGGAATCCCCCAGCGCCGAGAGGAGAACATGCCAAATCTGGGCAGATACACCCAAGGATGCCAATCTATCACAGGACACACACCCACTCAGACACAGACACACTCTATATGGGGCAATTTGGAGAACTCAGTTGACCTTGATTCATGATTTTGGACTGTGGAAGGAAACCGGAGAACCCGGAGGAAACCCACGGATACACGGAGAGAACATGCAAACTCCACCCAGATTGGGATTTGAAACAGGGAATCCCCAGGGCGGAGAGGAGAACATGCTAAACCACTAAACCAGTGAGTCCTGAGGTTTGGGGGATGCACACTGCAGTGGATCTGGTCTAACGTCCTCGACTTTTATATTAAAGTTCCTGATCATGAGCATTGTTAAATACTGAACAGAGCGAGTTCTCCGGAAAGGAACGCGATTCCCTCGGAACCGGGGGGCCGGGGGCCGATTGAGCAGCTCTGCAGAACGTCTTTCTTGGCGCGGGTGTCTGGTTCGATAATTACTGAACATGCTTTCACACCTCGGCCGGCCAAGTTCGGCTGCGAGCAGAAATAAAAGGAACGATAGAACGGCTGCCACGGAACCGAGCTTATCTCCAGACGGACAGACGGACAGGCGTCCACCACGGAGGCTTAGAACCGCAAAGACGTCCTGATCAACGAGGAAAGCGGGGCCCGGGGGAGGGGGGGTTGTCAGGGTATAAATATATACTGTATATATATAGGCGGCACGGTGGCTTAGTGGTTAGCATGTTCTCCTCTCAGCACTAGGGATTCCCGGTTCGAATCCCCATCTGGGTGGAGTTTCCATGTTCTCCCCATGTCCGCGTGGGTTTCCTCCGGGTTCCCCGGTTTCCTCCCACAGTCCAAAAACATGGATCAAGTCAATTGAATTCTCAAATTGTCCCATATAGAGTGTGTGTGTGAGTGAGTGTGTGCCCAGCGATAGATTGGCGCCCTGTCCTGGGTCTATCTGCCCAGCGCCCGAAACGTTCTCCCCTGGAGAACACGGGGCATGGAGAATACCCCCCCCCCACCCCGTGGGCAACCCTAATAGAGAATAAAATCGGGAGATAATGAATGAATGAATGAATGAATATATATATATATATACATATCTTCTCTCTCTCTCATCCATCCATTATCTTCCGCTTTATTCTCTATTAGGGTCGCGGGGGGGGGGGGGGTGTTCTCCATGCCCATCCAGGGGAGAACGTTTTGGGCGCTGGGCAGATACACCCAGGGCAGGGTGCCAATCTATCGCTGGACACACATACACAAAAAAAACTCAATGGTGCAATTTAGAGCATTATATTCACCTTGAAACCATGTTTTTGGACCATGGGAGGAGAACGGAGAACTCAGAGGAAACCCATGTGTACACGGGGGAGAACATGGAAACTCCACCCAGATTGGGATTCGAACCTGGATCCCCAGTGCTGAGAGGAGAACATGCCAAACCACTATATACAGTGTACACACACACACATATATATATATATATATATATATATATATATATATATATATATATACACACACTCACCGGCCACTTTATTAGGTACACCATTCTAGTAACGGGTTGGACCCCCTTTTATACCTTCCGAACTGCCTCAATTCTTCGTGGCATAGATTCAACAAGGTGCTGGAAGCATTCCTCAGAGAGTTTGGTCCATATTGACAATGATGGCATCACACAGTTTGCCGCAGATTTGTCGGCTGCACATCCATGATGCGAATCCCCCGTTCCATCACATCCCAAAGATGCTCTATTGGATTGAGATCCTGGTGACTGTGGAGGCCATTTGAGTACAGTGAACTCATTGTCATGTTCAAGAAAACCAGTCTGAGATGATTCCAGCTTTATGACATGGCGCATTATCCTGCTGAAAGTAGCCATCAGATGTTGGGTACATTGTGGTCATAAAGGGATGGACATGGTCAGCAACAATACTCAGGTAGGCTGTGGCGTTGCAACGATGCTCAATTGGTACCAAGGGGCCCAAAGAGTGCCAAGAAAATATTCCCCACACCATGACACCACCACCACCAGCCTGAACCGTTGATACAAGGCAGGATGGATCCATGCTTTCATGTTGTTGACCGCCAAATTCTGACCCTACCATCCGAATGTCGCAGCAGAAATCGAGACTCATCAGACCAGGCAACGTTTTTCTAATCTTCTATTGTCCAATTTCGATGAGCTTGTGCAAATTGTAGCCTCAGTTTCCTGTTCTTAGCTGAAAGGAGTGGCACCCGGTGTGGTCTTCTGCTGCTGTAGCCCATCTGCCTCAAAGTTCGACGTACTGTGCGTTCAGAGATGCTCTTCTGCCTACCTTGGTTGTAACGGGTGGCTATTTGAGTCACTGTTGCCTTTCTATCAGCTCGAACCAGTCTGGCCATTCTCCTCTGACCTCTGGCATCAACAAGGCATTTCCGTCGACAGAACTGCCGCTCACTGGATGTTTTTTCTTTTTCGGACAATTCTCTGTAAACCCTAGAGATGGTTGTGCGTGAAAATCCCAGTAGATCAGCAGTTTCTGAAATACTCAGACCAGCCCTTCTGGCACCAACAACCATGCCACGTTCAAAGGCACTCAAATCACCTTTCTTCCCCATACTGATGCTCGGTTTGAACTGCAGGAGATTGTCTTGACCATGTCTACATTCCTAAATGCACTGAGTTGCCGCCATGTGATTGGATGATTAGAAATTAAGTGTTAACGAGCAGTTGGACAGGTGTACCTAATAAAGTGGCCGGTGAGTGTGTATATATTCTCTCTCTCTGTTATTTATATATAGCAGGTGCACACGGCCCTGTGGTTGGGTCTTGCCCAGCTGGAGGGCAGTCAGTGCAGCGGGCCGGTTCCACCGCCGGTTCCTCGGGGGAGAAACAAGAGGGAAAACAAGCTGCAGCAGAGCCAGACGTTCTTCTGGCAACGCCACCGGAACGCCCCGCCTGCCCTGACACATAAATTACCCATGAGGCATTGTACACCCCGCACGCCGGCGTGCTGTTCTCAGGTTGGTGTCATTCACGCAGAACACCAGGTGGCGTCATCCGGGTTACCGTGTGACAGTGTGACGGCGCGAACCGAATGACGTTCCACCCGGCGTACGGAACGCTGAGCCGAGAACGTCGAGAACGGGGTCGACGTCGGTTCTGCTCTCGCAGCGTCGGGTTCCGTGGTGAAGCAGGTGGAACGTTTCGGAGGGCGAGGTCGGTTCTGTGGTTCTGCTGAAGCAAATGGGAAATGTGCTTGCTCGGCTGTTCTGCAGGTGCTCTCTCGTTATATCTGCTGAATCTGGGGGTGCTGCGGGGCAATAATCTAGAACTCGTCTACCCCCCCCCCCGTTCTCCCTCCATCCGCCGGTGTTTTTCAGGTTCTTGGTGTGTACCGGATGATGTGACGTTTCAACTATCAGACGTTTCACTCTCCAACCGACTCGCTCCGTAACCTCCACCATCTCTCCAAACCCGTGTTTTACCTCCACCATCTGACTCGCACCCCGTAACCTCCACCATCTCTCCAACCGACTCACCCCGTAACCTCCACCATCTCTCCACCTGACTCACCCCGTAACCTCCACCATCTCTCCACCTGACTCACCCCGTAACCTTCACCATCTCTCCAACCGACTCACCCCGTAACCTCCACCATCTCTCCACCTGACTCACCCCGTAACCTTCACCATCTCTCCACCTGACTCACCCCGTAACCTCCACCATCTCTCCACCTGACTCACCCGTAACCAACTCTCTCAACCGACTCGCTCCGTAACCTCCACCATCTCTCCACCTGACTGACTCCACTCTCCGTCAACCTCCACCATCTCTCCAACCGGACTCACCCCGTAACCTCCACCATCTCTCCACCTGACTCACCCCGTAACCTCCACCATCTCTCCACCTGACTCACCCCGTAACTTCACCATCTCTCCAACCGACTCACCCCGTAACCTCCACCATCTCTCCACCTGACTCACCCGTAACTCGCTCACCCCGTAACCTCCACCATCTCACCCCATAACCAACTCTCCACCTCACCCCGTAACCTCCACCATCTCTCCAACTGACTCACCCCGTAACCTCCACCATCTCTCCAACCAACTCGCTCCGTAACCTCCACCATCTCTCCAACCGACTCCGTAACCATCTCTCCACCTGACTCACCCCGTAACCTCCACCATCTCTCCAACCGACTCACCCCGTAACCTCCACCATCTCTCCACCTGACTCACCCCGTAACCTCCACCATCTCTCCAACCGACTCCGTAACCTCCACCATCTATCCAACTGACTCGCTCCGTAACCTCCACCATCTCTCCACCTGACTCACCCCGTAACCTCTACCATCTCTCCAACCGACTCCGTAACCTCCACCATCTCTCCAACCGACCCCGTAACCTCCACCATCTCTCCAACCGACTCGCTCCGTAACCTCCACCATCTCTCCACCTGACTCACCCCGTAACCTCCACCATCTCTCCAACTGACTCCGTAACCTCCACCATCTCTCCACCTGACTCACCCCGTAACCTCTACCATCTCTCCAACCGACTCCGTAACCTCCACCGTCTCTCCAACTGACTCACCCCGTAACCTCCACCATCTCTCCACCTGACTCACCCCGTAACCTCCACCATCTCTCCAACCGACTCCGTAACCTCCACCATCTCTCCAACCGACTCCGTATCCTCCACCATCTCTCTAACCGACTTTGTAACCTCCACCATCTCTCACAAACGAGGCGACACCTCATGTTGCTAATTGTTAAAGCCTCTGCTGCCAACATCTCGGTGCTGGAGACCACAGCACACCCTCAGGGTTCTAGTGGAGCAGAGGGTTTGATGATAATCCCGCCGTGTTTAATCTAACAGATTAGTGTCGCGGCCCTCGGGTGGAGGTGCGTAATCCACTCCTGTTAAGGAGACGCTTTCTCGGCACGCGCCAGATCCTCCGACATCACGCCGCGGGGACGGGGGATCGTTAGCTGGGATTTGCACACCGCGGGGGGGGGGCATCCTGCCAGGAATGGCAACCCGGATCATCCGGGATGAATTGGAATGCAGACTGTGAGCAAAAGTTGCAGAACCGAGAAAGATCATCACACATCACGTGAGAACAACGACCTAATTCCACTCATCTGGTTCGGAACGCTGCCCAGAGGGCGCAGTGTTTGGTATGTTCTCCACCCAGCGCTGGGCATCCAGGTTTCGAATCCCAATATGGGTGGAGTTCCCACGCTCTCCTCGAGTCCAAATGGCTTCCTGTCGGGTTCTCCGGTGTCCTCCCACAATCCAAAGACCTGGATTCAAGGTGAATGGGCTGCTCTAAATTGCCCCTATAAAGGGTGTGGGTATCTGCCCAGCGCCCAAAACGTTCTCGCCTGCATGGGCAGACACACCCAAGACAGGGGACCAATCTATAGCTGGACAGACTCACTCACACACACACTGTATGGGGCAATTTAGAGCATTCAACTCACCTTAAATCTACGTTTTTGGACTGAGGAAGAAAACCGGATAAACCGGAGGAAACCCACGTGGACATGAGGAGAACATGGAAACTCCACCTTAATGGGGATTGAACCTGGAGCTCCAGCGTTGAGAGGAGAACATGCCAAACCGTCCCTCTGATAACCTCATCTCCATCCTCGTCCCTCCCGGGAATCCCCGCCTCTTCATCTCCTCCACCTCCAGCTTCCTTTCCTTTAGGAAGTTCCCCCCCCTCCACCTGAGGTTCCATAAACATTCCCCTCCCTCTGCCAGCCTTAATCTGACCTCCCTAAGTTCATCTCCAATGGGTCCTATCCCGTCCCTCTGATAACCTCATCTCCATCCTCGTCCCTCCCGGGGGGGAATCCCCGCCTCTTCATCTCCACCACCTCCAGCTTCCTTTCCTTTCAGAGGTCCCCCCCCCCACCTCCACCCGAGGTTCTATAAACGTTCCCCTCCCTCTGCCAGCCTCCATCTCACCTCCCTAAGTTCATCTCCAATGGGTCCTATCCCGTCCCTCTGATAACCTCATCTCCATCCTCGTCCCTCCCGGGGGGGAATCCCCGCCTCTTCATCTCCACCACCTCCAGCTTCCTTTCCTTTCAGAGGTCCCCCCCCCACCTCCACCCGAGGTTCTATAAACGTTCCCCTCCCTCTGCCAGCCTCCATCTCACCTCCCTAAGTTCATTTCCAATGGGTCCTATCCCGTCCCTCTGATAACCTCATCTCCATCCTCGTCCCTCCCGGGGAGGGAGTCCCCGCCTCTTCATCTCCACCACCTCCAGCTTCCTTTCCTTTAGGAGGTCCCCCCCCTCCACCCGAGGTTCCATAAACGTTCCCCTCCCTCTGCCAGCCTCAATCTCACCTCCCTAACTCCATCTCCAATGGGTCCTATCCCGTCCCTCTGATAACCTCATTGCTAACCTCCATCCTCGTCCCTCCCGGGGGGGGGGAATCCCCGCCTCTTCATCTCCACCGATATTGAAAGCAGTTGAAATCTTCGCATCTCAAACTATTTCGCCGACCTCGGCACTTTTTCAGATCGGCTTCTTTCGGTACTTCGTTCTGCGCTCGTCCTGCGCTCGTCCTGCTGATGAGTCCAGAGTGTCAATTACAGAGTGAACGATGCCTCATCTGTCAGTGTGTGTGTGAGAGTGTGTGTGTAAGAGAGAGAGTGTGTGTAAACCGAGCGGTAACACATCCTGACCTCCTGCAGCTCGTTCATTTCTCACTGCTGCACTGAATCAGGTCACTGCGGCCCGGTTTCCTCCCACAGTCCAGAAACACCGATTCAAGGTGAGTGGGATGCTCTAAATTGCCCCATGTACAGTGTGCGCCTAAGTGAGCAATGGATTGGCGCCCTGTCCTGGGTATATCTGCCCAGCACCCGAAACGTTCTCCCCTGGATGGGCATGGGGAACCCCTCCATGACCCTAATATAGGATAAAGCAGAAGATAATGAGCTGAGATGAGACGTTCCACCAGGTGGCAGCACTCTAGAGTAGTGGTTGGCATGTTCTCCTGTCAGCACTGGGGACCCAGCTTTGAATCCCGATCTGGGTGAATTTCCATGTTCTCCCCATTTCTGTGTGGGGTTCCTCCAGTTTCCTCCCACAGTCCAAAAACATGGATTCAAGGTGAATTGGACGCTCTAAATTGCCCCATATACAGTGTGCGCCCAAGTGAGCAATAGATTGGCACCTTGTCCTGGGTGTATCTGCCCAGCGCCCGAAACGTTCTCTCCTGGATGGACATGGGGAACTCCTCCACGACCCTAGTAAGTGAAAGTGAAAGAAATAAGTGAAAGATAATGCTCCACCAGGGGGCAGCACATGGTGCATTGGTTAGCATGTTCTCAAGTTTCGAATTCCAATCTGGGTGGAGTTGTTCTCCCCCATGTCTGCGTGGGTTTCCTTCCAAGTTGTCCGGTTTCCTCCCACAGTCCAAAAACTTTCAAGGTGAATTGGATGCTCTAAATTGCCCCCATAAAGAATGTATCTGAGTGAATGCATGCTCAACAATTGATTGGCGCCCTGTCCTGGCTGTATCTGCCCAGCGCCCGAAACGTTCTCCCCTGGATGAGCCTGGAGAACCCTCCCCCCCCCACTCCCCCATCCTAGGGAAAGATCAGAAGTAAACGAGAGATAAGGAGATGCGATATTACAATCTGATGCACATGAGATGGAAGAACATGTTAAACTCACAGGTTTCTCATGCGTTCCCTTCATTCTGAATCAAGCCTGGTTGCCGCGGGGCCGGTGGTGGCAGCCAAATCTATTAACGTTAGAAATGAGTTTTGCTGCCGTGTCGCCGTTCGGAGGCTATTCTTCAGCTTTAACAACAAGAAACAGAAAACGAGGCTCGGTTTTCGAAATAACGCCAACGCCAACGCCTCGTCCTGAACACCGCGGGACATGGAACCAATAACGAGCTGAACCAACCAGAGTCTGTTTAGGTTCAATTCATCCATCCATCCATATCTACCACTTTATCCTCTACTAGGGTCACGGGGGGGGGTTCCCTACGTCCATCCAGGGGAGAACGTTTCGGGTGCTGGGCAGATACACCCAGGACAGGGGGGCAATCTATCACTGGGCACACACACACTCTATATGGGGCAATTTGGAGAATTCAATTGACCTTGATCCATGTTTTTATGCCTGTGGGAGGAAACCGGAGAACCCGGAGGAAACTCACGGGGAGAACATGGAAACTCCACCCAGATTGGGATTCGAACCGGGAATCCCCAGTGCTGAGTGGAGAACATGCCAAACCACTAAACCACCGTGCCACGCGTTTAGGTTAAACTAAAATGAAAAATTGCTTTCTGTTGCGGCGTTGGTGTTTTTTTAAGCGGTTCTGATTAAACGAACCATGAATTCTGAATGTCATGGTCCTGCAGAAATAAAACACGGCGCTGAAGGTGTAGTAACTCAGACACAAACAGGACCTCCATCAATCGCAGCGAGACGAAAGCGCGGCGGCATCAATAGTCTGAAGGGGAAGATAAGAGCCTCGCCCTGCCGACAAGCAGCACACGGCGGCCCGGCTGAAACGTGGGCCGCATGGCGGCAGCCTCACCGTTGCGGTAACTGCCATTACGAGACGCCACGTCGCGCTGGAATTCATCACCTGACCATTAAACATGACGGCGTCTTCATATCAGACGATCCATCTCGGGTCTCCGGGGCGGAGGCGCCGTGGATTCATTACATTTTTACCGCCCGTCGTCATACGATCCGGCCCCGCGGTGCCGCTGTGATCCAGACAATAAACTCGCGGAAAACATTTCGCCTTCTTCACCGAAATGACTCGCTGCGGTTCTTTATAGTTCTCCTATGCTACATCATCCCACGGCCTCCTCCTCCACCTCCTCCTCCGGTGGAGTCGGTCCCAATTGAGCACGCTGATGATGCTGTTGCCCTGGAAAGTGCCGACACCGGGGCAATATATGCACCCTCAGGAGGGGGGAGGGGGGTGGGTCATGGACTGAGAAGCCAATCCACAGAAGACATGCATTCGGATCTCTGGAACTGTGGGGTGTGATGCAC
>JAFMOC010000521.1:0-110000 GCA_019802505.1 Corydoras sp. C115 | reverse complement strand
TCTGTTTTCTGAACCTCCTCTTCATCTCTCTCTTCATCTGACACACAGCTAACGGATAACAGAAGTACACTGCAGTCCAGTCTTCACACACACTGCCCTGAAAACACACACACACACACACACCCACACACACCCACACACACAACACACACACACCCACACACACACATCAGAGGAGAAGATCTACCACGAGTACACCCTCTGCAGTTCTACACTTCCAATCACTTCCTTCATATTCTCTGTAAGTCTCCTTTGGTATGTTCTCTGTTGATCACGACCCCCACAGAGCAGGTGTTGTTAGGTGGAGGATGACGCTCAGTACTGCAATGACACTGACATGGTGGTGGTGGTGGTGGTGGTGCTGGTATAATGTCCCTCCACCACCTTCCTGTACGCAGCATCCTGTGATCACGGATGAAGGATTAAAGGACCTCCTGTCTCTGATCCTACATCCACAAGGTGGAGCATTAGGGTGGAGGAGTGTGAGAGAGTGTACAGTGAGAGGATACAGGTCTCGCACGACCTCCACCGTATGGAGAGAACGTTCTTGTGATCACAGACTCCTCTCTCTCTCTCTCACCCTTTCCTCCACCTTAATGCCCCCCACACCCCATGGATGTAGAATCAGAGATTGCTGCATCCACAAGGTGGAGCATTAAGGTGGAGGAGTGTGAGAGAGTGTACAGTGAGTGGAGACAAGTCTCGCATGACCTCCACCATATCGGCTGGATGTTAGTGTTCTATTGGTGTTCTATTCATCTTCAGAAAAGTTCTTGTGATCACTGACTCCTCCACCCCTCCTACACCCCTCCTCCACCCCCCCCCCCCCCCGGTGCTCTGGCTCATACATTATAAATGGACCCTGATGGAACCCACACACACACATCTGCACCCTCGGGTTGGTTTAAGAACTTACTCGGATCTTGTAGCGCTCTCTGAAGGCGACCCGCAGAGCGAAGGTGGAGGCGGGGAGGAGGGGCAGACAGGGGCATTCTCCATACTGATGAGCCAGACCTGCGTCCAGACAACAGGGCAGGAAGGTTCCCATGAGACCTGCACGGACCACACAACAAGAACCGCCAAGAACGTCAACGGACATACGCCTACGACAGGACATCGGGTGGAGGAACCCTGATTATGTTCCTTGGTTCATAGCGATGTCATCGGTATTGATGGATCTGATTGGTTAATAGTCTTTAAATGAGGAGGGGCGTCCTCATATCATTGCCCCCGTTACTTACAGGTTCTCCGGTCCTCACAGACATCGAACAGCCCCGAGCTCCAGTCCCCCCCCGTCTGGGTGATGGTGGTCAGGGTGGTGGTGGTGACCCCCAGACCCGGCTGCCTGACCACCGGAAGTTCCACGCGGTGGTTCCAGGTCCCGCAGCCTTTGGTTCTCCAGACGCCACCGGAATCGTCCGGCTCGTCCTCGGCATCGAAGAACGTGAGCTGCTGCATGAGTCGGGGGGGGGGGTGGAGAACGGCCCGGGACGCAGAACAGCCAGCGAGTGGACGGGCGCCACCGCGGGTGTGCAGCGGAGCGCGGTGGAGGAAGCTCCGCCCACGGAGACAGAGGTGGAGTTCAGATAGGGGCCTCAGTGAGGGACAGAGCGGCAAGCTGGGCGAGAGAGATAAGACACAGAACACAGAGGACGGAGAACAGAGGACAGAGACACCACACACAGACCCGACGTGAGGTCGAGAACCGATACCCAGCCGCAAAGCAACGGAACCTCGTTCCTCCTGCTCCGCTGTTTCTACAGCTCCAGGTCGTCTTCTCCATCATGTTCCACATCGGTGTTCCAATTCATCCCAAAGGCACATGAAGGGGTTAAGGTCAGGTTTTTCCACATCGGTGTTCTAATTCATCCCAAAATCACGATGGGGTTAAGGTCAGGTTTCTCCACATCGGTGTTCTAATTCATCCCAAAATCACATGATAGGGTTAAGGACAGGTTTTTCCACATCGGTGTTCTAATTCATCCCAAAATCACATGATAGGGTTAAGGACAGGTTTTTCCACATCGGTGTTCTAATTCATCCCAAAGGCACATGATGGGGTTAAGGTCAGGTTTCTCCACATCGGTGTTCTAATTCATCCCAAAATCACATGATGGGGTTAAGGTCAGGTTTTTCCTCATCGGTGTTCTAATTCATCCCAAAATCCCCCAAAAATGATGGGGTTAAGGTCAGGTCTCTTTGTGGGCCAGTCAAGTTTTCTCCACATCGATGTTCTAATTCATCCCGAAGGCAAATGATGGGGTTATGGTCAGGTTTTCTCCACATCGGTCTTCTTATTCATCCAAGTCACATGCTGGGGTTGAGGTCAGGTTTTCTCCACATCGGTGTTCTAATTCATCCCAAAGGCACATGATAGGGCTAAGGTTAGGGCTTCGTGTGGGCCAGCCCATTTCATCCACATCGGTGTTCTAATTCATCCCAAAGGCACATGATGGGTTTGAGATCAGGTCTCTGTGTAGGCCAGTCCATTTCATCCACATCGGTGTTCTAATTCATCCCAAAGACACATGATGGTGTCGAGGTCAGGGCTCTGTGTGTTCCAGTGAAGTTCCTTCACATTGGCGTTCTAATTTAACTCAATGGCACATGATGGGGTTGAGATCAGGTCCCTCCACATCGGTGTTCTTATTCATCCCAAAGGCACATGATGGGATTGAGGTCAGGTTTCTGTGTGGGCCAGTCAAGTTTCCTCCACATCGGTGTTCTAATTCATCCCAAAGGCACATGATGGGATTGAGGTCAGGTTTCTGTGTGGGCCAGTCAAGTTTTCTCAACATCGGTGTTCTAATTCATCCCAAAGGTACATGATGGGGTTGAGGACTGGAACACACAGAGCCCTGACAAGTTCCTTCACATCCACATTCTAATTCATCCCAAAGGCACATGATGGGGTTAAGATCAGTTCCCTCCACATCGGTGTTCTAATTCATCCCAAAGACACATGATGGTGTCGAGGTCAGGGCTCTGTGTGTTCCAGTGAAGTTCCTTCACATTGGCGTTCTAATTTAACTCAATGGCACATGATGGGGTTGAGATCAGGTCCCTCCACATCGGTGTTCTTATTCATCCCAAAGGCACATGATGGGATTGAGGTCAGGTTTCTGTGTGGGCCAGTCAAGTTTCCTCCACATCGGTGTTCCAATTCATCCCATAGGCCCATGATGGGGTTAAGATCAGGTCCCTCCACATCGGAGTTCTAATTCATTCCAAAGGCACATGATGGGATTGAGGACTGGAACACACAGAGCCCTGACAAGTTCCTTCACATCCACATTCTAATTCATCCCAAAGGCACATGATGGGGTTGAGGACTGGAAACACACAGAGCCCTGACAAGTTCCTTCACATCCACATTCTAATTCATCCCAAAGGCACATGATGGGGTTAAGATCAGTTCCCTCCACATCGGTGTTCTAATTCATCCCAATCACATGATGGGGTCGAGGTCAGGTTTCTGTGTGTTCCAGTCAAGTTCCTACACATCAGCATTCTAATTCATCCCAAATGCATATGATGAGGTTGAGGTCAGGGCTTTGTGTGTGGCAAGTCAGGTTCCTCTGCATCGGTGTCCTAATTCATCCCAAAATGGGGTTGATGTCAGGGCTCTGTGTTCCAGTGAAGACTTTCACATCGGCATTCTAATTCAACCCAACGGCACATGATGGGATTAAGGTCAGGTTTCTCCACATCGGCATTCTAATTCATCCAAAAATCACATGATGGGGTTTGAGATCATGTCTCTGTGTGGGCCAGTCAAATTCCTCCACATCGGTGTTCTAATTCATCCCAAAGACACACGATGGGTTTGAGATCAGGGCTCCGTGTGGTGCAGTCATTAAACTCACCCGGCTCACGCACACCATGCTTGTGCACTGAGGCAGTCAGATCAGAAAAGGGCCTTCCCCAAACTGTTGGAAGCATTCTGTTGTGTCTGTGCACCCAAATTACACACCTGAATTTAATGAATAAGAGGCGTGTCCTATCACTGAGGTAGTGTAGTTCTGGGTAATAACCACACACACACACACACACACACACACACACACACAGAGAACCGTACTGAGGTTGAAACATGTGATTCTAATACATGTACAACTCTTAAAGCAGCTCGTAAATCGGCGGACCCCGAGGTGAACAGGAGGACAGACGGACGTGACGAGGACCACAGACTGACTTCAGTGATGAAGGTAAAACAGGGAGATGGGTCGGTGTAACAACGTAAGAAGGTTCCTTTATTGTTTCAGAAGAACGGCCGACTCTACAGAACAGAGAACATCATCCGGGCGTCGGGTCACTGGAGCAGGTAAATCAGGGTGTTCCCCACATCCACCCGCTCTCCACCCTCACGCAGATGGACCTTCTGCTTCTCCAGATCGACGCTGAACACACAGCTGTCCGAGATCAGAACCTTCCCCTGCTCCACCTTCCCCAGAACCGGAACCTTACGAGGACCGAGCAGCGGGTCTTCAAAACGCATCAGCTTCACTTTAGAGGCATCTGAGAAAAGAGAGAGAGAGAGAGAGAGAGAGAGAGAGAGAAAGAGAGAGTTAAAGAGAGAGTTAAAGAGAGAGAGGAGAGAGAGAGAGAGAGGTGAAAGAAAAGATAAAGTTAGAGAGAGAGAGAGAGAGAGAGAGAGAGAGAGAGAGAGAGCGTGGGGTGAGAGAGAGAGAGAGCAAGAGAGAGTGAGTTAAAGAGAGAGAGCGAGAGAGAGAAAGAGAGAGTTAAAGAGAGAGAGCGAGAGAGAGAAAGAGAGAGTTAAAGAGAGAGAGGGGAGAGAGAGGTGAAAGAAAAGATAAAGTTAGAGAGAGAGAGAGAGAGAGAGCGTGGGGTGAGAGAGAGAGAAAGAGAGAGTTAAAGAGAGAGAGGGGAGAGAGAGAGAGAGGTGAAAGAAAAGATAAAGTTAGAGAGAGAGAGAGAGAGAGAGAGAGAGCGTGGGGTGAGAGAGAGAGAAAGAGAGAGTTAAAGAGAGAGAGGGGGGGTGAGAGAGAAAAGATAAAGTTAAAGAGAGAGGGGGGGGGATGAGAGAGAGGTGAAAGAGAAAATATAAAATTAAAAAGAGAGAGGGGGTGAGAGAGAGAGAGAAGAGGGTGAGAGAGAGGTGAAAGAGAAAATATAAAATTAAAGAGATAGAAAGGGGGGTGGGAGAGAGAGAGAGAGAGAGAGAGAGAAAGTGGTAAGGGGGCACACAGAGTGAGAGAGATAAAGTGCGCGGGGTAAGAGATAGAAAGAGAGAGAGGTGAGAGAGTGAAAGAAGTGAGAGAGCGAGATAGAAGAGAGAGAGGAGAGAGACCAATGGCAGGGTGAGAAAGTGAGAGATGAGAAAGAGATGAGAGAGCACACAGAGTGAGAGAGACATAAAAAGCGAGAGGTGTTAAGAGAGGGGCGAGAGAGTGAATGAAGTGAGAGAGCGAAAGAGAAGTGAGAGAGGAGAGAGAGACCAAGAGCAATGTGAGAAAGAGAGAGAGAGAGACCAAGAGCAGGGTGAGAGAGAGAGACCAAGAGCAGGGTGAGAGAGAGAGACCAAGAGCAGGGTGAGAGAGAGAGACCAAGAGCAGGGTGAGAGAGAGAGACCAAGAGCAGGGTGAGAGAGAGAGACCAAGAGCAGGGTGAGAGAGAGAGACCAAGAGCAGGGTGAGAGAATGAACGAGAGAGAGAGAGAGAGTGAGGGTGCAGGGTGAGAGAGGAAGCGCGAGAGAGGCGAGAGAATGCATCATGCAGATGTTCACTGATTCTACATCCACAAGGTGGCGCTGTAAGGTGGAGGTGTGGGATACAGTGTACCTGCACCACTGTACCCGGGCGGGTGACACTCTCGCCCGCTCACTCACCCTTGATGCCCCGCGTCGCCCGGAACAGCCTGCGGGTGACGCTGTCTGCGGTGTCCCCCTGCAGGATGTGGATGTGGGTGGAGAACAGGCCGTTGCACGGCTGAGGGTTGAGCAGGGACACGGACACGCCGGGCTGCGGGGAGAACACAGGATGACCAATCGGGTCGCTCGGCGCACATCCCATAATACCCCACGGACGGAACGGCCCCCACCTCTGATCTGAAGACGCTGAAGGGTTTCCCGGGGCAACAGTCCTCCCTCACCTTGTCGTCGCCCTCGGAGGCGAAGCGCAGGTCCAGCTGCTCCAGCTGCAGAGACAGAGCAGCTGATGGGATAGGATTTAAAGGCGTGACCTCACCGCGGTGATGACCCCCTCGTCCAATCGGATGGCGAGTCCTCCGGAGGTGGGCGGGTTCTTACCTCCAGAGCGTTGGTGAGGTAGACGAGGTTCTCCTGCAGAACCGCTCGCTCATCAAACTCCAACTCCAACTCCAGAACCCTCGGCCCGGACTTCTCCAGGTTCTCCTGAACACAGAGAACCACACACACACACACACACGCACGCACGCACACACACACACCAGATACACACACACAATTTATAAAGCTTTAAACCCTCAGTGGAAAAGCATTCACCTACCCACCCACCCACATTCACCTGCCCACTCACCCACTCAACCACCCACCCATCCACACACCCACCTCACCTACCCACCCATCCATACACTGGCCCACCCACCCACTCACATTCACCCACCCATCCACACACTGGCCCACCCACCCACCCACATTCACCTGCCCACTCACCCACTCAACCACCCACCCATCCACACACCCACCTCACCTACCCACCCATCCATACACTGGCCCACCCACCCACTCACATTCACCCACCCATCCACACACTGGCCCACCCACCCACTCACATTCACCCACCCATCCACACACTGGCCCACCCACCCACCCACATTCACCTGCCCACCCATCCACCTCACCTACCCACCCATCCACCTCACCTACCCACCCATTCATACACTGGCCCACCCACCCATCCACCGGCCCACCCACCCACTCACATTCACCCACCCATCCACACACTGGCCCACCCACCCACCCACATTCACCTGCCCACCCATCCACCTCACCTACCCACCCATTCATACACTGGCCCACCCACCTTCACCCACATTCACCCACCCATCCACACACTGGCCCACCCACCCACATTCACCTGCCCACCCATCCACCTCACCTACCCACCCATTCATACACTGGCCCACCCACCTTCACCCACCCATCCACTGGCCCACCCACCCACTCACATTCACCCACTCATCCACACACTGGCCCACCCACCCACCCACATTCACCTGCCCACCCACATTCACCTGCCCACCCATCCATCTCACCTACCCACCCATTCATACACTGGCCCACCCACCTTCACCCACCCATCCACTGGCCCACCCACCCACTCACATTCACCCACCCATCCACACACTGGCCCACCCACATTCACCTGCCCACCCATCCACCTCACCTACCCACCCATTCATACACTGGCCCACCCACCCACATTCACCTAACCCACCCATCCATACACTGGCCCACCCACATTCACCTGCACACTCACCCACGCTCAACTACCCACATTCACCTCACCGACCCACCCATCCACTAGCCCGCCCACCCACCCACATTCACCTCAACTACCCACTCATCCACTTGCCCGCCCACCCACCCACACTCACCTACCCACTCACACACTAAACCATACTCAACTACCCACATTTACCTTACCACCCATCCACACTCACATGCCCACTCACCCACATACTCAAACTCACCTACCCATCCACACACTCAACCATGCTCAACTACCCACAAACTCACCCACCCAGACACTAAACAATTATCCACACTCAACTACCCACTCACCCACAAACTTCCCATCGAATCACCGACCCACACACCCAATCGTGCTTAACTACCCACCCACACTCAACTACCCACAAAATCTCCCCCTCAATCATCCATCCACACTCACACACTCGCCCACCCATACTTCTCCACCTTCCCTCCCACCTACCCCCTTTTCTCTCTGTCCTTTCTTTCCTCCATGAATCTTTTCCGATCCCTTTTTGCATCATTAACTCTATATTTGCCTCTCTGTTCTCAGTGATCTTTGGCATGTTCTCCTCATCATAAATCATTGAATTCGATGATCAGACCCAGATTCTCGGTGGGGGGGGGGTTGTAGCTTGGTGGTGGTGGCGTACCTTAATCATGGCTACGAACGGCATGACCCTCTTCATGTACTTCTTCAGCTCGGCCATGCCGCCCAGCTCGGTGGCGATCAGCTTGTTATCGGGAAGCACGCCGTTATTGTTCTACAACAAAGAGCAGCGACCACAGCGGGACGGTGAGGCCTTCCCCAAACTGTTTTCACAACCTTCAAACCATGCGTGGGGGGGAGGGTACCTTATAGTGCCTGCCCAACAGAGAGAGGGCACTGTGCTGCCAGGGAGGGTAACTTTTTGCCACGTACACCGTGCAGTGAGAGGGTTTTCCTGGAGGTTTGCTCTCTCCCTTCTGTCAGAGAAAAATAAATAAATAAATAAACAGAAAGTTTAAGGCCATCACACACACACACAACACAAACACAAAAATACACACACACACTTACCCATACACACCCACACTTACCTACACACACTTACCCATACACACCCACACACATACACACCCACTTACCCATAGACACAACCACCTACACACACTTACCCATACACACCCGCCCACCTACACACACTTACCCATACACATACACCCACCTACACACTCACCCACCCACCTACACACATACCCACCCGCTCACCCACCCTTACCTACCCCTCCACACATACCCACCCTCACCTACCCCTCCATCTCCAGCTTATCTGTGGGTTCTACAGGAATCGGGCCACGTACCCACTCACCCATACCCTTGACCATCCACCCACCCTCACCTACCCCTCCACACCTACCCCTCCATCTCCAGCTTATCTGTGGGTTCTACAGGAATCGGGCCACGTACCCACTCACCCATACCCTTGACCATCCACCACCCTCACCTACCCCTCCATCTCCAGCTTATCTGAGGGTTCTACAGGAATCGGGCCACGTACCCACTCACCCATACCCTTGACCATCCACCCACCCTCACCTACTCCTCCACACATACCCACACCCACCACCTAACCCACAGTTAGCTATCTACCAACATACCCACACTCACCTATCCACCCACACTCACCTTCCACTCCACACCTACCCACATACCCACACTCATCTAGCAAACCACTCACCCACTCAAACTCACAACAATGATTGATGTGTGTGTGTGTGTGTGTGTGTGTATCCAACACCCCCCCCCCACACTACATTGGCTAAGGTCAAAACCAAACCTAACTTACACCCACCTTGTTTTTAGGAGGCTGCATGTAGGCCTTCAGGCGGAGGCGCAGGTCATGCGCGGTCTCCATCAGGTACTGCGAGGAGCGGATCAGAACCTCGTCGACCGGCCCGGCCACCGGCCAGCTGGCCTTGGTCAGAGACTCCTTCTGAAAGAACCACCGGCAGCACCAACATTTAATGACAGGACACGAATTAGAACCTTGAGACGTTCCAACGGCCTGCTCACCTTTCCCAGGAGGCTCCATATGTGTTCACACAGATGGGGGCAAATGGGGGCAAGCAGCAATGTCTGGATCTCGATGAACTGGAACACCAGGTGGCGGTGCATGCCATCGATGGCCAGCTCCCGGTACTTATCCTTCATGGCCTTGGAAGACAAAGCAGGTTAGAGGTTCTACAGAGTGAGGTTCTACCTCCAAGGTCCATGCAGATCGTGTGTGTGTGTGTTACCTGGAACTCGAAGAAGCCGGTCTTCAGGGCCTCCTTGTACATCATCTTCTCGTAGTGCTGTTCGGTCTTTATGATTCCCCAGTTCATTTCACTGAGAACGTAGAACACGATCAGAACCATTGACGTCATGGTTTCTTAAATCGGAGAGAACGGTGGTATACCCCCCGGATCCCACTAGAGGGCGTGGTGGCATCAATCTGACGGTTCGGGCTTCAAACCTCCCCCCCCAGTCCACCAAAGATTCCCAATGTGGCTCCATGAGTAGGAACACCCCAACTACAAGAACCACATCACATGAGCCTATCGTTCCATCATTTAGGAACCCGTATGGAGGAACAGCAGCATAAGGTCACCTGACAAACACGCGGTCGTTGAAGGTGGTGGCAGGGCCTGTCCGTAGCGTGGTCTGGTTGGCGATCATCTCCTTGACCCACTCCACCCAGGTGTAGAGGCGCAGGATCCCAGCGTCGGCCATGGTCTCCACAAAGTTGGCGTCTTCCACAGTGTCGCCGGCATCAGCGAGGGCCAAGCGCATACCTGCAGCACCGGATGAGCATGAGAACCTCAGCTGGTTCCGTCATGAGGTTCCACTGAGAGTAACGCACAACCTCATGCTGCTACAACCACACAACCTCACACTGCTACAAACCAAAGTCTTTATTAATTTAGTGTAAAGCTTTAAAAATAAGGCGGGAGGGCGGTATTGGGTGTGGCACACACACATTTTATTTATATATAAGGGGCACCAGATCCTTATAAGATCCATATATGGCCGTTGAACTCCTAAAACAATTAAATGTCTAATTTAACACACACACACACACACACACACACACACTCTATATTGGGCGATTTGGAGAATTCAATTGACCTTGATCCATGTTTTTGGACTGTAGGAAGAAACCGGAGAACCCGGAGGAAACCCACGCAGACACGGGGAGGACATGGAAACTCCACCCAGATTGGGAGTCGAACCGGGAATCCCTAGTGCTGAGAGGAGAACATGCTAAACCACTAACATATATATATATATATATATATATATATACACACACACACACACACACAGTCTATAAACTATATGTCTTTATGATATAAATCCTGAAATGGAGCAGTAAAACTATAGAACAGCAGAAAGGCGACGTTGTGGACGGTGATGTTAGTCACAGCGTTCCATAAATAACACACAGGCGATTTAATGAGGACTCGTCAGACTCTCTCCAGATGGACCGACAGTAACGTTCGTTCCCCTGAGAGACTCATCCGCCGTTCGATCGGCCTTCAAACGTCCAGAACCCAAACGCCCGTCCCGTCTGCCGCTGCCGGAGAAACGGACGCAAAGCGAGCGGGCGGCGTGCGTCCTCAGACGCGGGCGAGGGAGAGGGGACGCTCACGTCACGCGTTCGGCGGGACTCACCGTCTGCAGAGAACTTCTCAACAGCTTGGCTCAGCGTGAGGAAGTTGCCGGTGGATTTGGACATCTGGAAAACAAGACCGAGATTAGAGGATGGAGAACGGGCTTAGGCAGACATCACGCGACACACAGACAGACACACACACACACACACACGAGAATGAGGAGCTGGATAAACGTGTGTGTGTTTATGTGTGTGTGTGTGTGTGTGTGTGTGTGGGGGGGGGGGGGGGGGGGGGGTTGAGCACACACAAAAAAAAAAAAAAAAAAAAAAAAAAAAAAAAAAAAAAAAAAAAAACATTTTGGAAAATAGGCATTTCTTTACGAACGACTCTTCGTGTAGGTAAATAGCTCTTCTGAAAATATAAATGACTCTTTGAGCAGGCAAATGACTCCTTTGAAAATGAGCATCTCAAACATATGAATGACTTGTCGAGCAGGCAAACAAATCTAAAAAAAAAAAAAAAAAAAAAAAAAAAAAACTTCCAAAAAAAATATGACTCTTCCAAAAAAATTACTCAAACCTATAAACGACTCTTTGAGTAGGCAAATGACTCCTCTGAAAATGAGCATCTCTTTAAACATATAAACGACTTGCGCATCGCTTTAAACATGTACATTACAGTTGGTCATTTAGCAGATGCTAAAAAGTGACCTACAAGGTGAGCACAGGGTTCATCACAGCGCCCCCTGGAGCAATGAGGCTTTAGGGCCTCGCTCAAGGACCCACACTGGTAACTTCAGTGGACCTGGGATTTGAACCCACAACCTTCATATTGAGAGCTCAACACCCTAACCACTGAGATACCGCTCCCTATACATCTGTATGAATCTTCAAGCAGGCAAACACCTCAAGTTTAAAAACGAATCTTTAAAAATAAGCATTTCTTAAAACATCTGTACGACTCTTCAAGCACCTGAACAACTCTTTGAAAATGGGAATCTCCTCAAAACATCTGAATAAATCTTCGAGCGGGCAAACGACTCTTTGAGCTGGCAAACGACTCTTTAAACATCCGCATGACCGGCTCCTTATTTGTGAGATGGGTTCTTTTTTTTTGTTTTAAAGACAAACAGAAGACTCACTTTCTCCGAATTCAACATCAGGTGACCGTTTGCACGCACCGCCTTCGGCCACTTCTCACTGCACAGAGAACACAGAGCAGCTGAGTGGGGGTGGGGTGGGGTAAAGGGGGTGGAGGGGTGACTGTAGGTCAGCAGTGGTACAGACCTGTCTTTAGGCCACATGGCTACGTGGTTGTACAGATAGTAGGACAGATGGTTTGGAACCAGGTCTTTCCCGGAGACCCTGACATCCACGGGATACCAGAACTCAAACTCGGTCCTCAGTCTCTGCAGGTGCTCGCGGGGGATGGAGGTGTTCGGGAACGGGGAGTCCTTAAAGAAGATGTAGTCCCACACCTCCCGAGTCATCTGCTCAGGTCTGAAGAAACACACACACGGGTTACCTCCCACCTTAAATACAGATTACAAACTAGGGGTGCAAATCTCTCAGTGTCTGGCGATTCGATTCTGATTTTTGAGTCACGATTCGATTCAGGAACGATTTTCGATTCAGAAACGATTTTTTTCCGTTTAAATGCTCTTTAAATTTATTTTAAATGATGTGATTGACGAGATGAAACGACGATGTAAACAAATAGAACATTTACTTAAAACAATACGTTCAGGTTCCGTCCTGTATCAAATGTTTTTGCTTTATTTTATATTTATATAAAAATAGGATTGCGCTAAATTATAATGAGCAGTGTTAGGTTGGCTTAGCTGAACGGCTTTTTCTTACATAAAAAACATCCATCGATGAACAAATAATTCTAAATATATTAATACCGAAGTTTCCCATGGTGCATTAACTTTAAAACTAAAATACAGACTTCACAGTCAGAGTGACTTTAGATTCTGCAAATCTTTAAAACTTAACATTAAAAAAAATGAAATCCTTACTTCAGTCTATTTAACTGTATTGCACCAACATTCACTACATTTTTAAAACTTAACTTTAAATATATTTTTCAACGTCTTTTATCTCAGGGTGATGTCGCGATAAACGGGCTCGCACATTTATCGTATTTCCAAAGTACCGCGATTTTATCTTCCACTCGTTGTAAACAGTTGCATTGTAACACTTAACGCCGACGCCCCCGCTCTATGCTAGCAAACTACAACAGCCGGTTAACGCGCGTGCTGTATGCCGGTTGAGTGGATCCGTAATGCAATATGCATTATGCCCGGGAGGGGGCGCCAAAACAAAAAACTTAAAAGCATTTTTTTAAAAATCGATTCTTGGGCATTTTGAATCGATTCCGAATCACGATTCATTGAAGAATCGAATTTTTCTTCAGCACCCTACCACAAACCGTACCTGATTCCCAGGGGTGAGGCTCCTTGTCCGTTGAGGACGCCTCCCTGGAGGAGGTGCACCACCGTGTAGAAGGCCATGTAGATGGTGGAGTCCGACAGCGATTCGATCAGCCACTGCTCGTCCCACGGCAACCTGGTTCCTACGGGGAAGGAACACAGATGGCTAACCCCATGCTGCACCACCCTAAACATGGAACCCCATCAGGAACCAAACAGTACAGCGGTGCTGAGGTCCATAACTGAAGAAATTATACTACAAACTACTGCATATAGGGAAACGATGTTAAAACTTATTATAAAACGTGTAGTTCTGCTTCTTTAATCCGATTGGATGAGCAGTTTGTCCAGCTGTGACATCAACCACAATAACATACACACCTCTGAGTGCTGTACATTCGTATCAGTGTGTGATATACAATACATTTTAAATTGTAAAATACAGATTAATATAAACAGTAGGGGTGAGCTGCAATATTCGCTGATTCGACGATTCGATTCGGAGACCCGTAGTCGACTATGAACCTCATAGTCGAATGTACCATTTTGACCACATGGGGGTGTCCATTGCTGCTGCTAAGCATTAGTTTTTACATGAAATGTCTTTCTTTTCGTTATATATATATATATATATATATATATATATATATATATATATATATATATATATATATATATATAGCCTTTTGTCAAATAAAATCATCCTAATTTTTAGAAAGAAAAAGAAAAACAAAAAAAGGTTTTCTTTTGTTAGAAAAACAAGTAAAATATATAAAAAATCTTTTTTAAAAACTACGCTTATAGCGCCATCTTGTGGTGAAATTTTAACTGATTCGACTATCAGTCGACTATAGGGAAAATCTGACGAATCAGATTCGACTACGAAAAAATGTAGTTGAATACAGCCCTAATAAACAGAGATCAACACTAAACCTGTTACACTGTTTTTATAAACTGCGTTCTGTAATTTGCCCACTAGAGGGCAGCGATTGACTGTTAGAGAAACCGGAATCCTGTAACTTTAAAAACCAGACTATATTACATCACGGAAGAGCAGATTATTAACGATTTTGCTTTTAATCAACGCATTTCTGAATCAAAGCTTGTTGTTTTTTTATTATAGTGAGTTTGTAAGTGTTGTGCACTCAAGGTTGTGCATTATTGTGAATAAATCACGTAAAGAGGTGGAGCTGCACTCGACTACACGTCAGGACTAATAACACCTCTTTATGGAGTTTATTCAGAATAAAGCCACGCCCTCTCGCACCGTATTGCTTTATTATGCAGAATGCAGCAGGGCATCAATAAATCAATCAGGGACATTAAGGTTACCGAGGCCGTAGGTTCTAGAGCAGGCATGTTCCTGAAGCCAGCCCAGCGTAGCCTCAAAGTTCTTCCGGGTTTCATCACAGAACCTGGAAATTAAAAAAAAAATATATATATATATATATATTATTTAATAAATAATAATAAGAAGAAGCCTTATCTCTCTCTCTCATATATATATATATATATATATATATATATATATATATATATATATATATATATATATATACACAGTTGTGATCAAATTATTCAACCCCCACTGAAATAAAGTGTTTTGGCCAGTTTGACATTGATTTGGATCATTTCATCATCTTATTTACAATTATATCAAAGAGGCACTTATAAATTAGACAAATATAACATAATATTTATGATGGAATAACCACAAATGTCTTTACTGTGCTCACATCATTATCAGTTTTATTCAACCCCCTATGACATTATTTTTAGTACTTAGTACAACATCCTTTTCCAGTTATGACAGCTTTCAAGCGTGAAGCATAGCTTGACACAAGTGTCTTGCAGCGACCTATGGGTATCTTAGCCCATTCTTCATGGGCAAAAGCCTCCAGTTCAGTCACATTCTTAGGCTTGCGCACTGCAACTGCCCTCTTTAGGTCCCACCAGAGGTTCTCAATTGGATTTAAGTCTGGTGATTGCGATGGCCACTCTAGAATGTTCCAGCCTTTCATGTTCAACCATGCTCTAGTGGACTTGGATGTGTGCTTCGGATCATTGTCCTGTTGGAAGGTCCAATGTCTCCCAAGCCGCAGGTTTGTGACTGACTCCATCACATTTTCCTCCAAGATCTCCTGGTACTGAAGGGAATTCATGGTACCCTGCACACGTTGAAGCTTTCCTGTACCATTAGAAGCAAAACAGCCCCAAAGCATAATTGACCCCCCGCCATGCTTCACAGTAGGCAAGGTGTTCTTTTGTTCATAAGCCTGGTTCTTCCTCCTCCAAACATAGCGCTGGTCCATTGTCCCAAACAGTTCTAATTTAGTTTCATCTGACCACAGTACACTGTCCCAAAACCTTTGTGGCTTGTCCACATGACTTTTGGCATACTGCAGTCGACTTTTCTTGTTCTTTGGAGTCAGCAAGGGGGTGCTCCTGGGAGTTCTGGCATGGAGGTCTTCGTTATGCAGTGCGCGCCTTATTGTCTGAGCTGAAACTTCAGTGCCCACATCTGACAGGTCTTTTTTCAGTTCCTTAGCAGTCACGCGGGGATTTTTCTCCACATTACGCTTCAGGTAGCGCACAGCAGTCGCGGTCAGGATCTTGTTTCTGCCACGACCAGGTAACGTTTCCACTGTGCCCTTTAACTTGATACTTCCGATAGTGTCTCTTGGAATATTTAACAACTTCGCAATCTTTTTATATCCATTGCCATTCTTGTGAAGAGCAATAACCTCTTCTCTTGTCTTCTGGGACCATTCTCTTGCCTTCACCATGCTTGTAAACACACCAGTAGATGTCTAGAAGGAGCTGAGTATCACAGTCCTTTTAAATCTGCCTAATTGGTGCTTATGATGCTTGATTGCTGCTCGTTGACATCCACAGGTGTTTACAATACCTGATTGAAAACACTGGAATGAACCTCTGTTCTTATGAGTGGTAGTTGTAAAGGGGTTGAATAATTGTGTCAATGAAGAAATCACAAAAAGGCCATTTAATACTTTATGACAAAAACAATTGATGCTATCTTAGTTGCATTTAGTTCTTTAACAAGTCCTTGTAAGATTTCATTATGAACACAACTACAAATGTGCACTGAATTCCATAAAACCCTTCGCAGCATTGGGGGTTGAATAAATTTGATCACAACTGTATATATATATATATAAAATCAATCTATATCTCTATGTGGCACGGTGGCTTAGTGGTTTAGCATGTTCTCCTCTCAGCGCTGGGGATTCCCGGTTCGAATCCCCATCTGGGTTGAGTTTGCATGTTCTCCCCATGTCTGCGTGGATTTCCTCCGGGTTCTCAGTTTTCCTCCCACAGTCCAAAAACATGGATTCAAGGTGAATTGAATTCTCCAAATTGCCCCATGTAGAGTGTGTGTGTGTGTGTGAGTGTGTGTGCCCAGCGATAGATTAGCGCCCTGTCCTGGGTGTATCTGCCCAGCGCCCAAAACTTTCTCCCCTGGTTGGGTATGGGGAACCCCCCTGCGACCCTAATAGAGGATAAAGCGGAAGATAACGGATATATATATAAATAAATAAATAAAAGGTAAACCTCAAAACCAAGCCAGATTCTCCACATATAGGTTCCCCCCTAATATTACCCCCCCCCCCCAATCTCTGGTCCAGTGAAGTGTCAGTGAAGATGTACTCACGTCTCCATGGACTCCAGAACGTTCACGGCCTGCCGCTTCCACTCCTGATCTCCATAATCCAGATACCTTTCACAGATTAATCCATTTAAATCCAGATTACACATCCATGACCAAACGTTTGCAATACATCCATCGTTATCATTGACATTTCCACACTGTCGGGTGGGAGATCTGCAGGAGGTGGAACGTGGAGCCCAAAACGAGGATTTAAACGAAATGACTGCATGTGCTTTATTTGTTCTAAAATCAAAGTGTGTGAGAAACTGAACTGTGAAAAAAGCTAAAAAAGGGTGCAGATATAAATACATATATACACACACACACACACAGACAGGTTACTCACCACTGGTCACACAGAGCCA
Source organism: Corydoras sp. C115 (assembly GCA_019802505.1). Taxonomy (NCBI): domain Eukaryota; kingdom Metazoa; phylum Chordata; class Actinopteri; order Siluriformes; family Callichthyidae; genus Corydoras; species Corydoras sp. C115. The sequence continues at coordinate 92,417 of JAFMOC010000521.1, read as the reverse complement.
CCACACACTCATCAGCCGAGCGCGACATGACCTGCTTCTCAGGCTCCATGTAGATCAAAGCCTCACCCTGATACACATAAAAGAACAACACAGACATCAATCATCCTCTGAACTCCTCAGCATCAGCACCACCGACTGGACCATGTGAGCGAACAATGGGGCATCGAGTACATCATTTTATATATATATATATATATTAGGGCTGCAACTAACGATTATTTTGATAATCGATTAATCGGTCGATTATTTTTTCGAATAATCGATGAATCGGATAAATTAAAAAAAAATAAAAATTCCATGTCTTTACATTTAATCATTTAGCAGACACTTTTATCCAAAGGTGTATGTTTTTCAGTAAAATTATTCTATAGTATAGTATTATAAATAGTAATTGTATTCAAAATGTTTAAGTTAACATTTCCTGTAATTAATGAAAAGCACAATGAAAGAAATAATGTATCATCTAACCATCCCTCACTTAACAACAAAAGTCAACTCCAAATAACACATGATACTCAGTTGCCTTCAGTAATGAACTAAATATTGTCTGTTCTGTAGCCTATTGGAAAAAATGTATTAACAAATGAATTAATCAGCTATGGAAAAAAAAAATTAACAAATTAGCCAGTTAACAAAAAGATACCTGTTGTGTGAAATTTCAATTGGACACCAGGACATATGGCTGCTTTGCACACCGTGTACAAGGCTTTCCCTGTTTGTCTCGACGCGGTCTGAAAGCAGGGGGGGGGGGGGCGCCGCGCGCAGTCTCCCAGTGCCGGGACATTTAAAGCCGCGTACTTTTACGCCGTGCGCGTGTGCGCGTCAATCCCGCGTGCTGCTATTGCTCCGCTAAAAACCAGGACATGTCCTCACTTTAAAAAATAAACCGGGACGCCCGGGACAGGACGTGACATACGGACGGGTATTCGTAAAACGGACGTTAAGACACGTTCTCTATCGCTGTTATTATCCAGTTAACAACCAAACACAGCATGCCGCTGCTCTGCCGGTCTCACAGTGTTACAATTTACTTCAGAACTAAAGAAGCTCGGGATGTTGTAGTGATTTATCTCCTGTTCAGCTTCATCCTCATCAGTGTTTATTTCAGGAGCTGTATCATCACCGTGCTGCTGCGCATGTTCGCGGAGCTGCATGTTCCACGTTCTTTAGTTTCAGCGTTGGCTGTGTCTCATTTGTACATTTATCAACTTGTTTTGCAGACTCCGCCTCGTTCTGTTTAACCCGCTATTATTTTCCAGCGTTATTGAAGCGCTACATGTGACGTAAGCGGTTGCGACATCGCGAGTAACGCGGAAATCGCACGACCCAACGAATCGATAATGGAAATTCATTATCGATACTTTGGATAATCGATTTTTATCGATTTTATCGATTCGTTGTTGCAGCCCTAATATATATATATATATATATATATATATATATATATATATATATATATATATATACACACACACACATATATACACAGACATTATCTCCCGCTTTATCCTCTAGTAGGGTCGCGGTGGGATTCCCCATGCCCATCCAGGGGAGAACGTTTTGGGCGCTGGGCAGATAGACCCAGGACAGGGCGCCAATCCATCGCTGGGCTCACACTCACTCACCCACACACACACACACACACAGACATTCTATATGGGGCAATTTTGAGAATTCAATTGACTTGATCCATGTTTTTGGACTGTGGGAGGAAACCGGAGAACCCGGAGGAAACCCACGCAGACACGGGGAGAACATGGAAACTCCACCCAGATAGAGATTCGAACCGGGAATCCCTAGTGCTGAGAGGCGAACGTGCTAATCACTAAGCCACCGTGCCACCCATACACATATATATATAAAAATATGCACGTGGCTTAGTGATTAGCACTGGGTGGAGTTTCCATGTTCTCCCCGTGTCTGTGTGGGTTTGCTCCTGGTTCTCCAGTTTCCTCCCACAGTCCAAATACATGAATCAAGGTCAACTGAATTCTCAAAATTGCCCCATATAGAATATGTTTGTGTGAGTGTGTGTCCAGTGATAGATTGCCCCCCTGTCCTGGGTGTATCTGCCCAGCGCCCAAAACGCTCTCACCTGGATGGGCATGGGGAACCCCCCTCCACGACCCTAATAGAGAATAAAGCAGAAGATAATGGATTATATATATATATATATATGGGTAATTATAGACATTTGATTGTTCTAGCTTTGTTTTAGGAGTTCAGTTCAATTGCCATATATGGATCTTGTAAGGATCTGGTGCCCCCTAGTGGGAACAAGGGGAAAAGCAGACATTTCTATACTACACCTTGTCCACCATCATCTTCTGAATGGGCTTCTTCACATCCTGAACCTTCTGCCCCTTAAAACCCTCAACCAGCATGATCTAAAAAGAATCAAGAGTCACTTCAAACGATTCTTCCTTCAAATCAAACTCATCAAACTGGTGGATTCGATTTTAAAAAAACAGAAGAAAAGGTTAAATCTGATCAGACGTGAAGTTCAGGTACCCCTTCATAAAAGCCCTTCAGGTAGACCTTCTCCTTGGCCTCGGCGAGCTTCTCACGGTCATTCTGACTCTGGATCTTCAGCTCGTCGCACACCAGCGGAGCCGAGAGGTTTCCGTATCCCGGGATCTCAATGATGGGAACCTGGTGCAGAAACGTTCAGATTATCACGCCGTCATGTTCGCGGATGCGGACGTAAACGTGGGACGGTGCTCACCGGCTCGAAGGGAAGGACCATGTGATCTTCAATGCCGTACTTCTCTCTGAGGGCCTGCGGGGGGGGGGGGGATGTCAAACGGCAGCGAGGTCAGCGATCACCTCCACCGAGGGGATGGCGTTTAAAAGGTCAGGACTATTTAAAGAGGTCACCTGTTTCTTCTTTAGGTCTCGGAGCGCGGCGATGTCATCAGGCGCGTCCGACGGCACACTGGTGACCACTCCAGTCCCTACAGGGGCAATAGGGCACATTGATGCCATTACAGATGCTGGCTTTTGCACTCTTAAATGCCAACAGTGTGAATACATTTATTTATATATATATATATATATATATATATATGATTATACAACTAATAGTTCCGCTCTTTAAATCTGATTCGCTGAGCTGTTTGTCAGGCCGTGACATCATTGACAATAACACACACCTCTAAGCATCATAGCAATGCATGATTTACAATAAATTATTTTTCATGTTTTTATATTAACTGTAATAACTGTTCAGTAATTTGGCCACTAGATGGCACTGTTTGGTTGTCAGAGAAACCAGAAACCTTTTACTAACTGGACTATATAACATCACAATTCACTATAATGCCACGCCCTCTTGAAAAAATTATTATACAGTATATAACACGCAGCAGGTTCTTTATTTAATATAATATTATAATATAATAGTAATTTATAAAATCTGGTACCTTTATCCTCCTTGATGGTCAGCATTGGCAGGGCGTAGATGACCTTATAGGAGGTGAGGGGGGCCCTCAGGGCACAGCCTAGCACGTCCTAAAAAAAAAAAAGATCACACGTTTTAAACCGCGAACCTGATGTGGGTGTCAGCCCGGCGGACGGGCGTCTTGTGTAATGTGTCGCGAACCTGTCCCATCAGCTGCAGCACCACAGGCACGACGCCGTTCTCCTTGGTGAAGCCCTGGTAGGACATGTTCCGGGCCGCGCGCCGCGTGCTGACGAACACGTCGCCGTTGGCCGTCTCGAAGGCCGTGTACCTCAGATCAGGCCTGACCCAGCAGTTCGTCTGGCCGAACATGGTCTCGGGTCGGAGAGTGGCCGCCACCAGGAACACGTTCCGCCCTTTTAGGGTGCTGAGGAGTGACAGGTCCCGCATTAACGACTGCAATGTTGCGTTTGATGTGAATTATGCATTAGCAGCACAGAGTCTCCACTAGGGGGAACACATTACTCTTATTAATTAAAAGGGCTACTTATACTGGGTGTGTGTGTGGAGGGGGGGGGGACTACATGGTAAAACAACCATCCATCCATTATCTTCCGCTTTATCCTCTATTAGGGTCACAGGGGGGGGGGTTCCCCATGCCCCTCCAGGGGAGAACGTTTCGGGCGCTGGGCAGATACACCCAGGACAGGGGGGGGATATCTATCGCTGGACACACATTCACACTCTATATGGTGCAATATTGAGAATTCAATTCACCTTGATCCATGTTTTTGGACTGTGGGAGGAAACCGGAGAACCCGGAGGAAACCCACGCGGACACAGGGAGGACATGCAAACTCCACCCAGATGGGGATTCGAACTGGGAATCCCTAGCGCTGAGAGGAGAACATGCCAACCACTAAGCCACCGTGCCACCCCGTGGGGAAACAAGTAGGAAAAAATAAATAAATTTCTTTAACCAGCGTTCGGAATCTCCTACTACACAGTAGGTACTAGTTTTGATCAAGTTATTGTACTATTTAAATAGTAAAGATAAGAGTAACGGGCGAGAATGTAGTATCCATACTGCCGAATGCCCCTACAGAGGTCACCTGACACGGTACACAGTCAACAGACACTCCTACACAGTACACACTAGATATAGTAGTAGTATACACTAGGAATGGCTAGTATGTCTGAATATTCTGGAGTATATGTCTGGAGTATTCGGACATACTACCGCCTAACCTACTATGTAGTAGGTTTGTTTCTATTCATTTTATAATGCAGTTCCAGATGTGGAGCTTTTTTGGGGGGCGCTCTGCTGCCCTCGTGTGGCCAGCGGGATGAACTAGGTACCTTAGTTTGTTTGGGAGGGGCTCGATCATCTTCATCTTGATGAGGGTGTACTCCTGAGGTCCGACCCCCTGCGCCGAAAAAACATTATATAATTAATTAATTAATTAATTAATTAATAATAAATAAATACATTTATATTAATAATAATAATAATAACAATAATAATGAATAAATAAATAAATAAATGAATCACCACTCAGTGATTCAAAGAATCAGATTCAGTTCAATACCACGGCCGGAAGTGACTCACCTCGCCCGTCTGTCTGTCATGATCCATACACGGCTGTCCGTCCTTCGGGGAGTAGATGGTGTACCTGTCACAACAGAGAGCACTGGGGTTTAACACCGTCGTTACGGTAACGCTGCATCCAACACACACACACACCAGTCAGCTGGGTGGAAAATTACCAGAATGCACATAACACACTGCATGTACACACACACACACACACACACACACACACAGCACTACACACACACACTCCATGCACACGTTTCATACACACAAACTGGGTGTAAAATTTGCCAGAATGCACATAACACACTCCATGTACACACACTCCATGTTCACACAGTCCACACACACACACACACACTGCACTACACACACACTCCATGTATACACAGTACACACACTACATGCATATATTTTCATACATATACACACACACATACACTGAGTGGAAAATCACCAGAATGCACATAACACACTGCACTACACACACAGTCCACACACACACACACACTCCAATCATGCATGGTTTATACACACAAACAGGGTGGAAAAATTGCCAGAATGCACATAACACACACACACACTGCACTACACACACACTCCATGTACACACAGTCCACACACACACACCACAGAGTATACACACATGTTACATACACACAAACACACCAATCAGCAGAGTGCAAAATCACCCGAACGCACACAATGCACTCCATGTACACACACTGCACTACACAGTCCATACACACACACCAGTCAGCTGAGTGGAAAATCACTAATATGCACATAACACACTGCATGTACACACACTCCATACACAGACACACACTCACTTTTACACACACTTTCCATAGACACACACCATGAACACACTTTTCATAGACACACTACACCCGCCCCCCGCCAAATACTACACATACACACTCTCTATGAGGTATACACACACACACTAAATGAATGGTGTAATGCAGCCTCGTGTATCGGGGGGGCGTACCTCTTCCCAAACTTAATCCTCTTTCTCTCCTTCAGAGTGATGAACTGCCAGCGCACGAAGGAGTCGTAATAAGGGTTAACGTCTGTGGTGATGAAGGAGCGACGCCAGTCCACCTGCAACACCGTGAGCGAGTCCACATCAACACACTCAAAACAAAGAACCATTATCATCATCATCATCATCATCATCATCATCATCACCTTCAAGCCCATCTTCTTCAGGTCTTCCACAGCCAGAGGAGGAAAGTAGTCCAGCCAGTGCTCGGCCTCGGCGAACTTCACGATCTCCTCATCAGTCAGGCCGAGCGTCCTCATGATCTCCCACTGGAACTTTGAGGCTCCAGCTTTGGCGGCCGCTTTGCTCTGCGGGGGGGGGGTATGGTGAAGGAGTGGGATTCAGTGACCTCTAGAGGTGAAGTTGCATATGAAGAACTACATTTTCATTCATTCATTCATTCAGGGGGGGGGGGGTTCCCAATGCCCATCCAGGGGAAACCGGGCGCTGGGCAGATACACCCAGGACAGGGTGCCAATCTATCGCTGGGCACACACTCACTCACACAGACACACTCTATATGGGGCAATTTGGAGAATTCAATTGACTTGATCCATGTTTTTGGACTGTGGGAGGAAACCGGAGAACCCGGAGGAAACCCACACGGACACAGGGAGAACATGCAAACTCCACCCAGATGGGGATTCGAACCGGGAATCCCTAGTCCTGAGAGGAGAACATGCTAACCACTAAGCCACCGAACTATAGATTGGTGAATTATTTGGTTAAAAACTCCACCCACCTTCTTGCCCTTGGCCTTGTCCTTGATGACGATCTCATCGGAGCTCTTCGGTTTCTCCTTGGGTTCCTCCTCCTCCATTTCTTCGGGGAACTGGGGCGGGTTCCCATAAAGCTCCACCTCTCGCTTCAGCTTGTCTGCGCAGGCCTACAGTCAGGTACCGATGTTATATTCTTGTATTTTATAAACTGCGTTCTGAAATTTGGCCACTAGATGGCAGTGATGGAAGCACTACGCCCCCCGACGGGTGCCGCGAAGCACTACGCCCCCCGACGGGTGCCCCGAAGCACTACGCCCCCTCGACGGGTGCCCCGAAGCACACTCCATGAGAACCGATGCACTAGCCCCGACTACGGAACGACAGGTGCCCTGACGCACTACGCCCTCAACGGGTACACCGATGCATTACGCCCACAATGGCACACACTGCTGAAGACACGGCTCGTTTTTCGGGAGGAACCTTCATGGCTCGGCTTACCTTGATGGGCATCCCGGTGCAGTGCAGTCCGAACGGAAAGAGGCAGCGTTTCCCCTTCAGGAGCTGATACCCCATGGCAAACTGCAGGTCACATGTCGGTGATTAAAGCAATTAAAGTGATTAAAGCGTATACGAATCCATGCGTACTGAATCGATTACCTCACACTTGGACAGACAGAACGTATGACCGAGGTGCAGCCTCCCATTCATGTAGGGGTAGGGGAACGTCACCAGGAACTTATTCTTACTGAGGGAGTACAAGATAATTAAAGCATTAGGGCTCAGAACCACAGACTGGGAGTCTAAAGGGGTGGTGGTGGGGGGGGGGGGGGGGGGTTCAGTACCAAAGCCTACAGCATGGTTATAATCCATCCATCCATTCATTCATTATCTGCTGCTTTATCCTCTATTAGGGTTGGGGGGGGGCACCCACTCACTCACACAGGCACACTCTATATGGGGCAATTTGGAGAACTCTCAATTGACTCTCAATTGACCTTGATCAAACCGGAGAACCCGGAGGAAAGCCACGCAGACACGGGGAGGACATGGAAGCTCCACCCAGATTGGGATTCGAACTGGGAATCCCCAGCGCTGAGAGGAGAACATACCAAACCACTAAGCCACCATGGTTATAATTATCTAATGCTAAAAACAGAATAATGTTTAAAAATTATGCATTCAAATGTTTGGGAACAGTTTGGAGAAGTCCTGATCTCAACCCCATACACCACCTTAATGAAAGATCCACCTGCACCACCACCATGTCAGTGTGACTGCAGTACTGGGAACCATCCACCACCCTAATAACACCTGCTCTGTAGGGTCCCGATCATGAGAGAACATACCAAAGGGAACTTAGAGAGAATATAGGGGAACAGGCCCCATCTGTATGATCGACGACGGAACTCACTCTTCGCTCTTGTACGTGGACGGCGCATCGGATTGGAAGGTTCTCTCCTCCTCCCATCTCTTCTGGACCTCGGACTCAATCTTCCTCAGGAAGTCCAGCTTCGCGGTTCCTTTACGTTCCTGATGGACACAAACGAAAGACACGTCAGAACCCTGGACACTAATGACATCGTTATAAGTTTAATTATAAGCTGAGCTATTCTTCACTCTGGGAGCGGGTCTGGAACACTAGAGGCTCGTTCATCAATAAAGCCCATTGATCACGTCAGGTTGGCTACCGGATGCAAAGATCCTGCTGACAATCGCCTTTCCAATTCAAGCCATTGGTGTTCAGCAGACTAGTAAGACGCATCACAGCTCACTTAGAGGATGCTTACAATAACGTCAAATTCTCCAATAAACCCAACTGTTCCGTAATCTGGCAGCACAGTGGCTCGGTGGTTTAGCATGTTCTCCTCTCAGCACTGGAGATCCAGGTTCAAATCCCGATTTGGGTGGAGTGTCCATGTTCTCCCCGTGTACGAGTTTCCTCCCATAGTCCGAAAACCTGGATTCAAGGTCAATTTAATGCTCTAAATTGCCCCTATAAAGTCTGTGTGTGATGGTGAGTGAATGCCCAGTGATAGAATGGCGCCCTGTCCTGGGTGCATCAGCCCAGCGCCCGAAACGTTCTCCCCCGGATGGGCATGGGGAACCCCCAGTAGAGGATAAAGTGGTAGAAAATAAATTAATAAATAAATGTTCCGTATCCCCATCTGGGTGGCGTTTGCATGTCCTCCCAGTGTCTGCGTGGGTTTCCTCCGGGTTCTCTGGTTTCCTCCCACAGTCCAAAAAAACATGGATCAAGGTAAATTGAGTTCTCCAAATTGCCCTATATGTGTGTGTGTGAGTGAGTGTGTGTGCCCAGTGATAGATTGCCCCCCCTGCCCTGGGTGTATCTGCCCAGTGCCCCAAACGCACTCCCCTGGATGGGACCCCCCCCCCGCGACCCTAATAGAGGATAAAGCAGAAGATAATGGATGGATGTTCCGTGATCTGCTGCAATAGCAACTTTTTGTCCTAATTTAATAAACACGTAACTACTGGATCAAATACGAACTTTCACTTAAGCTTTTTTTTCTAAATTAAATAATCAATTAAATTACAATAATTAATTTAATACAGCTGTAGCAACGGGAACTCCTAAATCTGATTTATTTATAGTTGCTTAAATACATTTGTTGGTACAGTCACATACATAAGGGACAGCTGCTACTTCTCTTAATTTATAGGCTTATATTTTCTCTTAAATTATAAAACAATAAAATTAATAACATTTAATTGTTTATAACATTCGATAAATCGCAATAAGCTGTATTAAAAACTATTTCTCAGTTTTAGTCAGAGACTACGAGGCAAACCAGAGCTGTGTCCCAAATCGCTGCTTTACAGGACAATTAGTGCACTAGGTAGGACAGACACGGCGCTTTATGAAAACGAGGGCCACTCGTGAAGGTAGGGAACGAACCCCGATTTGGAACAGAGCGGAAGCTGTCGTTAGCGTGGCAGCTCTTTTCTAACAGCATTCTACCCGAATGAAAGTGCAAACGTTACGCGACGTAAGCGAATAATGATACGAAGGTGACAAAAATATGCAAATGAGGTAAAGAACAAAGTTACCGCCATTGTTTGCCCTTTAAAACCACGTTTCAGGAGGCGAATAACAGAGCCACGCCGCCCGGCTCCTCTGATGACACTCGGCTCAGTCGGTGTTCCCGACGTCTCAGTAAGGAGGGTGGCTACTGGCTGGCCTAAAAGTCGTTAAATGACGTCATCGCCTCCTTTGCATATTAAATTTTTGTGTTTAAGGGACAGAAAAACAATAAGTTAAAAACCAACAAACCCTAAATATTTTTTTTATTCTGTTATTATAAATGAACTCTAAACAAATAAATAAACTTGCCTTTGAAGTAAGCGTCACTTCTTAAAAACAACTCCTAAAAATCGCCAAAGATGTCATCGCTTCATTTGCGTAATATTAAATTTACCTGCCTTTGAAGATGCAAAATAAAGAAATAAAGGCCGTGTGTGAGAGAGAGGAAAAAAAGTGAGTAAAAACGCCTGCAATCTGTTAAAACTATGAATAAACTTTTATTTTCTAGGTTTTATAGATTGTCAACTGGCTATAGAGTATAATGGAACGTTCCCAACAGCTTTTGAAGGCTGAGAGTGGTGGTTGCCATGGCAAACAACTTAGAAGGTCAGATCGTTTGAGTTCAGACCACGCTCAGGTGCAAGTTACAGATTGCTCCTGTAAACTGGCCGAAGATTTAAGGTTCTTCGGTTTCCTTCCATGGATTCAAGGTAAATAGGCTTAGTGGTTTAGCATGTTCTCCTCTCAACACTAGGGATTCCCGTTTCGAATCTCAATTTGAGTTTCCATGTTCTTCCCCCGCGACCCTAGTAGAGGACAAAGCAGAAGATAATGAGGGAATGAAAGTTGGAATAAAGTTTATACAAATAAACTATTTACTGGGGATTCCAGGTTTGCATCCCAATCTGGGTGGAGTTTGCATGTTCTCCCCGTGTTTGCATGGGTTTTCTCCGGGTTCTCTGGTTTCCTCCCACAGTCCAAAAACATGGATTCAAGATGAATGTTTGTGTGTGTATACTGTATAGTGTGTATTTGTGTGTGTGTCATGGGGAGGGGTCCCCATCCCCATGCTCATCCAGGGGAGAAAGTTTCGGGCGCTGGGCAGATACATCCAGGACAGGGGGGGCAATCTATCGCTGGGCACACACTCAGTCACACTCTATATGGGGCAATTTGGAGAACTCAATTGACCTTGATCCATGTTTTTGGACTGTGGGAGGAAACCGGAGAACCCGGAGGAAACCTACACGGACACGGGGAGAACATGCAAACTCCACCCAGATTGGGATTCGAACCTGGAATCCCTAGTGCTGAGAGGAGAACATGCTAAACCACTAAGCCAGCCTATAAACCCGTCTATAAACTCTACATTTTCTATAATTCCACAGTGTAGCTGGTTTTCTTCATAACTTCTGACTTGTGTTCTCATTTGTAAGTCGCTTTGGATAAAAGCGTCTGCTAAATGACTACATGTAAATGTATACACTATATATGTATATATATATAAACAAAAATAACATTTTATAATAACAAAAATACATAAAAATGTAATTATATATATATACTTAAAATTTATTAATTAAATACCAGTTGTTTAAAATTTAATTTGTTTAAAAAAATTTTTTTTATTATTAATGAAATTTTACCAGCTACTGGTGCACTGATATTAAAAGTAATCAACCGAAGTAATATATGTGTGTGTATATATGTGTGTGTGTGTATAAATATAAATATATATAATATATATAACAATAAAAATAACATTTCAAATATAAAAATAACATTAAAACATTTTATTCATATATATATATATATATATATATATATATATATATATATATATATATATATATATATATATATAAACACTACATACATATATAAACAAAATTAACATTTAAAAATTATATATATATATATATATATATATATATATATATATATATATATATATATATATATATATATATATAGGCGGCACGGTGGCTTAGTGGTTAGCACGTTCGCCTCTCAGCGCTAGGGATTCCCGGTTCGAATCCCCATCTGGGTGGAGTTTCCATGTTCTCCCCGTGTCTGCGTGGGTTTCCTCCGGGTTCTACGGTTTCCTCCCACAGTCCAAAAACATGGATCAAGTTAATTGAGTTCTCCAAATTGCCCCATATAGAGTGTGTATGTGTGAGTGAGTGTGTGCCCAGCGATGGATTGGCGCCCTGTCCTGGGTCTATCTGCCCAGCGCCCGAGACGTTCTCCCCTGGATGGGCATGGGGAGCCCCACCGCGACCCTAGTAGAGGATAAAGCGGGAGATAATGAATGAATATATATATATATATATATATATATATATATATATATATATATATAAAACCTCTTCAAATTTATTAACTAAATACCTTTTTTTATTTTAATTATTAATGAAATTATAAAAAATTAAAAATACAGTATATATATATATGTATATATATATACAGTATATATATGTGTATATATATATGTGTGTGTGTATATATATATATATATATATATATATATATATATATATATATATATATATATAAACAATAAAAATAACATTTCAAATATAAAAATAACATTTAAAAAAATGTATTCTTATTTATAACATTTCAACACTATATACATATATATAAACAAAATTAACATTTAAAAAATTTATTCATATACATACATATATATAACTTCGGTTGATTATATATATATATATATATATATATATATATATATATATATATATATATATATATATATATATATACACACACACAAAACTTCAAATTTATTAATTAAATAACCGACATTAAAAGTAATCGAGCTTAGTGCGTGTGTCAGGAGCGCCGCCACGCTTTCCTCCACTCGGCCGTTCTGAAGACGGAATCCTCGCGTACTACGCAGTGTGTTGCGACAGCGCGGCGTGTGGAGCGTGCGGCGCGCACTCTTTAGTAGGGAAGTGTGCAGAGGGCTGGCTGTCTGTGGCGGAGGCTCCTGCCGCGCTGAGTGAACTCCAGGCCCGGCCTCGTTTACAGGACGATGCGAGCGGACAGGCCCGAGCGGACGCCCCGTCTTTAGAGCGCTGTGCCCGCGGCTCGGCATCATGATCATTGAGAACGTGGAGGCCCTGAAAGCGTGGCTGGCCAAACTCCTGGAGCCCATGTAAGTCTCCGTGAATGACGTCGTGCTACCGCGGCTAGCCTTAGCTCCCCGCACCGCTTGCCCCGCGGACCGAGAGGGATTTGCCCCCCTTTAAAGTCCCCTGGCCCCCGCGGGGAACGCGTGGCCTCCCCGCGTGGCCTCGCCGTGGACTCGTCCCCACGCCGAACGTGTCTGTAATTCGTCCCCGAGGCACTTTGTTCTCATGTGGGACGCTAGCGGTAAGCTAATGGAGGGTTTAGGCCAGAACGAGCTCTCCGTGCTTCCCTTAAGTTCTAGAATCTCAGAACGTTTGGAAATATTAGAAACAAATCAAACTAATTTTCGAATTCTCGTGGAGTTTTGGCAGGAAGGGTCTGGCACAATGTCCACCGTGGAACCCTAGAACCTTAGAACCTTTGGTGTCACCATGGTGATAGCGATGCGATTTAGAACTTGGTCGTGTAGTAAACACTGCTCCAGCAGAGGATCTGTATTTTAATTTACTGGATCTGTATTTTTATTTTACTATAATGTTCAATTTCCAACACACCCGCTTTAAAGGTGCAATATGTGACTTTTTAAACCACTGGTTTTTAGCTTTAAAGGTGCAATATGCGACTTTTTAAACCACTGGTTTTTAGCTTTAAAGGTGCAATATGCGACTTTTTAAACCACTGGTTTTTAGCTTTAAAGGTGCAATAAGCGACTTTTTAAACCACTGGTTTTTAGCTTTAAAGGTGCAATATGCAACTTTTTAAACCACTGGTTTTTAGCTTTAAAGGTGCAATATGCGACTTTTTAAACCACTGGTTTTTAGATTTAAAGGTGCAATACACGACTTTTTAAACCACTGGTTTTTAGATTTAAAGGTGCAATATGCGACTTTTTAAACCACTGGTTTTTAGATTTAAAGGTGCAATACACGACTTTTTAAACCACTGGTTTTTAGATTTAAAGGTGCAATATGCGACTTTTTAAACCACTGGTTTTTAGATTTAAAGGTGCAATATGCAACTTTTTAAAACGCCGGTTTTTAGCTTTAAAGGTGCAATATGCGACTTTTTAAAACACCGGTTTCTAACTTTAAAGGTGCAATATGCGACTTTTTAAAACACCGGTTTTAACTTTAAATACGTGACTTTTTAAAACACCTTTTTTTTGTTGTTGTTTTTAAATACGTGACTTTTTAAAACACCGGTTTAGCTTTAAAGGTGTAATATGCGACTTTTTAAAATACTGTTTTTTAGGAAAAAGTGAGATGGGACATGTGTAATAAAGTGATGTATCACATTTAACCCATCCATGCCGTGAGAGACACATGTGCACAGAGTGGGGGCAATTGGGGTTAGGTGCCTTGCTCAAGGGCTCTTCACTTCGGGGTACTTGGTGGGACCGGGAATCGAACCGGGGACCTTATGGTCACAGGGCTGGTTACTTAACCACAAACCTACCACTGGTTCTGGACTTTTTAAAATAACGGCGACATGTGTATAACGGCTTAGTGGTTTAGCATGTTCTCCTCTCAGCGATGGGGATTCCTGGTTCAAATCCCAATCTGAGTGGAGATTCCATGTTCTCCCCGTGTCCACGTGGGTTTCCTCCGGGTTCTCCGGTTTCCTCTCACGGTCCAAAAACATGGATCAAGGTCAAGTGAATTCTCCATATTGCCCCATATAGTGTGTCTGTGTGAGTGAGTGTGTGTTCAGAGATAGATTGGCGTCCTGTTCTGGGTATATCTGCCCAGCGCCTGACGTTCTTCCCTGGATGGGCATGGGGAACCCCCCCCACAACCCTAATAGAGGATAAAGTGGAAGATAATGGATGGATGGATTAATGCCCCCACATAACCTCTATGAAGTATTAATATTAGGGTGGTGGATCATTGTCAGTACTGCAGTGGCAGTGATGTGGTGTGTGTGTGTCTCACCTCGCTGTAAGAGTGTCCCGGGTTTGATTCCCGGTGGGTAGCGTGGGTTCTTTTAGTGTGGAGGTTCTAATGTTGTGCATTTCATAGATGTGATGCAGACCCCGGTGCCCTCGCAAACTACGTGGTGGCCTTGGTCAAGAAGGACAAGCCTGAGAAGGAACTGCGGGCTTTGTGTGCTGACCAGCTGGACGTGTTCCTGCAGAAAGGTACGGGTTAATCGCCGTTTTTCATTTCCGTCCGGACGTGAGTGACGCGTCCCACGCTGTGTTCTAAAGTGATTTTTTTTTTTTTTTTTTACAGAAACCACCGAGTTTGTAGACAAGCTCTTTGACTGTCTGATTACCAAGAACTACTTGGGTCAGCCTGCCATTAAAGAGGCTCCCAAAGAGGAGGTGAAGCCAACAGCTCAGAAAGCAGATGCTAAAGAGGAGGTACGCGCCCCACAGCGTTTGCCCCCTGACGCTTTGCACGCTCGGCCGATGGTGAAGCTGCAGCGCCGTGTGTTTGTAAACTGTCCTCAGGTCAGTCATGTCGAGGAGGAGAAGGAGAAGGAGACCCGGAGACGGAGGAGTCCACTAAGGAATCATCCTGACTTCAATGAACCAAGGTCTCCCACGTTTTATCCCTTTCATCTTATTTCCCATGCATACTAGATGGAATGTATCGGGACTCCCGCCTGGGTCATCACCATGTGTTGTTCATGACACCCCCTTGCACCTGACCCTCACCATGGCAACCAATTGCAATTCCCTAGCAACCACCTGGAAAATGCTATGAGCATCCTATTTAACACCCTAACGACAGTTTGGCAACCGAGCCTCACCATGGCAACTGATTCAAATGCCCTAGCAACCACACGAAAAATTGCTAGGAGCATCCCACAGTCAAATATGCGAGCGACAACCAACCAACACCCAAACAACATTTTAGCAACCGACCCTCACCATGGCAACTAATTGCAATTCCCTAGCAACCACCTGGAAAATGCTATGAGCATCCTATTTAACACCCTAACGAGCCTCATCATGGCAACTGATTCAAATGCCCTAGCAACCACACGAAAAATTGCTAGGAACATCCTATAAACAGTCAAATACGCGAGAGACAACCTACCAACACCCAAACGACATTTTGGCAACCGACCCTCACCATGGCAACTAATTGCAATTCCCTAACCACCACCTGGAAAATGCTATGAGCATCCTATTTAACACCCTAACGACAGTTTGGAAACCGAGCCTCATCATGGCAACTGATTCAAATGCCCTAGCAACCACATGAAAAATTGCTAGGAGCATCCTACAAACAGTCAAATATGCGAGCAACAACCTACCAACACCTATTGACAGTTTGGCAACTGGCCCTCACCATGGCAACCAATTGTGATTCCCTAGCAACCACCTGGAAAATGCTATGAGCATCCTACCAACACCCTAACAAGTTTGGCGACTGACCCTCGCCATGGCAACCAACTGCAATGCCCTAGCAACCACATGAAAAATTGCTAGGAGCATCCCACAAACAGTCAAATATGCGAGAGACAACCTATTAACACCCTAACAACAGTTTAGTAGCTGAGCCTCACCATGGCAACCAATTGTGATTCCCTAGCAACCACCTGGAAAATGCTATGAGCATCCTACCAACACCCTAACAAATTTGGCAACTGACCCTCACCATGGCAACCAACTGCAATGCCCTAGCAACCACATGAAAAATTGCTAGGAGCATCCCACAAACAGTCAAATATGCGAGAGACAACCTACCAACACCCTAGCGACAGTTTTGAATACCCTAGCAACCAGCTGGAGTTCCTTAGCGACCACCTGGAAATGATTACACCTGGGGGTCAAAAATGCCAAAAACTGACCCACCAACATCATAACTACTAGGGTTGTAAATCAGAGCCTTCATTTCGATTGGTTATCAATTCTTTAGGGCCAACGATCTGATTCAACACAATATTTTTTACATTCAAATTATATTTATATATTTTATATTCAGATTAAGGCAGCACGGTGGCCTAGTGGTTAGCATGTTCGCCTCCCGGGTCGAATCCCCATCTGGGTGGAGTTTCCATGTTCTCCCCGTGTCTGCGTGGGTTTCCTCCGGGTTCTCCGGTTTCCTCCCACAGTCCAAAAACATGGATCAAGTCAATTGAATTCTCAAAATTGCCCCATATAGAGTGTGTGTGTGTGTGAGTGAGTGTGTGCCCAACGATGGATTGGCGCCCTGTCCTGGGTCTATCTACCCAGTGCCCGAGACGTTCTCCCCTGGATGGGCATGGGGAACCTCACCGCGACCCTAATAGGGGATAAAGCGGGAGATAATGAATGAATGAATATTCAGATTAATATTTACACCCTCACTACTGTTTTGAGCACCTTAGCAACCACATAAAACACCCTGGCAACCAGCTGGAATACACACACAAGCACCGGGACAATGCATAATAATAAATGAATAAACCATAAGTAAAATTTTGGTGTATATGGTGTTTTATCCATATCTGTTTACCGCTCACTCTCTAACGTATAAATGTTTCCTCAGGTGTCGGGAGGAGCGGCGCCGGGATGAGCGCAGGCGCCGGGAGCCGGATCGCCACGGGAAAAGCAGTGAGCAGTACAGGGAGAGGGAGCGAGAGAGAAACGAGCGCAGGAGAGCGAGCCCACGAGGACGCAGCCGCAGCCGGAGTCGCAGCGGCAGCAGAGGAAAGAGCCGCGAGCGCGAGCGTGAGCAGAGGCGAGGTGAGCCGAGCGGCGGCGTCGCGGTCGAGCGTGGCTCTACATCTGTCTCTATAAATGACACATGCTTTCAGAACACTAACCCCAAACACCATGGCAACCGATTCGACCGCCTGAAAGGATTTCGGACGTTTGGAGCGTCCACATATTCATTCGTCTCTTTGGCTCCCTCTGCAGAGCACCGGTCCAAATTCGAGCAGGAGCGAAAGGAGGCCGAGCTGTACTCCCCCCTGAACGCCGGGCCCATGGGGAAGCCTCAGTCGCAGCAGCAGGTCCTGCCGCTCCCCCTGCCCCACCCCCACCCGCCGTTCCCCCCTTCGGGTAGTCCCAGCATCCCCAGCGCCGTGACGGCACGCCTGCCTGACAGCACGACCGAGAGCTGGACGACGTACTACTCCAACCACGGCGAGGGCAAGAACACCGTGCACAAGCATCGCTGCAGGGACTACGACGGTGAGTACGACACGACTTACACACACACACACGTCCTACCGTCTGCGTCCTGCGTGAGACGCTGCAGCGCATTCTGTGTTTGTTAGTTAATGGGGGGGGGTTTATATTTGATGGACAGGTCTGTTGTATGACGCTTGAAGCTTTGATGAGGTCACTGTTATAGCTGTTTTGCACCACAGGGATGGTCTTTAAGTCTAGTCATTCATGCCTACAACACTTTGGGGAAGGCCCCTTTCGGTTCCAGCATGACCGTGTACCCCTGAGTTTGGGGAACTCAACATCGGTGTGCGACCTCTGAGATGATGGACCTATTGAGCTCTGGGTGCCTAAATACTTTTGTCCCTCTATTGCATGCCCCACTGGTTAAATTTGCCCGGTTACCACCGACCCCCCCCCCCTTCTACCACACCCGGGGGGCAATTAGAGTTTAAGGCTGCAGGGCATTTCAGATGGACCCGGTCATTAGATCCGTTTTCTTAGCATCTCGTAAACATCATTAATGATGTCTGCGTGTTCGAGATGAACTCACTAGGGGGCGGCGTTTAAGTCAATGCAGGGTGCAGAGGGGGATTATATTTAACCAGCCGTCTCCGCGGAGTGGGGTATTTTTTACACCTGTGGGAGAAGCTGGGGGGGGGGGGTCTGCCCCCTCACACACACACACACACACACACAAGTCCCTAGTTGGTATCAGTGCAGATACGAATGGCAGCCCTGTATCTGCTCACAGTACGCCCGTCCACCTCACGGCGCCACCTTGTGGATGTAAATACAGAGCCCGTCAGACCTGCACCTCCACCTGACTGCCCTACTGAGAGTCATCCACCACCCTAATTACACCTGTAGTGCACACTATATGAGCAGAAGTATCGGGACATGCCTCCTAATCCATCAATTCGGGCGTTCGGTCCGTTCCTAAAGACACTGGTGTACTGATTTTGGACTTTGTATGTGTCCATCATGTGTAAACAGTTTGGGGAAGGCCTGATCTCTGTCCTGGTGCAGGTGGTGATGGTAATCGCGGTTCTTGTCTTTCAGAAAAAGGCTTCTGCGTCCGCGGCGACCTGTGTCCGTTCGACCATGGAAACGACCCGCTGATAGTGGACGACGTCGCCCTGCCGGCCATGATCCCCTTCCCGCCCCCCGTCATGCCCCCGGCGCGCATGCCCATGCCCATGCCCATGCCCCCCATGACCGAGCCACCCCCGGTCATGCCCATGCCCATCCCTCCTCACGGGCAGCCCCCACCTCCGGGCATCTATCCGATGGCAGGTGAGTGTGAGTCCTCGTTGCACCAATCGCAATCCACCATCCATCCGCCTGTCCACCGCCCGGTGGACCGAGACAACAGTTTAGGGAAGTTCTGATGTCATTCTGTGGTGTGCTGCTGCTGCTTCAGCCTATGGTTCTGTCCCACGCAGGACCTCCTTTAATCCCTGCCAGCGGGCTGGAGACTCCTCCCCATGCCCGGACCAGCACCTCCTCTCCGCTGGCCCCGCCTGGAGTGGGTCCGCCACCGCCTCCTCCTCCTCCACCTCCTCCTCCCGTTCCTCCTTCTTCCTCTGCTACTACTTCTGCCTCCCTCCATCCTCAGTACACTCTGTCTGAATGTAAGCCCCCTGCCGACGCCTGCATGCCGCGCTGCTTTTGGCCGAGCGGGCGAGTTTTCGGGACGACGCCACGCGGTCGTCACGCAGTGTCGGCTTTTTAGGACATACGAGGGGGTTTAGTACGCTCATAGTACACGACGTCCGGCGAAACCGGCTGGTTTTGGGGTCCAGAGCGCAGGGTCGGTCGTGACGCAGGACGCCTAGAGCGGTGAGGACCGGGGCCGAGGCTTAAATGCCCACACTGGTAACCATGGCAACCGCGGTGGCCCTTCAGACTAATGAACTACGCCCACAGTGGCAGTGCATACTAGCTATTCCTGTCTGCTCCAGCCCACTATGTAGTAGGCATTCTACTTTCTCACTCTCCAGCTTGCACTCTCATGCTGCATTTGTAATCTCTCTCGCTCGACCTCTCTCTCTCTCTCTCTCTCTCGCCTTCTTCTGTCCTCACATCGTTATTTTTTTTTTTTTATGAATCGCCAATCTATCACTGGACACACACTCACTTGCACAAACACACTCTATATGGGGCAATTTGGAGAATTCAATTCACCTTGATCCATGTTTTTGGGAGGAAACCGGAGAACCTGGAGGAAACCCACACGGACACGGGGTGAACATGCAAACTCCACCCAGATCGGGATTCGAACCGGGAATCCCCGATGCTGAGAGGCGAACATGCCAAACCACTAAGAAACTGTGCCGCCCTCATACAGAGGCAATAGGGGCAATTTCAAGCATTCAATTCACCTTGAATCCATGTTTTTGGACCGTGGGAGGAAACCGGAGAACCCAGAGGAAACCCACACGGACACGGGGAGAACATGCAAACTTCACCCAGATCGGGGATTCGAACCGGGAATCCCCAGTGCTGAGAGGCGAACATACTAAACCACTAAGAAACCGTGCCGCCCTCATACAGATGCGATAGGGGCAATTTCAAGCATTCAATTCACCTTGAATCCATGGTTTTTGGACCGTGGGAGGAAACCGGAGAACCCGGAGGAAACCCACACAGACACGGGGAGAACATGCAAACTCCACCCAGATCGGGATTCGAACCGGGAATCCCCAGTGCTGAGAGGCGAACATGCCAAACCACTAAGAAACCGTGCCGCCCTCATACAGATGCGATAGGGGCAATTTCAAGCATTCAATTCACCTTGAATCCATGGTTTTTGGACCGTGGGAGGAAACCGGAGAACCCGGAGGAAACCCACACGGACGCGGGGAGAACATGCAAAATCCACCCAGATCGGGATTCGAACCGGGAATCCCCAGTGCTGAGAGGCGAACATGCCAAACCACTAAGAAACCGTGCCGCCCTCATACAGATGCAATAGGTACGTGGGTTTAGTACGCTCATAGTACACGACGTCCGGCGATACCGGCTGGTTTTGGAGTCCAGAGCGCAGGGTCGGTCGTGACGCAGGACGCCTAGAGCGGTGAGGACCGGGGCCGAGGCTTAAATGCCCACACTGGTAACCATGGCAACCGCGGTGGCCCTTCAGACTAATGAACTACGCCCACAGTGGCAGTGCATACTAGCTATTCCTGTCTGCTCCAGCCCACTATGTAGTAGGCATACTACTAAAGATTTTCATAGTCGAATCTGATCCGTCAGATTTTCCCTATAGTTGACTGATAGTCGAATCAGTTAAAATTTCACCACAAGATGGCGCTAAGGGCGTAGTTTTTAAAAAATATTTTTTTTATATTTTACTTGTTTTTCTAACAAAAGAAAACCTTTTTTTTTTTTTTTTTCTAGAAATTAGGATTTTATTTGACAAAAGGCTATATATATATAACGAAAACAAAGACATTTCATGTAAAAACTAATGCTTAGCAGCAGCCATGGGCACCCCCATGTGGTCAAAATGGTACATTCGACTATGAGGTTCATAGTCGACTACGGTTCTCCGAATCGAATCGTCGAATCAGCGAATATTGCAGCTCACCCCTAGTAGGCATACTACTTTCTCACTCTCTAGCTTGCACTCTCATGCTGCATTTGCAATCTCTCTCTCTCCAGCCTTCTTCTGTCCTCACATCGTTATTTTTTTAATGAATCGGCTGTAGATGAGAACCGTTAACGAGACTTTCCGTTTTTAGGGTGGAGGTAGAAATTAAATTTCTCACCCATAGTCTACTAACGAGCCAATCCGAGGGTACCTGTCGGCATGCACCCAGAGTAAACCCACCCCGAAACCTTCGTTCACCCCAAAGGAGGGTTTGGGGGGGGGGACCACCGCTGCACCCACTGCACAGCGTTGCATTAAAACGAAATCACAACCGTAAACATCACGGGTGATTAATCCAGAACCTAGAACCGTGTCTGACTGTGTGGGTTCCTGTGTCATCCCAAAAACCCTAAAACCAGATTCTCCACCTCTTCTCTTCAACCTCAGACAACTACGACCCCGAAGCCTACAATCCCGAGTCCCCGGGGCTCACCGGGACGGCCCGACCGCAGTACCGCCAGTTCATTCCTCGCATACAGACGCAGAGACCCAACCTGATCGGCCTGACGTCGGGAGACGCCCCCACCTCCAGAGGTATTCCGTGCTTGTCCTGTAGGGGTCCTCCAGGAGTCCTGGTCATTAGAAAACAGAATAAAGTTTGTAAGTGACAATGAGGGTGGAAACTAAAATGTGGAAATCATGGAAACGTTTATTCATTTCTGTAATTCCATTTAAAAAGTTGAACTTTCACGGGTTACAGATTCAGGTTCCACAATTTCAATCATTTCAAGGATTTATTTGTAAAAAAAACTTTCATCCATCATCTTCCGCTTTATCCTCTATCAGGGTTACGGTGGGGGGGGGGTTCCCCCATGCCCATCCAGGGGAGAATGTTTTGGGCGCTGGGCAGATACACCCAGGACAGGGGGGCAATCTATCGCTGGGCACACACTTACTCACACACTCTATATGGGGCAATTTGGAGAACTCAATTCACCTTGATCCATGTTTTTGGACTGTGGGAGGAAAGCGGAGAACCCGGAGGAAACCACACGGACACGCAGAAAATTGAAACTCCACCCAGATTGGGATTCGAACCGGGAATCCCCAGTGCTGAGAGGAGAACATGCTAAGCCACCATGCCACCTGCATTTTATATTCTCCATCGTTATCTTCTGCTTTATCCTCTACTAGGGTCGCGGGGGAGGGGGGGGGGGGTTGGTTCCCCATGCCCATACAGGGGAGAACGTTTCGGGCGCTGGGCAGATACACCTAGGACAGGACACCAATCTATCACTGAACTCACTCATCACAACTCTATATGGGGCAATTTGGAGAACTCAATTGACATTGATCCATGTTTTTGGACTGTGGGAAGGAAACCGGAGAACCCTGAGGAAACCCACGCGGACACGGGGAGGACATGGAAACTCCACCCAGATTGGGATTCGAACCTGGAATACATGTCGCTGAGAGGAGAACATGCCAACCACTAAGCAACCGTGCCGCCCTCCTATGAAAGTTCATCTTTTTAAATATTGTAATATTTTGGGTCTGTTGGTGATGTTTACGTGAATAATCCGTCCCTCACGATGGCCTCCTCGTTCCAGCGGCTAACATCGTCATCCAGACGGAGCCCTCGATAACGAGCACGTCCAGCAGCGAGGTCCGGCCGGGATCCGAACCCGAGAACAGGAAGAGGATGCATGGGTCCAGCGAGTGCCCTCCGGCCAAAAAGCCCTGGATAGACAAGTAAGCATCAGCAGCATCATCAGCAGCGAGTACAACCGCGACAATGTCGTCCCCGCGTACGAATTAATTAAAATAAACACCGGTTTGTTTCCAAAGGCAAGGTTTCAACAACCAACACAAGCCGGCATTCCCCAAAAAGAACCACTACGTCAACACCAAACTGGAGGTCCGCAAGATCCCGCGGGACATGAACACCATCACCAAACTGAACGAGCACTTCAGCAAGTTCGGGACCATCGTCAACATCCAGGTACGGTTACGTTCCTCACGGTACCTCGGCTCTGAGCCAGGGGTGTACACAAGCACACACTATATGGGGCAATTTAGAGCATTCGATTTACCTTAAATCCATGTATTTGGACTTTTGGAGATCCTGGAGGAAACTCACGTGGACACGGGGAGGACATGGAAACTCCACCCAGATCGGGATTTAAACCAGAAATCCCTAGCGCTGAGAGGAGAACATTATCCTCTATTAGGGTCATGGGTGGGTGGGAGTGGGGTTCCCCATGCCCATCCAGGGGAGAACGTCTCGGGCACTGGGCAGATACACCCAGGACAGGGGGGCAATCTATCACTGGACACACTCACACAAACACTCTATATGGGGCAATTTGGAGAACTCAATTGACCTTGATCCATGTTTTTGGGAGGAAACCGGAGAACCCGGAGGAACCCCACACGGACATGGGGAGAACATGCAAACTCCACCCAGATCGGGATTCGAACCGGGAATCCCCAGTGCTGAGAGGCGAACATGTCAAACCACTAAGAACCTGTGCCGCCCTCATACAGATGCAATAGGGGCAATTTCAAGCATTCAATTTACCTTGAAAATCCATGTTTTTTGGACCGTGGGAGGAAACCAGAGGGGGTTCCCCATGCCCATCCAGGGGAGAACGTCTCGGGCACTGGGCAGATAGACCCAGGACAGGGGGGCAATCTATCACTGGACACACTCACACAAACACTCTATATGGGGCAATTTGGAGAATTCAATTCACCTTGATCCATGTTTTTGGGAGGAAACCGGGGAACCCGGAGGAACCCCACACGGACACGGGGAGAACATGCAAACTCCACCCAGATCGGGATTCGAACCTGGACCCCCAGCGCTGAGAGGAGAACATGCTAAACCACTAAGAACCCGTGCCGCCCTCATACAGATGCAATAGGGGCAATTTCAAGCATTCAATTCACCTTGAATCCATGGTTTTTGGACCGTGGGAGGAAACCGGAGGGGGGTTCCCCATGCCCATCCAGCTGGGCACTGGGCAGGAGGACAGGGGGGCAATGGACACACTCACACAAACACTCTATATGGGGCAATTTGGAGAATTCAATTCACCTTGATCCATGTTTTTGGGAGGAACCCGGAGGAACCCCACACGGACACGGGGAGAACATGCAAACTCCTCCCTAGATCGGGATTCGAACCTGGACCCCCAGCGCTGAGAGGAGAACATGCTAAACCACTAAGCCACCGTGCCGCTTTCTGAAAACACACACATAGAGTGAGTGTGTGTCCAGTGATAGATTGCCCCCTGCCCTCCCCTGGATGGGCATGGGGAACCCCGTCCGCGACCCTAATAGAGGATAAAGTGGAAGATGATGGATGGATGTTGATAAATAAAGGAAGGTTTTCATCACGTTTCCACCGCCGATACTGGAACTCAGGATCACGGTGCATTGTGGGATTTAGGGGTGAGCTGCAATATTCGACGATTCGATTCGGAGAACCGTAGTCGACTATGAACCTCATGGTCGAATGTACCATTTTGACCACATGGGGGTGCCCATGGCTGCTGCTAAGCATTAGTTTTTAGATGAAATGTTTTTGTTTTCGTTTTATATATAGCCTTTTGTCAAATAAAATCATCCTAATTTCTGTTAATATTTTTTTTAAATGATGTGTGCGCTTTAACAATAGGCTACACATTAATAAAGCTCCCCCTGCAGTTAGTTGCACATTCCGGTGTTCTAGAAAAACAAGTAAAATATAAAAAAAAAACTTTTTAAAAACCACGCTTATAGCGCCATCTTGTGGTGAAATTTTAACTGATTCGACTATCAGTCGACTATAGGGAAGATCTGACAAATCAGATTCGACTATGAAAATCCTTAGTTGAAGACACCCCTAGTGGGATTGTCTGTTCATTTGAGTCCACATCATCGGTGGTATTGGTGTGGTTTCAGGTGGCGTTCGGCGGCGACCCCGAGGCCGCGCTGATCCAGTACACCGCCAACGAGGAGGCACGCAAGGCCATCTCCAGCATCGAGGCGGTGCTGAACAACCGCTTCATCAGGGTCTACTGGCACCGAGAGAACACGCCACAGAACCAGGAGCAGGGCGTCGGCCCAAACGCCGGCATCGGCAACCAGATGCCCACCATCCATAAGGTCAGAATTGAGGGGGGGGGTGGTATATACATCACACATCCCTTTAAATCTTACTTCGGAACACCGATCATGTGACCTACAAGTCTGTTTCAATCTGCAGGTCATAAATAAACCCCCCCACACTCCAGGAGCCTATGTGCTGAATAAGACCTTCCCCAAACAGCAGAGTGCTGGAGCAGGAACCGACCCCCTGAACCCCACCGCGGAGTCCACATCGGTACACACACACACACACACACACACATGCATGCATCCAACGGTAACTCCTAAATGATGTAGTTTTTATTTACTGTACCGTACCTCGTGTTCTTCAGGCGGTCACTCCATCCAGCACCACCCTGCAGAAAACCCACTACACCCGGACGGTCCTGAAGCCCCTCCCCAAAACGCTGGGCAAGATCCCTAAAGCCCTCGAAGACCAGGAGGTCCTGAAGAAGAAGCAGGTAAGTGTAGAAAGCGTGAGGGAATTCAGCAATTCCGAGTGCGTCATGAGGCCTCGCCTTTTAAATCGACGCTCGTTCTGATCCGCCACCAGGAGGCGCTGAAGCTGCAGCAGGACATGAGGAAGAAGAAACAGGAGATGCTCGAGAAGCAGATCGAGTACCAGAAGGTGAGAAGCTCAGAAATCCAGGCTTACTTCAGCCCCACAACGGGGCGGTCGGGTGTGGAGTTGGCATGTTCTCCGCACGTGGCTCGGATCTTACTTGATCTCGTTTACAGGTCCTGATCAACCGCCTGGAGAAGAATCGCGGGATGAAGCCGGAGGAACGTGCCAACATCATGAAAACGCTGAAGGAGCTCAGCGAGAAGATCTCGCAACTGAAAAACGAGATCAGCCCCGCGGTGCCGTCGGCGGGGAACCCCCAGCAGGTCAAAGCCAAAACCGATGTAAGACCCCAGGCGTAGAACCGATGTTCGGCTGTTCACACCTCTCACCCCCCCCCCCCCATACTAATTAAGTATTTATCTTAAGTTTGCACTGGGACCCGCAGGGACCCCGGGGTAGAATAGGTTCCTCTGTGGCAGTGCGACCCCTGTCTGTGGAGAACGGGATCCTGGCATTTGAGGGGAACGATGGCCGAGGCCGTCACGTCCCCAACTTCACAGGCGGGGGTTCGGAGGAAAGCCACGCCCACTCATACCTCATTGGGTTTGATCACATCCCTCTGTGCACCACCGCATCCTCGGCTCTGATCTGAGGCTGTGATGCCGAGGTAGAACCTTTAGAACCCTATCCTGCAGCTGGGTTTTTAAAGTTCCGTCGCTTGTGTTTTTCAAAAGGCGCAGAAGGAGCTGCTGGACGCAGAGCTGGACTTTCACAAGAAGCTGACGTCGGGGGAGGACACCACGGACCTGAAGAGGAGGCTGGGGCTGCTGCAGGTGGAGGTGAGCGCCCGTCATCCCCTCCATGTTCTACTCCATCTTCATCATGAAGTTCTGTAATCACGAAACCTTTCTGGATTTTTGTCTCCAGGCAAAGCGGTTGGGGCTGTTACCCGGAGGCAGGGCCAAGCCGTCCCCGACGACAGGGCGCGGGCGGGGCCGAGGGCGAGGGAGGAGCGGGCGGGGTAGAGGAGCACCCGGTCACATGGTGGTGGACCACCGGCCTCGTGCCCTGGCCATCCTGGGCGTCACGCAGGAGGAGAAGGAGGAGCTGATGCCGCACTTCGTGGTGAGTGGTGCGAGTCGCAATCAGGTTGTCGGTCTTGAGATGGCCCGTCATCTCAAATTATTCATTCATTCATGATCTTCCGCTTTATCCTCTATTAGGGTCGCGGGGGGGTTCCCCATGCCCATCCAGGAGAGAACGTTTCGGGTGCTGGGCAGATAGACCCAGGACAGGGGGGCAATCTGTCACTGGGCACACACTCACTCACAGACATGCACACAAACACTCTATATGGGGCAATTTGGAGAACTCTATTGACTTGATCCATGTTTTTGGACTGTGGGAGGAAACCGGAGAAACCCATGCAGACACGAGGAGAACATGCAAACTCCACCCAGATGCATCTCAAATTAAATTTAGAAAAAACAGAGCTTCTCATGATCCCAGCTAAACCCTCAATCCATCACAACCTGACCTTCCAAATTGACGGTTCCACAATCTCCCCAACCGATTCGGTCCGGAACCTCGGTTTCACAATTGACTCCCACCTTAAACTCTGATCATGTGATCAAAACCACCCGTTCCTGCAGATTCCTTCTTTACAACATGAAGATCAGACCCTTCTTGACTGAACATGCTACCCAACTGCTTGTTCAAGCCCTCGTCCTATCCCGGCTCCATTATTGTAATGCGCTACTTGCCGGTATCCCAGCGTCCACAATCAGACCTCTTCAACTAATTCAGAACTCTGCAGCCCGACTCGTGTTTAACCCCCAAGAACTCATGTCCCTCCATCACTCATTTCCCTCCATTGGCTCCCTGTAGCTGCTGCATTCAGTACAAGTCACTGACTCTGGCCTACAGAACCATTTCTGGATCTGCCCCCTCTGACCTTCACTCTATCTTTTATAAATACACTCCGACTCGTACACTTCGCTGCAGTGATGATCGCCCCCTGGTGGTTCCACCTCACCAAGGAGCTAATTCTCACTCCGTGGCGTTCACCACTGCAACATGGTGGAACGATCTTCCCAACTCTGTCCGTCAGGCAAAATCAATAAACAGCTTTAAGAAACTACTGAAGACGCATCTCTTTAACAAATACCTGTTGTAAAAAAAATAATTAAAAAGGGGGGGGAGGGGCGCAGCATCAAATAACAATCAGGTTTGATGATTCTACAGTGGAGTTGGTTTTCTGCATAACTTCTGACTTGTGTTGTTCTCATTTGTAAGTCGCTTTGGATAAAAGCATCTGTTGAATGATTAAATGTAAAGTTCAGAATGACACGCCCCGCCTCCTGCCTTCACAGAAATTCGGCGAGGTCGAGGAGCTGCGCGACCAGGACGCCACCTCCGTGGTGATGACCTTCAAGACCCGCAACGAGGCGGAGAACGTAATGCTTTTTTTTTAACGGAAGCCGTTGTTGTTGATGTTGATGTTCCCTCACATCCCGCAGAACCTCACGCTATTCGGTTTTGATTTCAGGCGGCGAATCAAGGTGCGAAGTTCAAAGGCCGGGTTCTGCAGATATCCTGGTACAAACCCAAATCGCCATTGGTCTCCACGGAACCGGAAGAGGAGGAGTCAAAGGAGGAGGTTAATCCGGTACGTTCCATGACTCGGTTCCGCGGTTTCTAATAGGAGTGGTGCATCTGAGGGTGGGTGTGGCCTCGGTCCTCTGTTCCACAACTGTGGGTGTGGCCTCAGGTCTCTGCTCTGGCACCTGAGGGTGTGGCCTTGGTTTTCCTTACTCCCACACTTGTGGGTGTGTCTTTGGTTCTCTGTTTCACAACTGTGGGTGCGGCCTCTGTTCTCTGTTCCACAACTGGGTGTGGCTTCGGTTCTCTGTTCCACAACCGTGGGTGTGGCCTCGGTTCTGTTCCACAACTGTGGGTGTGGCCTTGGTTCTGTTCCACAACTGGGTGTGGCCTCGGTTCTCTGTTCCACAACTGTGGGTGTGGCCTCGGGTGTCTGCTCTGGCACCTGAGGGTGTGGCCTTGGTTTTCCTTACTCCCACACTTGTGGGTGTGGCCTCGGTTCTCTGTTCCACAACTGTGGGTGTGGACTCGGGTCTCGCTCTGGCACCTGAGGGTGTGGCCTTGGTTTTCCTTACTCCCACACTTGTGGGTGTGGCTTCGGTTCTCTGTTTCACAACTGTGGGTGTGGCATAGGCCCTCTGGTCCACAGTTGTGGGTGTGGCCTCGGTCCTCTGGTCCACAGTTGTGGGTGTGACCTCGGTCCTCTGGTCCACAGTTGTGGGTGTGACCTCGGTCCTCTGGTCCACAGTTGTGGGTGTGGCCTCGTCCCTCTGGTCCACAGTTGTGGGTGTGGCCTCGTCCCTCTGGTCCACAGTTGTGGGTGTGGCCTCGTCCCTCTGGTCCACAGTTGTGGGTGTGGCCTCGTCCCTCTGGTCCACAGTTGTGGGTGTGGCCTCGTCCCTCTGGTCCACAGTTGTGGGTGTGACCTCGGTCCTCTGGTCCACAGTTGTGGGTGTGACCTCGGTCCTCTGGTCCACAGCTGTGGGTGTGGCCTCGGTCCTCTGGTCCACAGCTGTGGGTGTGGCCTCGGTCCTCTGGTCCACAGTTGTGGGTGTGGCCTCGGTCCTCTGTTTCACAGTTGTGGGTGTGGTCTAGGCCCTCTGGTCCACAGCTGTGGGTGTGGCCTCGGTCCTCTGTTTCACAGCTGTGGGTGTGGCCTCGGTTCTAAGCCTAAAGTAAGATCGAGTTGTTTAAACATGGTACTTACTCTGCTCGCTGGTGTGGTACAGGTCTCCCCCTGCTGGAGGTCTGTGGTACTGCTGCCACCATCTGGTGAAATGAATCCACATCTAAAGTTAAGCAGAAATAAAAGTGCAGTCAGCTGTTTTAAATATGCAAATTTAAAATCTGTTGTGGTGGCAGCAGTCAGGCTTCAGGGGCCTCTTTTAGGGGCCACACCCTCGTTTGAATCCCATTTAATGTGCTCTCGGTTCTAACCTCCACACTGTGCGGTTTGTCCCTCAGGAGCCCGACAGCCCCTTTCTGTTGCCAGAAGAGGAAGAGGAGGACGACGACGAAGAGGACGAGTACGAGAGTCGCTCGTGGAGGCGATGAAAACCCCGCGGGCCGAAGGACCACGCCCCTTTTTCTGAAGGGGTGGGACCCGTTTTTCGAAAAAAAAAAAAAAAAAAAAAAAAGGACTTATAAATCCGATTTTTGTGTTGTTTTCAAAAACTAGACCAGTATTTGTAGGAATGGACCGAACGATCGCGGCGGGCGAGCGGGCCGGACGTGTGAGCGCGCCGCGGCGCCGCCCGTTCCCCTGAGCCCCGGCCCTCGGTTCTCGGTTCTGCTGAGACTCCAGCGGACAGGTTGTGTTTTATTTCACTGTGATTGAACAGTTTATCAGTAAAAGCAGTCGTGACTACTGTGAATATTTTCGGAGTCTGACCCGTCGACATCGCGGCCCTCGTTTAGCGCACGCCTCCGCCTGACGCCCGGCTGCAGGCGCGGTACCGCCTCACACAACGGATCGTTAGCTTCTTTATAAACGACCTTTTTTTTTTGGTCAACACGCGAGACGCACACGTGGAAATTCAGACGTTGTGGTGGTGGCGCTAAAGAGCCTCATCTACGGGAGTCTGGAACCCGACCGTCTGTTATTACTACTATAATAATAATAATCTTCCCGGCGGGTGGAGGAGATGTAAATAAGCGGCGTGGTGTTCCGTCATCCGAAACCAAAGAGAGTTTGGATGAGGGCCTGTAGGAGGAGCCAAACGGTGCGAGTGGGCGTGGCTTTTTTGTTTGTTTTTTTGCATTTGCCTTTTCTGTCAGCTGACGTTTTATACGCGTTCGCTCTCGGTTTCGTTTTCTTTGACGTTATTTTGTATATTTTGTAACCTGCTGCGTCAGCGGCGAGTGTGGTTCCTTATTTTAGGCGTTAGGACGGTGAGGTAGCTCTGCATTCAATGCCGTGTTAAAGCTGCAGTATGCCAGGGGAGGTTCTGGGAGTTTGAGCCCCCTCTGGTGGTTCGGTGTAACTGCATGGAGGTTGTTTCATGCACGTCACGACTTTTATTATATAATATAGATTTTAGGTTCGATGCATGTTTTACGAGAAGACGTGGAGTCTTAAACACCTGACTCCTCCTGACCAATCAGGTTTGAAATGCGTTTCATTTGATATTTGGGAGAGAGCGCCCCCTGTGGGTGGGTGTCGGCGAGATGCATACTGCAGCTTTAATTACGGAGGCAGAAAGAGGGGGAGGGGAGGATGTTCGTCGGTCGGGCGTGTCCGTGCCGGGATGTTGGGCGTGTCCACGCACTACTCTTTACATTAGTCCCTCGGTTCTTGCACAGTTCTTTAAGTTCCTGCAGGAACCCAGGAACTAAGACGATCTGCTGCATCATTAACACTTAATGCAAATTGGTGCCATCTGGTGGTGAAGTTTGAGATTGCGGACAGCCTCATTGCTCTTGTTCTTAACAGTAACTGATGCAGGACACTTTAACACACAGCATGACCAAAAGTATTGGCACCCCCGCAGCTTTTAAGACACTACGTTCTAAGTTTGCAGCTCTAAATATAATTTCCACAAGAATTTGGAGCGTGTTTGTGGGAATTCGGTCCATTTTTCCAGAAAAGCATCCATGAGCTACAATGAAAGGACCTGGCTCACAATCGCCATTCTAATTCAACCCACTCGCCTTGGATGGGGCTGCGCTCAGGCCTCTGGGGGAGTTTAATGTCACAGGACGTGACGTCTGCACCGGTATGCTTCGCTGGAATGGAAACGGACCTTCCCCAAACTGTTCCCACAGCATTGGAAATATTGTCCCCCAACAACATTGAGATCGTTCGATGATATCACTCACCGAAACTCAGCCGTCCCGTGGGGTGTCCCAGTACATTTGCTCATACGTGAACCTTGTCGTCACTACCGCTGCCTGACGGGTGCAACCAGGGTGATCCACATACGTCCACGCACTCGCGTGCTCCCGTCATGCGTTCCGGCCGCCGTTTTCGTCTCCACCTGTGTTAGACGTCGCTCCGAAAATTTCCAGACACCTCATTTCAAAATATATTCATAATATAATATACTGGTTACTAGGCAACAATTCTGGTTTCCATAACGATGGCGAACAATTCATTTCAACCCCATTGATACTGTTTTCAATCTTTTTTTTTTTTTTTGAACCTGCATCATTACATCTGAATGTAATTGGTTTGGGGGTGGGGGTTGGGGGGGGGGGACAGTCCTGAGTTGCAGGATGTTCCATGTGTGTGAAATCAGGAGGATTTGTGCGGCGCACTAGTGTAAAGTAATCAGTGTAAAGTAGATTCTGACTTTATTATTGTTTATATTTTGGAAGCTTGTTGGATGTATTTCAGTTTTCTGCTTGTAAAAAAACCCACAACAACAACAAACACAGATTGCAAACAGTTTGTGAATAAAAGCGATGGAATGGCGGGGAGCGGAGGCGCTCGGCCGCTTTCGGCTGAACAGAAATCGAAAAGAAAACAGAAGCCAAAAAAAAAAAAAAAAAAGATTTAAAAAATGAACGATCCATTCCTACGACATTCTGATGAAGAACGTGGTCCGTCTCTTTCTTTCACATAATCACCGGGAGGGGGGCAGATTCCAGACGACATGTCCATCACATCAGGGCCAGCGTATCCACCTGCCCGACAGTAACGCTTTAAAAGATTCATCCATCCATTATCTTCAGCTGTATCCTCTACTAGGGTCATGGGGGGGGGGGGGGTTCCCCATGCCCATCCAGGGGAGAACGTTTCAGGCGCTGGGAAGATACACCCAGGACAGGGGGGGCAATCTATCACTGGGCACTCACTCACGCAGATACACACTCTATGGGGCAATTTAGAGCATTCAATTTACCTTCCATCCATCCATTATCTTCCGCTTTATCCTCTATTAGGGTTGTGGAGGGGGGGGGTTTCCCCATGCCCATCCAGGGGAGAACGTTTGGGGCGCTGGGCAGATACACCCAGGACAGGGCGCCAATCTATCGCTGGGCATGCACTCACTCACACATACACACTATATGGGGCAATTTGGAGAACTCAATTGACTTGATCCATGTTTTTGGACTGTGTGAGGAAACTGGAGGAAACCCACACGGACACGGGGAGAACATGGAAACCACCCAGATGGGGATTCGAACTGGGAATCCCTAGTGCTGAGAGGCGAACGTGCTAAACCACTAAGCCACTGTTCCACCTGGAGCAATTTAGAGTATTCAATTTACCTTCCATCCATTCATTATCTTCCGCTTTATCCTCTATTAGGGTTGGGGGGGGGGGGGTTCCCCATGCCCATCCAGGTGAGAAAGTTTTGGGCGCTGAGCAGATACACCCAGGACAGGGGACAATCTATCACTGAACACACACACACACTATATGGGGCAATTTGGAGAACTCAATTGACCTTGACCCATGTTTTTTGGACTGTGGGAGGAAACCAGAGAACCCGGGGGACACGGGGTGAACATGGAAACTCCACCCAGATTGGGATTCGAACTGGGAATCCCCAGCGCTGAGAGGAGAACATGCTAAACCACCCGGTGACGTGTTAAAGTCCAAAGTATCAACACGTTTAGAAATCGATGCCTCCAAAAACAAAAAGTCCCGATAAAGCAAATGGAACTAAAAAGGTTCTGGGAACTATTATGCGGGGTTCCACAATCAGCATCGTTCCAACTGAAGGTTCACTCTTTCAGCACCTTGAGGCCAACTTCAAAAGAAGTCAGATCAAAGGAAAAGGTTTCCATTCATGACGTCATCAAAAAGTTTCGGTCGGAGCGGGAAAAAAATCTCAGTGTGTGAAGGACGAACCATCGTGACCTCTGGTGGATGATCCGAGGTACTGCAATGCTGCTCTCACTGTACACTCTGTTCCACTCAGCCGCCTCACTGCGCCACCTTGTGGATATAGAATAAAACTGTAATCCTCTAATCCTCCATCAGTGATACGGGATGCTGCAGACAGCATGGTGGTGGTGGAGGAACATTGTACCAGCACAACACACTCACACCTGCACCACCATGTCTGTGCCGCTACGCTACTGCGCATCATCCACCACCCTAACAACACCCGTTCTGTGGGTCATCAGAGTGACCTCTCTGATCTCATCGAGATCCTCAGAGCAGTGTAACATGCTCGGTCACCTAACTCCACGTCAGCGCGCAGATGGAGGCTCCGGTCTGCTCCGACATGCCAGACTCTTTTTTTAAATAGTATAAATAATAAACGCACGTCTGCACACTTCACGTCAAGCGGAACGCAGCCCAAGTCTCTTCGACTCAATACAAGTGCTGGTGTCGCCCCCTGGGGACGGAACGTCATCCGCCAAGCGCTGCGGTCCAGAGCAAGAGCTTTCAGAAGTGTTCTCGAGGTCTGGGGTTGACGGGGGAGAAGTTCCTGTAAAAAGCCGATTAGTTCCTGTAGGGTTGAAGTTAGTTGAATTATCCATCCATTTATTATCTTCCTCTTTATCCTCTATTAGGGTCGCGGGGGGGGGGTTCCCCATGCCCATCCAGGGGAGAACGTTTCGGTCGCTGGGCAGATACACCCAGGACAGGGGGGCAATCTATCACTGGGCACACACTCACTCACACACGCTCTATATGGGGCAATTTGGAGAACTCAATTGAGCTTGATCCATGTTTTTGGACTGTGGGAGGAAACCGGAGAACCCGGAGGAAACCCACGCAGACACGGGGAGGACATGGAAAGTCCACTCAGATTGGGATTTGAACCGGGAATCCCTAGCGCTGAGAGGAGAACATGCTAACCACTAAGCCACCGTGCCGCCCAGTTGAACTATCCATCCATTATCATCCACTTTATCCTCTATTAGGGTCGCGTGGGGTGGGGGGGAGGGTTCCCCATCCAGGGGAGAATGTTTCGGGCGCTGGGCAGATACACCCAGGACAGGGAGGCAATCTATCACTGGGCACACACTCACTCACACAGACACACTCTATATGTGGCAATTTGGAGAACTCAATTGAGCTTGATCCATGTTTTTGGACTGTGGGAGGAAACCAGAGAACCCGGAGGAAACCCACGCAGACACGGGGATGACATGGAAAGTCCACTCAGATTGGGATTTGAACCAGGAATCCCTAGCACTGAGAGGAGAACATGCTAAACCACTAAGCCACCGTGCCGCCCAGTTGAACTATCCATCCATTATCTTCCACTTTATCCTCTATTAGGGTCGCGGGGGGGGGGGGTTCCCCATGCCCATCCAGGGGAGAACGTCTCAGGCGCTGGGCAGATACACCCAGGACAGGGCGCCAATCCATCACTGGACACACACTCACTCACACACACGCTCTATATGGGGCAATTTGGAGAATTCAATTGAGCTTGATCCATGTTTTTGGACTGTGGGAGGAAACCGGAGAACCCGGAGGAAACCCACGCGGACACGGGGAGGACATGGAAAGTCCACCCAGATTGGGATTTGAACCGGGAATCCCTAGCACTGAGAGGAAAACATGCTAAACCACTAAGCCACCGTGCCGCCCAGTTGAACTATCCATCCATTATCTTCCACTTTATCCTCTATTAGGGTCGCGTGGGGGGGGGGGGGGTTCCCTATCCAGGGGAGAACGTTTCGGGCGCTGGGCAGATAGACCCAGGACAGGGCGCCAATCTATCGCTGGGCACACACTCACTCACACAGACACACTCTATATGGGGCAATTTGAGAACTTAATTGGCCTTGATCCATGTTTTTGGACTGTGGGAGGAAACCGGAGAACCTGGAGGAAACCCACGCGGACATGGGGAGAACATGGAAACTCCACCCAGATGAGAGGAAAACATGCCAACCACTAATCCACCATGCCGCCCACTGTTCGTTGAATTCAGCCTGCATGGTGCTACGGCGCCACCTGCTCTTACCTCATAACGGTG
Organism: Corydoras sp. C115; assembly: GCA_019802505.1. Taxonomy (NCBI): domain Eukaryota; kingdom Metazoa; phylum Chordata; class Actinopteri; order Siluriformes; family Callichthyidae; genus Corydoras; species Corydoras sp. C115. The sequence continues at coordinate 56,082 of JAFMOC010000521.1, read as the reverse complement.
TGACATTTGCATGTTCTCCCCAGGTCTGCGGGACTTCCTTCCACCGTTCAAAAGCACGCTGGTAGGTAAATGGGTTTGCCACCAGTCTGTGTGGATGCCACGGTCACCGGGATAGGCTCCGGCACCCTCTGATCAGGACAAACAGATGAAGACGTGTTAAGGCATCTGAAACAGAGCTACGGATGTGGCATCACTGTGGGGTTTGTCCTCCACCTTAAAGTATGAGCACGGCAGTGTTCAAGGGTGACGTAGCTGTGCGGCACCACCTCAAGGTTCACGACGGGTTCTGAACCTGTCCGAGGTGCTCGTATTAAAACCTCATTCGTCTTGTATTTTAATGTTGCGCCTTATATGGGCGTCAGGGACAAATTGTCAGGGGTCTGTTGAGCATCCCATAATAATCTCCTTAATGAATGAGCGAGGGCAGCGGAGCTCGTGGACGCCTGCCATGGGAGCGGATGAATAATTGAGCGGATGAGGTGGATGGGATCGGGTGGTGCCGCCGCCAACCTGCTCTTCTTTCTACGGATCGGCGTGAACCGGAGCTTCCAGAACCGGAAGGAACGCCCGAGTTAAGGAACCGTGACACCACAAAAAGAAAGGTGTTATTTAGGTGGGGGGTGATTCTCAGTACTGCAGGGCTAGCACTGGAAGCAGTGGACCAGACACTGCAGTGCTGCTGGACTGAAGAGCATCCACCACCCAAACACCTCCCTCCACCAGCATCCTGCATCACTGATGGAGGAGTAGAGGATGGAGAACACACACTGCTCAGCATAACGACCTCCTGTCTCTGATTCTACATCCGCAAGGTGGAGCTGTAAGGTGGAGGAGTGGAATGGAGTGTACAGTGAGTGGATACAGGGTTAAAACGCCTGCACCACCATGTGAGTGTCACTGCAGTCCTGAGAATCATCCACCACCCTAATACTCCCTGCTCTGTGGGAGTAACAATCCCAGTTCAGGGTTTTTTGGGGTTTCTTTTTGTCCCATTGACACAAATGTATAAAGTTCGGGGTAACAGTTTGGGGAAGGCCCCATGACTCACAGCAACCTTCACAAAGTGAGTAGATCTTCTTAAAAAGCCTCCAAAATAAAAAATCTCCATAACCAGATCAACTGGATGCTTCAGACTACAAGATCCTTTAAGAACCCTTAAAGGTTCTGCAGTTGAAAATCAAAGAGGAACTTTTAGGTAACACCCAAAAGTGGGTGGATTAGTGGTTTGGCATGTTCTCCTCTCAGCGCTGGGGATTCCCGGTTTCAAATCCCGATCGGGGTGGAGTTTCCACGTTCTCCCCGTGTCCGCGCGGGTTTCCTCCGGGTTCTCCGGTTTCCTCCCACAGTCCAAAAAAACATGGATTCAAGGTCAATTGAATGCTCCAAATTGCCCCATAAAGAGTGGGTTTGTGTAAACGCCGCATGCTTTAACACTCTGTACTCAACACACAGAGCGACTGAAGACTTAACCCTAAAACCACAGTACCGACATTATTTATTTATATATAATAATAAAAATATAATAATATATATAATATAATATAACCTAGCACAGGTTCTGCATGTTCTCCTCTCAGCACTAGGGATTCCCAGTTCGAATCCCAATCTGGGTGGAGTTTCCACGTTCTCCCCGTGTCCGCGTGGGTTTCCTCCGGGTTCTCCGGTTTCCTCCCACAGTCCAAAAAACATGGATTCAAGGTCAATTGAATGCTCCAAATTGCCCCATAAAGGGTGGGTTTGTGTGAGTGAGTGAGTGTGCCCAGCGATACATTGCCCCCCCTGTCCTGGGTGTATCTGCCCAGCGCTCAAAACCTTCTCCCCTGGATGGGGATGGGGATGGGCATGGGGAACGCCCCCACCCCCAACCCTAATAGAGGATAAAGCAGAAGATAATAGATGGATGTTCTCCTCTCTCCTCTGGGTGGAATTTCCATGTTCACCCCGTGTCCCCATGGGTTTCCTCCGGGTTCTCCGGTTTCCACCCACGGTCCAAAAAACATGGATTCAAGGTCAATGACATGCTCTAAATTGCCCCATACAAACGGTCTGTGCCCACTGACGGATTGGCGCCCTGTCCCGGCTCCAGAAACGTTCTCTACTGGATGCGCATAGGTACCTCCCCCTGCCCCCCCAACCCCCACCTGCCAACCCCCCACCCCCCACCCCTGGGTGCTAATGAATGAAGCTAATGAATGAATGAACACCCAAAACCTCCACAGGTGTTTTAAAGAACACTAGATTGACTGCAAAGCGAAAGGTGACCATATTGCTAGTAAGCTGAGACCATGAGCACGTTGGTGCGTGTGTGTGTGTGTGTGTGTGTGTGTGTGTTGGGTGGGGTGGGGGGGAGGATTCGGGTGATAGACTGGGAGGAGGAACTGGTGCAGAGTGCCTGCCAGTGGGAGCCCGGAGTCAGAGAGGCGGCTCGCCCTCCGCGCCTGCAGCACCATGATGACCATGAACGGCAAGCAGCAGCACTTCCCCCCCGTGCACCCGGGCTCGGACGCCATGCGCCGGGTCTGCCTGCCCGCCCCGCAGGTAGGTACCACCAACCTCACCAACCTCCATCCCCCCCCCTCTCCAACTCTCTGTCTGTCTAACGCTCCGCCAACTCCATTCAGCCGTCTCTCTCTCTCTTCCTATTTAATTTTTATGAAGTTCGTGTCTGATTTATTTCATTATTTGTTTTTATTTCCTCTCCCAAAATCCCATACGCCCGCCCCCCGCCCCGTGCGTCCCCCCCCCCCCCCCCCCGCGCCCCTGCTGATACCCACCCGTCTCTCATTTTTCCCCCCATCTCCAAACGCGCAGCTGCAAGCCAACCTGTTCGGCGCCTTCGACGAGAGCCTGCTGGCGGCCGCCGACCTCGCCAAGCCGCCCGCCACGGCCTTCCACGGCATGAGCGGCGGGGGCGGCGGCGGCGGTGGTGGTGGTGGCGGGTGCGCCCCGGCGTCGTCCATGTCCATGTCCATGTCCACCGGCGCGCCGCACCACCACCACCACCACCATCACCACCACCACCACCTGAGCCAGGCGCTGGAGGGCGAGCTGCTGGAGCACCTGTCGTCCGCGCTGGCCGCGGGCGGCATGGCGCCGGACCCGTCCGCGCTGGCCGTGCAGGCGCACCAGCACCAGCACCAGCACCACCTGCCCGCCGTGGCGTGCCACCTGCACCCGGCCGCCGGCCACCCGCTCTCCCACCTGCCCGACGCGGACTCGGACCCGCGGGAGCTGGAGGCGTTCGCCGAGCGCTTCAAGCAGAGGCGCATCAAGCTCGGCGTGACGCAGGCGGACGTGGGCTCGGCGCTGGCCAACCTGAAGATCCCGGGCGTGGGCTCGCTCAGCCAGAGCACCATCTGCCGCTTCGAGTCGCTGACGCTGTCGCACAACAACATGATCGCCCTGCGGCCCGTGCTGCAGGCCTGGCTGGACGAGGCCGAGGCGGCGCACCGCGAGAGCGCCGTGCGCCCGGACGCGCTGCTGCTGCACGCCGGCGGGGAGCGCAAGCGCAAGCGCACGTCCATCGCCGCGCCGGAGAAGCGCTCGCTGGAGGCCTACTTCTCCATCCAGCCGCGGCCCTCGTCCGAGAAGATCGCCGCCATCGCAGAGAAGCTGGACCTGAAGAAGAACGTGGTGCGAGTTTGGTTCTGCAACCAGAGACAGAAACAGAAGAGGATGAAGTACTCCGCCGCGCACTAGCCGGAATCACAACCATGAGACTATTTAAAAAAATTAATAATAATAATAATTTTAAAAAAAAAAAAAAAAAAAAAACGCGGCAGGGATCTCTGACTTGTGGCACTAGACCAAAAAAAAAAAAGTTCTGTAAATGTTTCCGAGGTCACAGAAGAACAACAACAACAAAAAAATTACATAAATTAATTAAGGTTTGGGATTTCTTATAAATAACGACGCTGTTTATTTTTTCTCTCGCTGGCTTCGGAAACGGTTCGTTCTTTTGCAGAATTGCTCACTTGATGTATTTTGCACAGTTACTACGTCACAGTTTCCATGGTTTCTCGGTGCGTTGGCGACGCCACGTTTATTCTCGACTTTTATTGCAGAATGAGGAGCGTCTCGAAGCTTTCAACAGTATTTCAGTATTATTATTATTACTACTATCATTATTATTATTATTATAATTATTATTATTATTATTAGCTGATTAACGTTGAGATTTACCGCAAACGGAGCACCCGCGTGTTTTTACGTCACAACATTCCGCCGCTCGAAGGTGTCACGTGATTTAACGCCGGCGACGGGAACGGTGTGAGAGAAGGACAGACTGCTGCTACCCAACACTTCACTTCACTTTAAAGTGTGACGTATTTAATAAAATGTGTTTTTAACAACATGGTGTCTGTGTGCGTGCAGCTCGGATTCGCGGCACTTAGACCTGAGTTTCATATATATTACATCACAGGTCTCTAAATTTATTATAATAAACGTAATAAAAATTGACAGGAACGTGTCATCACAGCTTCCCAAAATCTAATTTTGTAATATTTTGACTATTAAAAAATTAAGCCCTAATTTTTGGCAGAATAGTATTTTTTAAATGGCGTGTTAACACGTCTCCTATAAACGACCTAATGTAAAGTGAATTGTAATGTAATTAACACTACCCTTAAATTATTAAATTATGCTTAGAACTTGTTCAGATCTTATAATATTTAATTTAGTCATTTGGTGACGTCATCCCGCTCTGTGAGGATTTAAACTACAGAGCTGTAATTGACATGATGTACTGAGTTGAGACTCTATAACCTTTCATGACATTTATAACATATTACACATCACTGAAAATCAGATTTCAATAAAAGAAATGTAAATATTTTACTCAATATGACGGTTTTATTTCAACGAAACCTAAAATGTATTTGAATTTAAATTAATTTTACTAGAACATTATATAACCTGGATGTTTTATAGACAGTAAATCGACTGAGGCAGTGAAGTGTTTTCAGATTTATCTTTGACTGAACATCCTAAACTAAAGTGTTCATTCGAATTACAATGCAGTGGTATCTATTTAAATATTGAATTTAAACAGCTGCCTCTTCAAAACGTCCTTTTTCGTGTTTAACGATATTTTAAATAATTTAAATCCATTTTTATCAGAATATTGTCAGATAAATTATTGCAGTAAACGATTAGAACGAGAACATGGGTTTTTAAAGCCAGATTAATGAACTAAATTTGAAGATCATCCAAACAAAGCATTACGTCACTACGTACTACATTTATAAATGCCTACTAAAAATCTTCGTACGTACTTAAGTCAAAGCAATTAAAATACAATAGACAAATAAATACAGAGGACAATGACCATAAATAAAATACATTGTTAAAGCTAAACCTCAAACTATTTCATTTCATTCGTTCGCTTTTTGCTTATAAAGTTCAATTTAATGTTCTCGGGAAATAAATATTGTTTAAAAGGAAAACTCTGCAGCTCGTTTTAATAATTAAATACGAAAGAAACGAAGCCTGAAAACAAATTTGAACATTAAATTCCAGACCAGACCTCACACTTTGTGCTGGATCAGAAGAGGGCCTTCCCCAAACTGTTCCCACAACGTTGAAAGCATACGTTTGTTTAAATGCAGGGCTGGGGGGGTTCGATTTATTTATTTAATTAATGTATTTAATGTTGAAGACGTTAATTTACATCAGCTTTAAAAATCAAAACCTTCCTCCTCGCTTTCTCTTTATTGTTTTTTTTCCCTCGTGTTGACTCTTTTACAGCCGCCTGAATAATGCATGCTCTTCCCGGCATTGTGCAGACGGATCTGAAATTATTAAATAATGGGGATGCAATATTAATTGTAGTTTGGTATAAAGCAGAACGATCGGCTGCAACTCGGCACTCTGCAGCAGATGAGGAACAGCGCAGGTAAGAGATTCCAGCAGCCTAGGTTAAATTTAATGATTATAAAAACTGTATTTATTTAATTCGCGTTATTATTATTATTATTATTATTATTATTATTATTATTATTATTATTATTGTTATTGCTTTGGGATTTAAGTGATAATAAAATTCAGAAAGCAGCTGAATATATTGTATCAGATTGATTTATTCAATGTAGAATTTTAATTTTACGGATCAGAATGACGCAAACATCTCATTCTGCAAAAATATAAAGCGTTTAAAATGTTAAAACCTAAAGACAAAACCTGAAACTTGTCCGCAGGAGGGTTAAAAAGGTCGATATTTTTCAAGATTCATCTGAATTTTGTAATTATTTTAATAATTATAATTATAAAATATTTTAATAATAGTAGGATTATTGATTCAAAGGCACCGTGTAAAGATTGTCTAATTCACTATGACGTCAGCAGGACCGATGGATGTTTCTGAGAACCTCTGGTTCCTGATGATTTGATGGAGGTGAGCTGCTTCGGGGTGGAGGTGGAGGTGGAGGTGGGGGGGGGGGTGGAGTAAAGCGGTCAAATAATCGAATCAAATATAAAATAATAAAGGTCATGGTGCAAAAGTCCCGAAACGACTCGTGTTATATTTATTTTAAAAATCATTTAAATTCTTATACGACGTCATATGTTTAAATGTCCGTACAATTAAATGTAATTAAAATAGAACCTATAAAAATAATGACGAATTGTAATGAACAAATTAAAATAAATCAGAAACACGTGGTCATGTGTTCTGCAGCGCGATATTATTTTAATTGGAATATAAATAGATATAAAAAAAGAACAAGCATTAACTCGTGTTTTAATGACGTGTTCTGCACATTTCCGACATTTTGTCTTCATTAACATTAATTAATAAACATATTTTTGAGAGCGTCAGCGCCAGCGAACACGTGACGTCTGAACAGCGCCGTCTCTGATCACGACGTTTCGGCTCTTTACGTTTAAGTCAAAAATTTAAACTAAATTTTTTTTAATTAACTAGAAGATTTACGACGAATCGTTCATATAGAAAATAATTGTATGATTAATAAAATAATTTTATTTCTATTTTAATTAAATATAATTGAATATGAGTGGGGCGGCACGGTGGCTTAGTGGTTAGCATGTTCTCCTCTCAGCGCTGGGGATTCCCGGTTCGAATCCCAATCTGGGTGGAGTTTCCATGTTCTCCCCGTGTCTGCATGGGTTTCCTCCGGGTTCTCCGGTTTCCTCCCACAGTCCAAAAACATGGATCAAGTCAATTGAATTCTCAAAATTGCCCCATATAGAGTGTGTGTGTGTGAGTGACTGTGTGCCCAGCGATGGATTGGCGCCCTGTCCTGGGTGTATCTGCCCAGCACCCGAGACGTTCTCCCCTGGATGGGCATGGAGAACCCCCCCGCGACCCTAATAGAGGATAAAGCGGGAGATAATGAATGAATGAATGAATAAATGAATGAATATGAGTGGGGCAGCACGGTGGCTTAGTGGTTTAGCATGTTCTCCTCTCAGCGCTAGGGATTCCCAGTTCGAATCCCAATCTGGGTCGGTCCGCGTGGTTTCCTCGGGGTTCTCCAGTTTCCTCCCACAGTCCAAAAACATGGATCAAGGTCAATTGAGCCCCATATAGAGTGTGTGTGGTGAGTGACTGTGTGCCCAGTGATGGATTGGCGCCCTGTCCTGGGTCTATCTGCCCAGTGCCCAAAACGTTCTCCCCTGGATGGGCATGGAGAACCCCCCCGCGACCCTAATAGAGGATAAAGCGGGAGATAATGAATGAATGAATGAATAAATGAATGAATATGAGTGGGGCAGCACGGTGGCTTAGTGGTTTAGTATGTTCTCCTCTCAGCGCTAGGGATTCCCAGTTCGAATCCCAATCTGGGTGGAGTTTCCATGTCCTCCGCGTGTCCGCGTGGGTTTCCTCGGGGTTCTCCAGTTTCCTCCCACAGTCCAAAAACATGGATCAAGGTCAATTGAGTGCTCCGAATTGCCCCATATAGAGTGTGTGTGTGGCCAGTGATAGATTGCCCCCCTGTCCTGGGTGTATCCGCCCAGGGCCTGAAACGTTCTCCCCTGGATGGGCTAGGGGAACACCCCCCGACCCTAATAGAGGATAAAGCGGAAGATAATGGATGGATGAATAAGAGTGTCATGAAAACATATGAATAAACTTTATGCAGCTTTATTTATCGAATATTAAAGTTTTTTTATTTGTAAATGTATTTAAATAAGAGGTTGAATTTTACTCTTATATATTTAATGACACTATGAACGAAAGTATCTGGACAAACCTTTTAAAAATGTATTTTATTAACTATATGTAGACAATATTATAGGGAAGCACCTCCTGAATATCAAATTCAGGTGTTTAATTCAGTCCACAGCCCTGCACTCTGGACAATGGTATGCGTTTAACAGTTTGGGGAAGGTCCACAAAGTCATGTGAGTTTGTTTTGTGGAGGAACTTGACCACACGGGTGTCCTCACCTGATCTTTGAGGTGGAGGTCAAGATTCAGTGTGCGCCGGTCAAGTTCCTCCACCCCAACCTCACCCAATCTCACCTTTATGGATCTGATTAAGTCATGGTACTCAAAAGAACAGTCAACTTCATGGAATACGAGACGTGTCCCCATACTTGAGGGTTCTATGGTCCACTGTGTGGACAGGATGCTGGTGGCATGTGAGTTCTGGAGCATCGTCTGAACGCGGCTCTGTAAACTGATCGCCGTCTGTTTGCAGACATGTGGCGAACGAGGGCCGCTGAATTATTCAGCCTCTACAGCAGGATTACAGCGGGCCGGATTTCAACAGAGGACGATCTAGAACCATTGAGGAAATAAGACTGAACCTAGAGAACACACGGCGTGAGGACAAAAGTATGTGAGCACGTCTTGAGAACGCGAGCCGAGCCGGCATTCCGTATAAATACAGATGAGTGTGACCTCATTAAAGAGGTTCAGGTATCCTCTGTATACTTTATAGTTGGTTCTCTGTTGGTCAGGAGCATCACAGAACAGGTATCATTTGGGTGGTGGATTGTTTCTTGTCGGTTCTGCAGTGACACTGACATGGTGAGGGGGTTTTAGTGCAGCAGCGCTGCTGTAGTTTCATTTAAACACCTCAGTGACACTGCTGGGATAGGAATAATGCACCCACCCAATAATGCCTGCTCTGTGGTGGTACCATTGGGGTTCTGATCATTAGAGAACAGAGTATACTGTGTGTACTGTAGAACTCAAACAGATGGACTACAGAATGGAATTGTAGAAATACAAAGTCCATCTTTACAGCAAGTGGAACTGAGAACATGGAGAATAAATAGGGCAAAAAGGGGCGTGACCACTCCATTCTCTGCACTGATATAATACATTTATTTAGGGAGGCGGCACTGGGGCTTAGTGTTTAGCATGTTCGCCTCGCAGTGCTGAGGTTTCCGGTTCGAATCCCAGTCTGGGTGGAGTTTCCATGTCCTCCCCGTGTCTGTGTGTGGGTTTCCTCCCACAGTCCAAAAACATAGATCAAGGTCAATTGAATTCTCCAAATCGCCCCATATAGAGTGTGTTTGTGTTTGTCCTGCAATAGATTGCCCCCCTGTCCTGGGTGTATCTGCCCAACGCCCGAGACGTTCTCCCATGGAGGGGCATGGGGAACACCCCCCCCCCCACAACCCTAATAGAGGGTAAAGCGGAAGATAATGGATGGATGGATTTATTTAGGGAAGAACCAGAATGGCAACTGTAAAAGTTCTTTAAAAAAAAAAAAAAAAAAAAACTATTGAAGAAGCCGAAACCCGTAGCCCCTCCCACTCTGATTCACCCCCAAGATGTCAGTCAATAATTTATTAAGCGCCGGCAGCAACTGGATACTCTGACAGTAAAAGCACCCACCAGGTTTCCTGTGTCCTGTTTCATCACCGTCATCCTCCTCCTCCTCCTTCTCACATGCCCCACACACCCGGCTCTCCGGCAGCACCGAGGTGTCCCGTTAAAAGGAACCGCGAGGTCTCCGCTGACAGGAGACGGCCTTTCAGGTTCGTTAAAACGTCCAGACCTGCAGGTGAGCGTTACCTCGGAGGGATGGAAGCACAGAGAGTGGGCTCCTGTCAGATTGTGTATCAGCGCAGCACAACACACACACACACACACACACACACACACACACACACACAAACACACACACACACACACACACTACCATGTGAGTGTAATGGCAGTACTAAGAATCATCCACCACCCTAATAATACTGGCTCTGTGGGGGGGGGGGGTCCCCCACAAACCCCATCTGTATGATCAGTAGGGATGACGTAATGGAACTTTACAGCTTCAGAATCCTGTTCTATAAACTTTAATTAATCTCATAGTAAGTATTAATTAACACTATATCATCACGATTAAGAGGGTTGATAAAGACATCACAGGTCCTCATTTTTGAGTGATAGCTGGCAGCAGTTTGGGGAAGGCCCTCCGTATAACTGCAATGGGTCCATAAAGACTCCGATAACCTGCACTGAAGTCGAATATCGAATAAAAATAAGCCCCTGAACATTAAAAAGCAATGGCATGTGCAGCTGTGGGTGTGGTAGATCAGTGGTCAGGGCGTTGGGCTACCAATCTGAAGGTTGTGGGTTCAAATCCCAGGTCCACTGAAGTGTGGGTTACCTCGGAGGGATGGAAGCACAGAGAGTGGGCTCCTGTCAGATTGTGTATCAGCGCAGCACAACACACACACACACACACACACACACACACACACACACTACCATGTGAGTGTAATGGCAGTACTAAGAATCATCCACCACCCTAATAATACTGGCTCTGTGGGGGGGGGGGGTCCCCCACAAACCCCATCTGTATGATCAGTAGGGATGACGTAATGGAACTTTACAGCTTCAGAATCCTGTTCTATAAACTTTAATTAATCTCATAGTATTATTCATTCATGCATTATCTTCCGCTTTATCCTCTATTAGGGTCGCGGTGGGGGGGGGGGTTTCCCCATGCCCATCCAGGGGAGAACGTGTGGGTAATCCAGTGTGGGTCCTTGAGCAAGACCCTTAACCCTCATTGCTCCAGGGGGCGCTGTGATTAACCCTGTGCTCACCTTGAGCGCGGTGGGGGGGGGGGTTCCCATGCCCATCCAGGGGAGAACGTGTGGGTAGTCCAGTGTGGGTCCTTGAGCAAGACCCTTAACCCTCATTGCTCCAGGGGGCGCTGTGATTAACCCTGTGCTCACCTTGTAAGTCGCTTTGGATAAAAGCGTCTGCTAAACGACCAAAAATGTAAATGTAGCTGTATGTAAGCTCATCTGTAAGTAATCATGCTGTGATAAAAAAAAACACCCCCACCCTCAGCAGAAGGTGCCGTCTCCAAAGGTCTAATTGCCCCAACGCGAACGAAGGACACAATACAAGCCTTAAGTCCAGAGTCTGAAAATCAGTGGAGAAAAATCGCCGAGGTGTATGGAGGTTCAGCCCGAGGGCACGCCACATTCCCCGGGGCGACTGAACGTCATGCCTCCTTATGGGAATTCTAATGGACTCATGTCACACCCCTCACAGCCCTCACACCCCTCACCCCGAGCTTTTCAAAACGTGTAATGTGAATAGGCTTAATCATTTAAATATTTTATAAAAACGTCTACATATTCAGGTCAGTGTGTGGTGGAATGGTGGAGGAGGAGGAATGGTGGAGGGCGAGGGGAGGGGAGGGGGGCAGCATTAGTGATTTACAGGGTTTATAAATATTCAACCGAGTTTTAACTTCAAATGAAGCTCATTCACTGTGACAGAGCAGTGACAGTGACAGGCAACAGCCTCCACCCACTCCTCCACCCAACGGTTCTGCGGGTTCTTTAACACAGCGCAGAGCTTACAGACATCAAAGGGACATGGTGGTAAAAAGGAGAACATGCTAAAGTTCCACTGACATGCACTCGATGGACAAAAGTATTTGCACACGTCACTTTCTTATGTCTTATTAAAGTCAAATAATGAAACCCAGCGTCTCATCAGGTATGCATGGTTCCAACTCTCTGACAAACAGTTTGGGGAAGGCCTGATGAGTCTATACACACACACACACACACACACACACACACACACACAAAAAAAAAACCCAAACACTTCACACCCCACAGTTTAAACACCTCTGACCTGGAGACAGGAGAACACACATTCCAGCTTCTCTCCGTCGTTTCACCGAGGTGTCGATACCAGGACTGACCAGCAGAGGGCAGTGTTGCAGTGGAAGAGACGAGCTGAAACACATCATGTTGTATTAACACTAAAGCAACATTTAAAATGAGCAACATGTCACCAAATAACAGATTATTAATCATTAAATAAACAAGAGAAATTCTTTATTAAAATTAATTACTGGCTTTTACACCTTTTTCATCCATTATCTTCCGCTTTATCCTCTACTATACTCGCGGGGAGGGGGGGCAGATACAACCAGGACAGGACGCCAAACCATCGCTGGGTACAGACTCACACCTCACTCACACAGACACACTCTATATGGGGCAATTTGTAGAACTCAATTGACCTTAATCCATGTTTTTGGACTGTGGGAGGAAACCGGAGATCCCGGAGGAAACCCACGCGGACACGGGGAGAACATGCAAACTCCACCCAGATTTGGATTCGAACTGGGAATCCCCAGCGCTGAGAGAAGAACATGCAAAACCACTAAGCCACCGTGCCACCCGGGGGATATTATTATTCATTCATTCAATATCTCCCGCTTTATCCTCTATTAGGGTCGCGGTGGGGTTCCCCATGCCCATCCAGGGGAGAACGTCTCGGGCGCTGGGCAGATACACCCAGGACAGGGCGCCAATCCATTGCTGGGCACACACTCACTCACACACACACACACACACTCTATATGGGGCAATTTTGAGAATTCAATTGACTTGTTCCATGTTTTTGGACTGTGGGAGGAAACCGGAGAACCCGGAGGAAACCCACTCAGACACGAGGAGAACATGGAAACTCCACCCAGATGGGGATTCGAACCGGGAACCCCTAGCGCTGAGAGGCGAACGTGCTAACCACTAAGCCACCGTGCCGCCGGGATATTATTAATTATAATAATTAGTAAACACAAATCTACAAAGAAAACACGGTTGAAAGGAGACAAAGAGGCACAGTGGACAGTGCTTTTGCTCTACAGCAAGGAGGTCCAGTGATCGATTCCAAGGTGGGGTGGAAAATGTGACCTCCTTCCACCATGCCTATATGACTCTACTCTGATTTCCACCCAAAAATAAAAAAAGGGGTGGAAGTAAATGAGAGATACTTCAAAATAAGCAGACCTTCCTGCAGGAATATCACTCAAACCCACAGACACACTGACGAGATGTTCAAATCCTAAATTATAAGAAAAAACAATAAAAAAAAAAAACAGACTAAAATTACAGATAACGATACGAAAACAAAATAATAACGCAGAGAATTCATGTAGCATCTCCAACTGACCCTCCATCATACAGGCACGGGGAGGACATGCAGAGTAACCACAAAAAGACCTCTTACAATGAATTTAGAACCTTCTCGCTGCCAGAATGCAGATCTGCAGTCTTATAATGCTCAACAATAAGATAATAAAGAATAAAAACACTAACTCGTTGTTTTTTTTTTGGCTGACGTGCAGACACACTGGACTCGGAGGACCGCATGCCGAATCCAGCTGATCGCAGAACCTCAGCAGGGTCCAGACCGGAGATGTCCTCCTGCTTTAGATAAAAACATCTGCACCATAATTAAAGTGTCATTTTAGTCACTGGTGACGTCATCTACTCTCATTAACAGTAATCTCGCTCACACACCTTATGGAAAGCACCTGACGAACACTTGGTGTGTGTGTGTTTTATCAACCAGTGGGGTGGGGTGGGGTGGGGTGGCGGGGTTCTTTACAAAATACACCTAATTTAACAACTTCCTGATTGCTGAGTTTTCAGAAAAGTGTGGGATTTTAAATGATTCACACTCAAACAGAAAGCACTGAGGACTGAGGACCGTGTGCACAGTGGAAACCATGTTCTCATTACACTCACACGGGGGGGGGGGAGAGGGGGGGGGGGGGGGGGGGGAACATCACTGTAACATATCTTGTATAGTGTAGTAACAATTACAGAATCTCTTAAAACAGTTCCTCAGTCCATCCATGTTCTCATTACCACACACACACACACACACACACACACGCAGAGGAGAAGAAATGGATGACATCACTAACACATCTTATATAAAACAGTAAAGATTATAACACATCTTAAATCTGTTCTTTAGTCCATCCATGTTCTCATTAACACACACACACAACACACAGAGGAGAAGAAATGGATGGCATAACTGTAAACAAATAAAATAAAAACGTAAAGATTATAAAACATCTTAAATCTGTTCTTTAGTCCATCCACGTTCTCATTAACACACACACACACACACACATCACTCTGTAAGTCTAACACATCTTATATGAAACAGTAACGAATATTGAATTAATTAATATCTTAAAACAGTTCCTCAGTCCATCTATGTTTTCATTAACACACACACACACACACACACACACACACACACAAAACACACACACATGGGGGGGGGGGGGGTGGTGGATGACATCACTAACACATCTTCTATAGAACACTAACGAATATTGAATTATAAAACATCTTAAATCTGTTCTTTAGTCCATCCATGTTCTCATTAACACACACACACAACACACATGGAGGGGTGGCGTCACGCTAAGACATCTTATATAAAACAGTAACTAATATTGAATTATAGAATATCTTAAAACAGTTCCTTAGTCCATGTTCTATCACACACACTAAAAAAATAAAATAAAATAAATAATCAAACACATAATGCACTTCATATAACAGTTTGGGGAAGGCCCTTTTCTGGTCCAGCATGCGTGCATGCACAAAGTAAATAATAATAATAATAATAAAACATATATATACAATTGGGCGGCACGGTGGCTTAATGGTTTAGGATGTTCTCCTCTCAGCGCTAGGGATTCCCGGTTCGAATCCCCATCTGGGTGGAGTTTCCATGTTCTCCCCATGTCCGCGTGGGTTTCCTCCGGGTTCCTCCCACAGTCCAAAAACATGGATCAAGTCAATTGAGTTATCCAAATTGCCCCATATAGAGTGTGTCTATGTGTGAGTGAGTGTGTGCCCAGTGATAGATTGCCCCCCTGTCCTGGGTGTATCTGCCCAGCGCCTGAAACGTTCTCCCCTGGATGGGCATGGGGAACCCCCCCGCGACCCTAATAGAGGATAAAGCAGAAGATATTGAATGAATGAATGAATATATATATACAATTAATATACTCAAACTGATCCGTGGTTCCTGGTCTTTGATGATTGGTTCCTACTTTAAAGTATGAGACACATCCTCCTGATACCATTTGGCTACACCTCGATGTTTGAGTTTTTAAGTGTTCGTTGGCTGTACAAGCTGTGGCCTTTAGAACCAATGAGTACGGTTGGTCGTTGGTCTTTAGCCGGCTTCATGTGGTTCCACTTCTCTGTGGAGCTGATCATGGGATGCCTCTTTGGTGTTCTGGTTGTTCTTTGATCTGTGTGGATGGTGGGGTTCCTTTACCACACGTTTCAGGTTTGGTTTGTTTCGTTTGCTATTACTATAACTGCTATTACGCTCAATCGGCAACCTGCCCGACATGACTGCCGGTTGCCCATTTCATGAGAATTACACTCATAATGCAGCTTTCCACACTGTTTGAACTTTTTCCCGCCGAATCGGTAATCAAACGCAGTAGTGATGTCACTCCGTATCATTCTGTACTGAACATTATGACATCATAACCCACGTCAGAAGCAGTAACGACATAAACTTGTCTAATGCAAGATAAATAATTTATTACAGCTGATCGTCAAAACAAGAACAAAAACAAAAAGTCAAGATAAATAATAAGCTAATGTAAAATAGGATAACCCCGAGTGGGAGGAGCCTCTGAAGGAGGCCTCTCTTATCTGATTGGTCGGGATAAAAACCTCTGTGTACACTTCTTTATGTCCTCCAGAAAGGTTCTCCGGGAGATTTCGATTTTCTCGCCGACAGAGCAGTCCTGAAAAGACACACACACACAAATCTTTAATATGGAATATGTAAATCTTTTAATTTTGAGGATTAACGAGACAATCATTAAACGAACCTGATGATGGGGCTTGATGACCGACTCCAGGTTCCGGAGCAGTTGATCGGTTTTTGGGGAGATATAAAGTGCTCAGCATGCTGAGCACTTTATGCGCTCGGCAGAAAAAGTCCAGCTGAAAATAAACGGGGATGGTCAACGAATGGTTTCTGACCGCAGCGACGCCGACGGGTCACGCTCCTGCTTTTTCACCTCCACCTGTCCATCGGATCAGCTCCACCTACCATACAGATGCACTCTGCGATCCTATAAATTGTGGCGGTCGAGTGGTGGATGAATCTCAGTACTGTGGTCACACTGACACGGTGGTGCAGGGGTTTAAACACCATCATTCACCTCCATCTTACCGCTCCACCTTGTGGATGTGGAATCAGCGACATGTTCTTCATGCTCCAATCCCCCATCAGTCGGTGTGACTGCAGTACTGAGAATGATCCACCACCCTAATGATACCTGCTCTATGGGGGACCTGATTATTAGAGAACAGAGTGGAAACAGCTGGACTACAGAATGTAAGAACTACAAAGGGGGGTGGTGGCATGGGGGTGGAGCTGATATAATACACAGTGAGGTGAAAATAAGAGGTGAATCTAATAAAGTGGCCGATCGAGGTGATATTCTGGCCTTTACCTTGCAGTCAGAAGTTCCGTTTCTTTTAAGGTCATGTAGAAACTCGGGCAGCTGATCCTGAGAGAGAGAGAGAGAGAGAGAGAGACACAGAGAGACACAGAGAGAGAGAGAGAGAGAGAGAGAGAGAGAGAGAGAGAGAAGAACATTATGAAATGAGGTTGCAAGTCCAGGTTCTCACGGCGGAAGAATCGCGGCGGCCGCCTCACCTCTAAATCCTGATTCTTCAGGAGATCGTCCACCTCCGTCCTGATCTCTTCATAGGGACGTTGGACGACGAGTGGACGGTGGACGCCAACACGGCAGCAGAAGCTAAGAGCAGGACCAGCAGCTTCATGATGAATGGGTTCCAACAAGACTCGGGCAGGTTCTTCGGTTCCCGTTCGTCTGGCTGCAGCTCGACACCATCCTCCCGCCGGCCGGCGGCGGCATATATACTCGTACGCACCCGGAAGCTCGTTGAGATGTCCTGCAAGAGCTGACTAACAAAAAATTTACCAGCTCCACTGCACACACTTTCACAATCTGATGAAGATGTGGTTGATTAGGGGCAGATTTTCCAACACAGAGCAACTCATGAGTTCTGTGAAGAGCGGAATCGAGAGTTCAGACAATCGGCGAGGAATAAAGTGCAACCCTGTGCAAAATTAACCCCCCCTCCCACCCCCCCTCCCGACACTTAGGAGGCAGATTACTGATGGATCGCCAACTAATCAAACCAAACCAAACCAAACCAAATGGGATCCTCGGGTTTCAATATCGAAAGCATAGATCGGCGAGAAATCCAGAATTGGTTATGAAGAGAGTTAATCATTTATTTTTTTTCTTTTGATGTTAGCCCTCTGATGGTTCAAAGTGAAACCATGTGACCCTGAAGATGACCGATGTGTTTACACAGTTCAAAACGAACAAATCAGAAATTACGAAATATTTTACACTTTAAAAAGTTCCCGCAAAGGCGATCCCGTAAGTTGATTTCCCCGTCTCCGCACGGCCGATCTGATTGGATGTGGGTCTCCAACGGCGAGACCCATGACTTCTCTAAACAGCAGAGTCGGGAGTTTGGTGACAACATGCTACAGATGGCACGCGAAGACCACGTAAGTGAATTTCACCGTCGCGCCGCTGATTGGGCGGCTGTGGTTGACTATGAGCACATCTTCCCAGCATCGTGACGACACTCTGCACCTCATGTGGACTCCTGAGAACCATGTTGGTGACGCCCATATTTGGCACTGTGGGGCAAAGAGGACGGGGTTTTCCAAAAATCTCCTTCATTGCATTCTGTGGTTCTCTCTGAATTGTGACGTCATCTAGTGGTCATGACGCTCATATTCAGCCCCATGATGCCCTAAACTGACGACCTTGCGTTTGTCAGTGCGTGGTAGTTCAGTAATGAGTCAAAGGTATAGTGAACACACACACACACACACACACACACACACACACACACACACATTATATAGATCATACGTAGCCTGTGGGTTTGCCCACATGGACCATGTGGGTCATGATTTATTAAAAGTCTTGGGGGTTTCGCATGTTCTCCTCTCCGCACTGGGATCCAGGTTCGAATCCCGATTTGGGTGGAGTTTAGATGTTCTCCCCGTGTCCGTGTGGGCTTCCTCCGGGTTCTCCGGTTGCCTCCCACAGTCCAAAAACATGGATTTAATGTAAAAATGAATGGTCCAAATTGCCCCTATATATAATGTATGTGAGTGAGAGTGCCCAGTGATAGATCCAGTGGCGTTCTGTCCTGGTTGTATCTGCCCAGCGCCCGAAATGTTCTTCCCTAAATGGGCATGGGGAACCCCCCCACCCCCAACCACCTAGTAGAGCATTAATTATAAGATGTTGAATGAAAGAATTTATTTTTAAAAATGTAATTTGTTTGTGAAAGGGCAGCTGTAAAACATTTTAATATGAAGATATACTGACCTACAAAATTGTAAACAAACAAGTAGTTCCTCATATCACTCAGTACACTTGATACCCCTGATCTAGAGCATGGTTCCAATTCAGGTCATCTTTGTTATCAGGAAAGGCCGAGTAATTATTCATTCATTCATTACCTCCCGCTTTATCCTCTATTAGGGTCGGGGTGGGGTTCCCCATGCCCATCCAGGGGAGAACATCTCGGAGCGCTGGGCAGATAGACCCAGGACAGGGCGCCAATCCATCGCTGGGCACACACTCACTCACACAGACACACTCTATATGGGGCAATTTTGAGAATTCAATTGACTTGATCCATGTTTTTGGACTGTGGGAGGAAACCGGAGAACCCGGAGGAAACCCACGCAGACACGGGGAGAACATGGAAACTCCACCCAGATGGGGATTCGAACGGCCGAGTAATTAGTTTAACACAAAAAAAACACCACACTGGATTTGTATGTGATTCATCTGTATTCAGAGATCACAAAAGGTCTGGTACACATTCAACGTTCTGGTATAACTGCCCTCCTCCCCCCATCCCCCGGGGGGCAGCAGCATCACAGAGCAGGTCTGCGCCGTAAATCTAAACCAGAAAAGCAAAACTGAACGGAAACTGTAACTGAAAACGGATGAAATCTGGTCTAAACGCGTTTTTAACCCTTCAGAGCGCCAACAGAAATAATGAGCCTGGCTGTAAACGAGATTGGATTAGAGATCCATCACGGTACCACACCCCTCCCAAAGTTCACGACAGTCACCCCCGCGTACCGAGCGGCGCACCTCAGTGGACGTAGGCGTTCAGACTCGCGATGCTGCACTTGGTGATCTCCGAACACTGATCCAGGTTCTTCTTGACTCTGTAGAAATATTCCACGTAGTTGGAACGTCCGAGGAGTTCCACGAAGTCCTCGTCGTGGGTGATGATGAGGAGCTGGAAGTTGCGTTGCCGCGAGCGACTCTTGATGATTCTGGGAGAGGCACAAATGCAGGATGTATGACTGTTTAATGTTTGAGTGCTTTATGGACTGGGACGTCCACATCCAGATTGGGTTATAAATAAGATTTAAATATTAAACATTAAATATATATTAATATAGACTCACTCCACCAAGGCGTGGGCCAATGACTCGATGTTTTCTCTGTCCAGGTTGGTGGTCGGTTCGTCCAGTGCGAGGATCCCACAGTTCAGACAGAACGTCTCAGCAAGAGCCAATCGGATGATGAGGGAGGCCAACACCTGAACAGATACACCGACCAGAGAGATGAAGAAGAACCGCCATGGACCTTAAACACAATAACACAGCTGGACTGGATGGAGACGCATTGGGATGCTGAGTTCAAATCAGTTCTCACCAGAGAATACAAGATGGAGACGCATTGGGATGCTGATTTCAAATCAGTTCTTATTCAGTAAATAGACTGGATGGAGACGCATTGGGATGCTGATTTCAAATCAGTTCTTATTCAGTAAATAGACTGGATGGAGACGCATTGGGATGCTGATTTCAAATCAGTTCTTATTCAGTAAATAGACTGGATGGAGACGCATTGTGATGCTGATTTCGAATCAGTTCTTATTCAATAAATAGACTGGATGGAGATGCATTGGGATGCTGAGTTCAAATCAGTTTTTAAATCAGACTATAGACTGGATGGAGACGCATTGGGATGCTGATTTCAAATCAGTTTTTAAATCAGACTATAGACTGGATGGAGACGCATTGGGATGCTGATTTCAAATCAGTTTTTAAATCAGACTATAGACTGGATGGAGACGCATTGGGATGCTGAGTTCAAATCAGTTTTTAAATCAGACTATAGACTGGATGGAGACGCATTGGGATGCTGATTTCAAATCAGTTCTTATTCAATAAATAGACTCGGTGGAGATGCATTGGGATGCTGATTTCAAATCAGTTTTTAAATCAGACTATAGACTGGATGGAGATGCATTGGGATGCTGATTTCAAATCAGTATTCAGTAAATAGACTGGATGGAGACGCATTGGGATGCTGAGTTCAAATCAGTTTTTAAATCAGACTATAGACTGGATGGAGACGCATTGAGGTGCTGATTTCAAATCAGTTAGTATTCAGTAAATAGACTGGATGGAGACGCATTGGGATGCTGATTTCAAATCAGTTAGTGTTCAGTAAATAGACTGGATGGAGACGCATTGGGATGCTGATTTCAAATCAGTTCTTATCAGAAATATGGACTGGATGGAGATGCATTGTGATGCTGATTTCAAATCATTTAAAAATTAAAAAATAGACTGGATGGAGATGTATTGGGATGCTGATTTCAAATCAGAAATATGGACTGGATGGAAATGCATTGGGATGCTGATTTCAAATCAGAAATATGGACTGGATGGAGATGCATTGGGATGCTGATTTCAAATCAGAAATATGGACTGGATGGACATGCATTGGGAGGCTGATTTTAAATCAGTTTTTAATTAGAATATAGACTGGATGGATATGCATTGGAATGCTGATTTCATGAGTTCTTATCAAACGTCACGATTTTCAATACGAGGTTCTCCGGTCAGTCTCCTCAGGAGGTGAACAATGTTTAATGAGGTGAAGGCGTTTTCTGCTCGCTCAGACCTTCTGCCCAGCGCTGCAGCGCCCCCTCATGTCCAACGCGGCGTCTCCTTTCACCATCACCACCCTGTAGTTGTACGTTCTTCTTTTCATTCCGGCTGATGCGTTCTCATCCACGTCCGAGCGGATCTCCACGTATTCAATATCTAAGAGATGTTGATGAGACCGTGACAACAGCAGGCTGTTACCATGACGACATACGTTAGTTTAATAAAGGTTTAATGCTCGTTGTATACGCTGCATGGCTTATAGTATGAGGATGGAAGAGTACCATATTTGGTAACAGTGTAACCTTTAAAGAGAAGTTTGCATGTTCTCCCATGTCTTCAGGGGTTCCACGAATACTTAAGTAGGCGAGTTGCTAATACTCATTCATTCATTCATTCATCATCTCCCGCTTTATCTTGGTGGGGTTCCCCATGTGCATCCAGAGGAGAACGTCTCGGGCGCCGGGCAGATACACCCAGGACAGGGCGCCAATCCATCGCTGGGCACACACTCACACAGACACTCTATATGGGGCAATTTGGAGAACTCAATTGACTTGATCCATGTTTTTGGGCTGTGGGAGGAAACCGGAGAACCCGGAGCAAACCCACACGGACACGGGGAGAACATGGAAACTCCACCCAGATGGGGATTCGAACCGGGAATCCCTAGTGCTGAGAGGCGAACGTACTAAACCACTAAGCCACCGGGCCGCGCTGCTAATACTCATGGGACACAAAGTATTTGGACACACCCCTTTATTATTACAGCCAGTCCTTATGCCATGACGGTTTTCACTGAAGGAACAGTTTGGGGAAGGCCCTTTACTGTTCCAGAATTACTACTGAGGTCAGACACTGATGCTGGACGAGAGGTCCTGCTGACCTTGCCTTGACCCTACCTTACCCGACCACCTAAGCTGGTGGTGCCCTAAGTATCTGCTCATAAGGAGGCGTCTGCATACCATCAGTAATGTACTCGCACCTTGTCCACGGTACGTGCTCCTCCAAAGGTCTCGGATGATTTTGTTGATCTCCTCCATCTTCATACTGTGGAACTTCATGATTGTTCTAAAAAAAAAAAAAAAACAGGTTTAATAATGGGTTGAACCCGGGCATTTTATTTACACATCAAAAGAAAGAAAGAAAGGCACTCATCTTTATTGTGTTTATTAGAAAGCATGCGCCACTATATTTGGTAATAAGTCTATATTTGGTAACGACGGTCGGATTAGCACGCAGACATGCGGGTTGGGGACGTCTGTTACCAGAAGTGACAGTATGGAGCCTGTGGCTTGCTCGCATGAATATTTGCACAGATATCAGCTCTCACATAAAGAAGATGCACTGATAAGTTCCAGCTGTGATTAAGTGATTATTTGGGGATTCTCGTGTGTGTGTGTGTGTGTGTGTGTGTGTGCAGCTCAGTAAAGTTAAAGTTCATTCTAATGCACTTCTGCTACTTTGGCTTGCAAACTGTTATCAGGCAGGAGGCTTACTGACAAGATCAGGGCGCCAGCAGTGAGGAGACGAATGTATGAAACCGTTTGACCAAATAAGCCTGAGACTTTATTTGGATCTGATAATATCACAATGCTTCGACAGCGCAAACGCAGCCAACACAGCTGTCTTGGTTCCAATGGCTTCCTGCAGCCAGCTGCACGCCAAAGTTCAGTTCAGGTCAGGGGGGGGGGGGGAAAAAGAAAAAAAAAAAATCAAAGGGTGGATGTGATAGCACAGCATGTTGGATGAACTCACTTCCACATTGCACTTCGGTCCTGAGGACTTGAATAGCAAACCAAACGGCATCGGAACACCTCCCTCAGTCGATTACTTGCTGCTATGTGAAAACAGTTTGGGGAAGGCCCTTTACTGTTGTAACATGACCGTCCACTAATGTATGAAGGTACAGCTGGATGGGTTTGATACTGAGACCTGACCTCAACGATAGGAAGCCAGAGCCCTTCACCCAACATCAGTGTCTGACCTTAAAGGTGTAGGTGACCTGAATTCTTTTGCCCATACGGCCCACATAAAAGTCAGTATTTATATTTACTTGCATATTAAGGTATAAGGTATAAGAGGGCGTGGCATTATTCTGAATAAATCCCATAAAGAGGTGTTATCAGTCCTGACGTGTAGTGGAGTACAGTTCCACCTCTTTACGTGATTTATTCATAATAATGCACAACCTCGAGTGTCTTATAGATACTTTATTGATCCCTTTATTGCTCTTAGAAAACGAAAATTATTATACAACAAAATAAAAAAAATATGGTGCATAAATGTATTAATTGAAAACAAAATTGTCAATAATCTGCTCTTCCGCGATGTAATCTAGTTCAGTTTTTAAAGTGAACACAGGTAACGGGATTCTGGTTTCTCTAGCAATTTCACTGCCATCTAGTGGCCAAGTTATAGAACGCATTTTTTTGAGAACAGTGCAACAGGTTTAGTGCTAATCAGGAATCCACTCACCGTTTATATTAATCTGTATTATTCATTCATTATCTACTGCTTTATCCTCTATTAGGGTCGCGGGGGGGGGGTTTCCCCATGCCCATCCAGGGGAGAACGTTTCAGGCGCTGGGCAGATACACCCAGGACAGGGCGCCAATCTATCGCTGGGCACACACTCACTCACAGACACACTCACATATAGACTCTATATGGGGCAATTTGGAGAATTCAATTGATCCATGTTTTTGGACTGTGGGAGGAAACCGGAGAACCCGGAGGAAACCTACGCTAACACGGGGAGAACATGCAAACTCCACCCAGATGGGGATTCGAAACGGTAATCCCTAGTGCTGAGAGGAGAACATGCTAACCACTAAGCCACCGTGCCGCCCCAATCTGTATTATATGACTTAAAATAAGGTATTGTATATCATGCAGCGATATGAATGCGAAGCGCTGAAGGCTCAGCCAATCAGATTTGAGTATAAATAATAATACTGATAACCAAGTTACTATGTACGGAATGTGTAATGATATTGAGGCCTCCCAATACATTCTGTTCATATAGGTTATAACTACTGAGCCAAAATCTGGGTGGAGTTTCCATGTTCTCCCTGTGTCCGCGTGGGTTTCCTCCGGGTTCTCCGGTTTCCTCCCAAAAACATGGATCAAGTCAATTGAATTCTCCAAATTGCCCCATATAGAGTGTGTGTGTGTGTGTGTGAGTGAGTGTGTGCCCAGCGCCCAAAACGTTCTCCCCTGGATGGGCATGGGGAACCTCACCGCGACCCTAATAGAGGATAAAGCAGGAGATAATGAATGAATGAAGTTAATGCGTATAATAAATCTAATTTGACGATAAGAATGAGCAGCTGGTTCTTTGGTCATATGGTTTGGTTTCAGTGGACCATCAAGCACCAGAACGAAGTAGCCAATCACGGAGGAGAGAGGGGGGCACGTTCACATACTCCTTAATTATTTAATTAAATCAGAATTATATGCTGTGTTAATCCCATTGTAATAAACAGTGTGTGTAAAACACAGACGGAATATTCCCACTTAGTCACCATAACCACATCACGATGGACTGATAAGACTGCTGACTCATTCTGATCTGTTACAATGTGATAGACATTGTGAGTCATGACTCTCTGATGTATATACATATGTGCGCACGCACACACGTACGCAAACACACACACACAGTTATGAGCGAGAGGCCCGGTGCAGGTACTTTACAGTAACACACTTACTGATCCAGGGCTTTGTAGTAGATGTCCAGGTCTTTGTTGGCCAGCTCGGTGGTCCTCATGACGATCATCTTGTCGCGGAAGCGCTCGTCAGCCTGGCAGTACTGATCCTCACGCAGTTCCTTGCGGCAGCGGAGG
The DNA here is from genome assembly GCA_019802505.1 of Corydoras sp. C115. NCBI lineage: Eukaryota > Metazoa > Chordata > Actinopteri > Siluriformes > Callichthyidae > Corydoras > Corydoras sp. C115. The sequence goes on along the minus strand of JAFMOC010000521.1, from coordinate 30,955 downwards.
ATTTCCTCCTCGAAGCCCTTCTGCCGGCCCAAAGCCACACTCCGGCTCTTCTTCAGGTCCTCCAGCTTCCTCTCCAACTCTCGACGCTCGCTGTGTAAGAACACGGCAACTTGTGACAAAGGACCCAAGATGGACATGTCTCGCACACACAACACACACACACAGGTACAGAAACGCCATCTCCGACACAAATACATCCATTATCTCCCGCTTTATCCTCTATTAGGGTCGCGGGGGGGGGGGGGGGGGCGTCCCCATGCCCATCAAACATCTCGGGCGGTGGGCAGGTACACCCAGGACAGGATGCCAATCTATCACCGGACACACACTCACACACTCTATATGGGGCAATTTGGAGAATTCAATTGACTTGATCCATGTTTTTGGACTGTGGGAGGAAAGCAGAGAACCCGGAGAAAACCCACGCAGACACGGGGAGAACACGGAAACTCCACCCAGATGGGATTCAAACCGGGAATCCCTAGCGAGAGGGAGAAAGAGGGGAACATGCCAAACCACTATGCCACCGTGCCATCCAATGCAAAAAGAGGATAAGGAAATTGTAAATCTTTACACACTACTGACATCCTGCATTCAGTTTATTCATCCAGATCAAACGTGTGGATGAAGACCATCGTTGAACATCAGGTGTTTATTCCCATTAGAACAGCCCTGTATATACAGTTGTGATCAAATTTATTCAACCCCCAATGCTGCGAAGGGTTTTATGGAATTCAGTGCACATTTGTAATTGTGTTCATAATGAAATCTTACAAGGACTTGTTAAAGAACTAAATGCAACTAAGATAGCATCAATTGTTTTTTTCATAAAGTATTAATTGGCCTTTTGTGATTTCTTCATTTGACACAATTATTCAACCCCTTTACAACTACCACTCATAAGAACAGAGGTTCATTCCAGTGTTTTCAATCAGGTATTGAAAAACACTGTGGATGTCAACGAGCAGCAATCAAGCATGATAAGCACCAATTAGGCAGATTTAAAAAGGACTGTGATACTCAGCTCCTTCTAGACATCTACTGGTGTGTTTACAAGCATGGTGAAGGCAAGAGAGTGGTCCCAGAAGACAAGAGAAGAGGTTATTGCTCTTCACAAGAATGGCAATGGATATAAAAAGATTGCGAAGTTGTTAAATATTCCAAGAGACACTATCGGAAGTATCATTCGCAAGTTCAAGTTAAAGGGCACAGTGGAAACGTTACCTGGTCGTGGCAGAAAGAAGATCCTGACCGCGACTGCTGTGCGCTACCTGAAGCGTAATGTGGAGAAAAATCCCCGCGTGACTGCTAAGGAACTGAAAAAAGACCTGTCAGATGTGGGCACTGAAGTTTCAGCTCAGACAATAAGGCGCGCACTGCCATAACGAAGACCTCCATGCCAGAACTCCCAGGCGCACCCCCTTGCTGACTCCAAGAACAAGAAAGTCGACTGCAGTATGCCAAAAGTCATGTGGACAAGCCACAAAGGTTTTGGGACAGTGTACTGTGGTCAGATGAAACTAAATTAGAACTGTTTGGGACAATGGACCAGCGCTATGTTTGGAGGAGGAAGAACCAGGCTTATGAACAAAAGAACACCTTGCCTACTGTGAAGCATGGCGGGGGTCAATTATGCTTTGGGGCTGTTTTGCTTCTAATGGTACAGGAAAGCTTCAACGTGTGCAGGGTACCATGAATTCCCTTCAGTACCAGGAGATCTTGGAGGAAAATGTGATGGAGTCAGTCACAAACCTGCGGCTTGGGAGACGTTGGACCTTCCAACAGGACAATGATCCGAAGCACACATCCAAGTCCACTAGAGCATGGTTGAACATGAAAGGCTGGAACATTCTAGAGTGGCCATCGCAATCACCAGACTTAAATCCAATTGAGAACCTCTGGTGGGACCTAAAGAAGGCAGTTGCAGTGCGCAAGCCTAAGAATGTGACTGAACTGGAGGCTTTTGCCCATGAAGAATGGGCTAAGATACCCATAGGTCGCTGCAAGACACTTGTGTCAAGCTATGCTTCACGCTTGAAAGCTGTCATAACTGGAAAAGGATGTTGTACTAAGTACTAAAAAATAATGTCACTAGGGGGTTGAATAAAACTGATAATGATGTGAGCACAGTAAAGACATTTGTGGTTATTCCATCATAAATATTATGTTATATTTGTCTAATTTATAAGTGCCTCTTTGATATAATTGTAAATAAGATGACTGAAATGATCCAAATCAATGTCAAACTGGCCAAAACACTTTATTTCAGTGGGGGTTGAATAAATTTGATCACAACTGTAGTTCCAGGTCATCAGTGCTGATCACTTAGCTGACCATCCATGCTCATTATCAGTCCCAATATTCATTGCGACCACCACCATGCTTTACTGTGGTGTATTATGAGTTGGGTAAAAAAAAAAAAAAAAAAAAAAAAAAAAAAAATATATATATATATATATATATTACATACACACACATACATATATATATATATATATATATATATATATATACACACATACATATATATATATATATATGTTTTGCAGGGGCGGCACGGTGGCTTAGTGGTCAGCACGTTCTCCTCTCAGCACTAGGGATTCCCGGTTCGAATCCCCATCTGGGTGGAGTTTCCATGTTCTCCCCGTGTCCGCGTGGGTTTCCTCTGGGTTCTCCGGTTTCCTCCCACAGTCCAAAAACATGGATCAAGTCAATTGAGTTCTCCAAATTGCCCCATGTAGAGTATGTTTGTGTGTGTGTGTGTGTGTGTGTGAGAGTGTGTGTCCAGCGATAGATTGGCGCCCTGTCCTGGGTGTATCTGCCCAGCTTAATTATATTGTTAGCTTGTTAATATTGCTGTTAGACATCAGTAAAGCTACAGATAAAGAAGGCGGGACTATGAGGGTGATCACATGATCAACATGTGCATTATGACCTCATAAGATCCCGATTCATTTCTCCGAAAGGACTCACGTGCGTAGCTGCACGACCTGCATGTTGCCCATCTGCACCAATAAGACCTCTCTTTTACCGGAGACCTCCTTCAGCTCCTCCACCCGTTTCCTCAGCGTCAGATTGTCCTGCAGCCAACGTTCCTGGACCTGCACCAGCAAGCGGACACTGAACGCTCATCTAAACACAGAGCAGCCTTAACCACTCCACTCCGAGTTAACAGCGAGGCCTCCGAACCTTCTGCGTGTCTATATCCTGGCGTATCTTTCCGATGGTCTTGTTGATATTCTCTCGCTGGGACTCAGCGTCCTGCAGCTGACGATTGATCTCCTGAAGTTCAGATTCTTTTTGCTTTAATAAAATAAAATAAAAAATACAGATAATTAACTAAGGCTTAAACGATGCAGAGGTTGAAACACGTTCTGGATGACGGATCCTTCATACCTCCTTGTAGTTCTCCTTGCCCTCCTCGATGTAGCGCTTTATTTCTTTTTCTATGACGTTTAAGTTTTTAACTCGATCTTTAATGATATTAATCTGAAAACACACAACAAATTATAAGGAACACGTAGACACAGAACACACACAGAACTCGGTAGTAAACTGGTACCTTCTCTTGGCCCTCCACTTGTTTCTGTCTCTTGCGCTCCACCAGGTCTTGCTTCTCCTGCTGATACTTCTCCAAAGTGGAGGCCAGTGGAGTGACCTGCTCCTTTGCATCCTACAGAACATGAATGAACGTTCAAGGTTGTTCATCGTTTACATTGGTCTAAAATTAAGCTAAAACCTTTTTACCCAATATTGATCCTGTCTGTGAGAGATGTAATACAGACTTAGCCACTCGTACACACATGTATTGGGCCTGTTCTAAATTAACAACATTTTGGCAATCAATATTTTCCTTGCGGCACGGTGGCTAAGTGGTTAGCACGTTCGCCTCTCAGCGCTAGGGATTCCCGGTTCGAATCCCCATCTGGGTGGAGTTTGCATGTTCTCCCCGTGTCTGCGTGGGTTTCCTCTGGGTTCTCCAGTTTCCTCCCACAGTCCAAAAACATGGATCAAGTCAATTGAATTCTCAAAATTGCCCCATATAGAGTGTGTCTGTGTGAGTGAGTGTGTGCCCAGCGATGGATTGGCGCCCTGTCCTGGGTGTATCTGCCCAGCGCCCGAAACGTTCTCCCCTGGATGGGCATGGAGAACCCCCCCGCCACCCTAATAGAGGATAAAGCGGGAGATAATGAATGAATGAATGAATATTTTCCTTTCTCTCAAATGTTCTAGATATTACTATCCCACCTTCACCATATGAGGCCATATTTGGGGTGATATCACAGGATATTTGCATAGGTTAAATCAACAAAGAATGTAACTGCTTTTTCAACTTTGTTGGCAAGGCGACTAATTTTACTCAATTGGAAAGATACACGTCTACCTACCTTTAAACATTGGATTGAGGAACAAGGGGTGTCTTCAACTAAGGATTTTCATAGTCGAATCTGATTCATCAGATTTTCCCTATAGTCGACTGATATCGAATCAGTTAAAATTTCACCACTAGATGGCGCTATAAGCGTGGTTTTTAAAAAATATTTAAAAAAATATTTTACTTATTTCTCTGCTCATTTGGAATATGCAACTAACTGCAGGGGGAGCTTTATTAATGTGTAGCCTATTGTTAAAGCGCACACATCACTTTAAAAAAAAAAATATTAACAGAAATTAGGATGATTTTATTTGACAAAAGGCTATATATATAACGAAAACAAAGACATTTCATGTAAAAACTAATGCTTAGCAGCAGCCATGGGCACCCCCATGTGGTCAAAATGGTACATTTGACTATGAGGTTCATAGTCGACTATGGTTCTCCGAATCGAATCGTCGAATCAGCGAATATTGCAGCTCACCCCTATGAGGAACTAATGTACTTTTTGAATTTAGAAAAAATTCGTTATACGACGAGAGGGGACAGCTGGGACAGTGGAACAAATGGATATTGATGCATAAGACCGTTTGTATGTACTACCATTATTGGTCATGTTGTGTACACTGTAACTGTTACAGCTACCATTACTGGACAATATTTGTTTATATATTAGTGCTCACATATAAGAGAAATTTATATGTGCAGTTGGGAGTGGGTGGGTTTTTCTTTCTTTTTTTTTCATTGTTAAACTTTTCACAAAAAAAAAAAAAAACAATAAAAAGACCTTTGATCAAAAAAAAAAGAACATGAAGGAACATCTTAGGAGAAACACAATTAATAAACAGTACTAATCGGTTCCGAGGTCGATGAAAACGCGTACGCACCCGTATCTCTCTGTGCAGCGCCTGGATCTCGGCGCTGAACTCCACACACTGCTCCTCCAGCTGCTGCTGCTTCTGCATGTTGCTGGAAATCTGCAGCTTCTCCGCGTGGATGTCGTTCACACTGCTCTTCAGGCTCTGGATCAGCTCCTGCTGGTCCTGGATCAGTTTGCGCTTAAGCTCCAACTTGCTGCTGGCTGCGACAGGAACGTGACACAATGTTTACAGGACCTTTGATGATGTAGCCCCCCCATCGGAAACATTTCCCCTGAGTATGGGACCGACACTCTACGATGCCTTTAATAGATTCGAACCCGGAACCTTCATGCTGTGATGCGGAAGGAACCCTGACTGTATATTTTAATACTGCATATAAATAATACATGAAGACTGGTGGTGTTAGGCACCAACAACCGTGCCACAGTCACTTTACACATTCGCTTTATTTATATGAACATTATCTGTAACCATCTATTCATTATCTTCCACTTTATCCTCTATTAGGGTCGCGTGGGGGGGGGTTCCCCGTGCTCATCCAGGGGAGAACGTTTCGGGCGCTGGGCAGATACACCCAGGACGGGGGGGGGGGGGGGGGGTCACACACACACACACACTCTATATGGGGCATTTTGGAGAACTCAATTGACTTGATCCATGTTTTTTGGACTGTGTGAGGAAACCCACACAGAACTGGAGAACATGCAAAGTCCACCCAGATTGCGATTCGAACCGGGAACCCCTAGTGTTGAGAGGAGAACATGCTAAACCACCGTGCCGCCTATCTGTATTATCTTTCCATTATATTCTACATTCTGCACAGCTGGCAGGCGATTGGCCGATCGCAGCTGCATTAATGAGCACGTCAAATAAACAGCATGGTGACATCATGAATACATAATTATTAAATTCAGTTTAGGATGGCATGATGGCTTAGTAGTTTAGCATGTTCTCCTCTTAGGGCTGAGGATCCAGGTTCGAATCCCAATCTGGGTGGAGTTTCCATGTTTTCCCCGTGTCCGTGTGGGTTTCCTCCGGGTTCTCCGGTTTCCTCCCACAGTCCAAAAACATAGTTCAAGGTGAAGTGAATGCTCCAAATTGCTCCACATTGAGTGTGTTTTAGTGTGTGTGTGCCCTGTCCCGTGTGTATCTGCTAAACGCCCAAAACGTTCTCCCCTGGGATGGGCATGGGGAAACCCCCCCCCCCACCCTAGTAGAGGATAAAGTGGAAGATTATTATCATTAGAAGGTTGCAGTTCCAGTCTGGTGCTGATGCTGAGGATGTGAGATATGTGCTGCTGTGTTCACACCGGTGTCTAGACGATGCTGGACCTCCTGCTTCTCCTGGCTGACATGCTGCATGGTGCGACTCAGGTCCAGTCCCTGAAGTTTGGCGGCGTGTTGCGCGATCTTCCTCTCCACCTCCTTCAGATCGAGCTGTGGAATCACCAAAGCAACGATGAAAGCGGTCCAGATGCCACCAGCAGGTGACCATGTCTCAGTTACTTAGGGCTAGCACTAACCTGATAGCGGTCCATCAGTGAAATGTCCTGCAGACAGGCCTTGGCTGTGTCCTCCTCAGACATCAGCATGGACAGAAGACTCTCCTGCTCCTCAACGTTTCGCTTCAGGGTCTCGATCTCACGGTTCACGCTCTGCAGCTTGTTCCTCAGCTCCGGCAACTCCTTCTCCTTCAGCTCGGCTATGGACTGCCTGTGTATGGTGGAGGTGACCACACCACAGTACAGCACAGGCACGAGGAAAGGGAGGAAAGGTGGGACAAGGAGATGGCAATGACCCTCCAGCAGATGGAGTACATGAGTTAAGGGGTTACTGTATTCTAATCTCATACAGACAGCATCACTAATCCCACATCCAGTCATCAGATCGCTGTCAACTTGCCTCTGCCTCCCTCTAGGGGCAGTAAAATGGTACAGCACCGTACATTCACCTGATAGGTTTGAGGGACATCATCTCATCCCGCTTGCGCTCCTTCCGCTTCAGGTCCTGCTCTGTGTTCTTGAGCTTGTCCGGCACCAGGCGCAGTTTGGACTGCATGTCGTTGATGACGTCCTGCAGCTCGGCCTCGGAGGGAAAGACGCGCTGGCACACCGGGCAACAGGGCTCGCCCTCCTCGGTCAACTGACTGATGAACTGGGTGTAAACAGCAGTGGCCCCCGCCAGCATGGCTGAAGGGGAGAACATAAAACGGGACGCTGACTTTCTGTACATCACTGAACGAGTTAACCCTAATTAAACGGTTAGTTTGGGGTAAATACAAAGATATGTCCCACGTCCGTTGTTTTAAGAGTGAGGGGTTCATCCCGGTTCTTCGGAGTCGTGGGTTCTCTCATCGTACCTCTCTGCTTGGAGCTTTTCTCCAGGTCGTCCTGCAGTTTGCTCAGATCCGACTCAAAGTCCTGGCTCCCGCACACATCGAACAGGCGTTCCTCGTAGCTGCCGAGCTGCTGCTCTTTGCGCCGTGTCTCAGCTGTGTAGTGACTTTTGTTCTGTTCTCGGGACGCCAGCTCTTTACTGAGGAAGCGCACAGAACATGTTCAGAGACAAGCAACACGCTGAGGAACTGTCTTCATGGGTGGAGGTACGAGGACATGCAGACTCCTTAAAGCCCATATACCCGCATCCCAGAGCGCTTACCAAACAGTACCTACAGGTTATTGTGCATTCATGCATATGCTATTGCCTACCGTATTTTCCGGACCATAAGGCGCACTGTATTATAAGGCGCAGTATGAATTATGGGGTTTATTTCTGTATTTGACCCACGTATAAGGCGCACCGTACTAAAAGGCGCAGTCTCAATTACAGACTCTATTTCTGCACGGTACTTATTCTGTACGGCACCGTATCATAAAGCACTCGCTAAAACAAACAATCTACAAGAAAGGTAAAGGATGCAAAACGGTGATTTATAATTGAAGTTTATTCTACTAATTCTACTTAACAAAACAAACATTATTTTAATCACTCTCTCCCACAAATCCATCAAAGTCCTCATCCTCTGTGTCTGAATTAAAAAGCTGTGCAATTTTACTATCGAGCACTCCGGGTTCCCCCTCATCAAAGTCTGAGTCAGTCTTGTCTCCAGGCGGCTGTTCAGCGACGAAGCTCGGACAACGGTTACAGCAGAAACCTCAGCCCAGGTATCCACAATCCATTCACAGACGGTGGCGTAACTCGCCTGCCGCCACCTCCCGAGTTTTAGTAAACGTGTGTTCGCCGTCTATCGTCCATCACTCCCACGCCGTCCGCAACTTTACTTTACACCCTGTTTACGCCAATGTCCAGCGGTCGGAATTCTTTATTTAATCCTCCCGGAATGACGGCAAGCTCCGAATAAATTTTCTTCTCTCGGCTTTTCTGTGAGATGAGTGGAGTGCGCATGGAGTCACAGATGATTCTGATTCAGATCAGCAGTGACGGTGATGTGTGGAAAAAACCACCCAGTCGCACAAAAATACTTTTGCCTTTACACGTATAAGGCGCACCGGATTATAAGGCGCACGTCCGATTTCTGGGAAAATTTTAGGCTTTTAGGTGCGCCTTATAGGCCGGAAAATACGGTACTTTTGATAGTCCAAAAACAATTATTCATGGTAAATTTAATGCTCTAAATTGCCCCATATAGAGTGTGTTTGTGATTGTCTGTGTGAATGAGTGTGTGTGTGCCCAGCAGCAGATTGGCACCCTGTCCTGGGTGTATCTGCCCAGTGCCCGAAACGTTCTCCCCTGGATGGGCATGTGGAATCGCCCCATGACCCTAATAAAGGATTAAGCAGAAAACAATGAATGGGTTGGCACGGTGGCTTAGTGATTAGCATGTCTTCCTCTCAGTGCTGGAAATCCAGGTTTGAAGCCCAATCTGGGTGGAGTTTGCATGTTCTCCCACTGTAGATTTCCTATGGGTTTCTTTGGTTTCCCCTCCACTTTCCAAAAACATGGATTTAAGGTAAATGGAATGCTCTAAATTGCCCCAAACAGTGTGTGCTTGTGTATGTGCCCTGTCCTGGGTGTATCTTTCCTGGATGTAGTAGAGGATTTAGCGGAAGATAATGAATGGATGAATGTTTTATCACAGCCATGCTACTCCAGGAGGCGCCACCATGTGGTAACACACTAGTACTACACTGTGTAAGGTTGCGCACTCACTTGATCTTGCCGAGTTTCTCTCTGATGCCGTTGACCTCCCGAGATTTGCTGTGAATCCAGTCCTCCAGCTCCCTCTTGTTGGGGAAGTGACCCATCAGATTAAGCAGCTCCTCACTGTGCCTGGACTTGATCTTCCTCACCTGCTCCTCTTTATCCGTCTAGACATCAAACACATACGCACGTCATCACTGCATCCATGTTCGGTTCAGATTCCCGGCTTATTTGGAGAAATCATATTAAATGGCCTCTAGGGAAGGGTACATATAACATCACCTCTGTATTATTGAACACAGGTACCGTATTTTCCGGACTATAAGGCGCACCTGAAAGCCTAAAATTTTCCCAGAAATCGGACGTGCACCTTATAATCCGGTGCGCCTTATACGTGTACGGAATCCAAAATCTATAAAAGTATTGTTGTGCGACCGGGTGGTTTTTTTCCACACATCACCATCACTGCTGAAAAAGCCGAGTGAAGAAAATGAATTCGGAGCTTGCCGTCATTCCGGGAGGATTAAATAAAGAACTCCGACCGCTGGACATTGGTGTAAACAGGGCGTTTAAAGTAAAGTTGCGAGCGGTATGGGAGCGATGGATGATAGACGGCGAACACACGTTTACTAAAACTCGGGAGGCAGCGGCGGGGCGAGTTACGCCACCGTCTGTGAATGGATTATGGAGCCTGGGCTGAGGTTTCTGCTGTAACCGTTGTACGAGCTTTCGCGAAAGCCGGCATCATTGCTGAACGGCCGCCTGGTGACGGGACTGACTCAGACATTGATGAGAGGGAACACCGGAGTGCTCGATAGTGAAACAGCTTTTAAATTCAGACACAGAAGACGAGGACTTTGATGGATTTGTGGGAGAAGAGTGATTAAAATAATGTGTTTTGTTAAGTAGAATTAGTAGAATAAACTTCAATAATAAATCAGCGTTTTGCATCCTTTAATTTTCTTGAAGATCGTATGTTTTAGCAAGTGTCTTATAACACGGTGCCGTACAGAATAAGTACCGTACAGAAATAGAGTCCGTAATTGAGACTGCGCCTTATAGTACGGTGCGCCTTATACGTGGGTCAAATACAGAAATAGACCCCGTAATTCAGACTGCGCCTTATAATACGGTGCGCCTTATGGTCCGGAAAATACAGTATATAAAACAAGCACCGGCACAGGGTCAGCCATGATACAGCACCCCGGGAACAATTAAAGTTAAGGGCATTGCTCAAGGGCCACCCTGCACCAGATTAAGAGCCCAACACCAGACATGCAGCCATTAGGAAATAAAAAGTTGTGAGGTCAGGGTACTTTATCTTTCTTCAGCATGTCCATCTGCGTCCGTGCAGTGGTGTGTGTGTTGAGGGTCTCCATCTCCTGGTCCAGCCTACGCTGTGTTTGATCAAGTTCCGTCTTCTCTCTCTGCAGTTCAAGCACCTCGGCCTTCAGAGTGTCCACCGACGACGTCTGCACGGCTTTGTCCAGCTCTAAGGTCTACACCCACACACACACACACACACACACACACAAAGGTTTTTTTTAAACTCCCAGTATATTCAGTTGTTTCATGTCTAATCAGCATTAATTGTTGTTCCAAAACAATTCAGCATCTCCAATTTTACCCACAGCAACTCCAATCAGGTACGTAGAGAACACGCAAATGCAGCACTATAGTGCCAGAGGAGAAAACCACTCAAACCCTGGAGTTACATGTGAGTGACCGATCTCACCGCTTTGGACAGCTCACTCTCCAGCTCGTGCAGTCTGGTGGAGGAACCCTCCAGTCTCTGTAGCTCAGTCTTAACGTTCTTCAACTCCTGCTGCTTCTTAGCCTGGATGTCCTTCTTCAGCTCTATGGTCCTCTCCAGGCCGGTCTTCTTATCCCGGATCTCATCGATGCTCTGCTGCTTTTGCGTCTCCTTCTCCTGCATGTCGAGCTGGAGGAGAAACACGGGACATGACGGGGAATTTAGAATGGCGATGTGACCCCCCCCCCCCCACACACACACACAAAAACCTTGTAAAAAAATTTTGAGTTTAAATCTGTTAAATCTGCGACTGGATTCTTACCAAGACTCTGTTGAGGGCGTCGGTCTCCTGCTCCTGTCGCTCCTTGACCTGCCTGTAGAAGCTCTGGAGCTGTCTCTCGTTAAAGGGAGCTCTTTCGTAGCCCTCCATCTCCAGATAAGAAGCCAGAGACTTCACCTGGGTGTCCCTGCTCTTTAGATGGGACTCCTGTCTGTCAGCTTCCAGTTGGAGGCGTCCTATACAACGATAACGATAGGTTAAACGATAAAATAATCGTATCAACGATACGATTATTTTCGATACTTAAAAATTCCCCCTCGATACGATTTGATTCGATACATTCATTTATTCATTATCTCCCGCTTCATCCTCTATTAGGGTCGCGGTGGGGTTCCCCATGCCCATCCAGGGGAGAACATCTCAGGCGCTGGGCAGATAGACCCAGGACAGGGCACCAATCCATCGCTGGGCACACACTCACTCAGACAGACAGACACACTCTATATGGGGCAATTTTGAGAATTCAATTGACTTGATCCATGTTTTTGGACTGTGGGAGGAAACCGGAGAACCCGGAGGAAACCCACGCAGACACGGGGAGAACATGGAAACTCCACCCAGATGGGGATTCGAAACCGGGAATCCCTAGCGCTGAGAGGCGAACGTGCTAACCACTAAGCCACCTGATTCGATACAATTAAAACACAATCCAATAGTCAATTCAGTTTCAAATATATCAACATGAAAATTATTTTTGCTGAGATATAGACACAGTATTCTATTTACAGAATATTCTATTACAGAAAGTATCATCTAGGGGACATTTTTTAAAAGACGTGGGTATGTTGTGTGTCTGTTCGAAAAAGCGGAAATAAATTTGCAGAAATCCTTTTGAAGGATTAAATTTGCAGAAATCCTATTTGGTTCTATACGGGACGCGATGTTTAAATATCAAATAAAGGACGATTCCGTATTTTTTATATTTCACAAGAGGCAGAAGTTGGAAAACAATAATGAGGTAGCGCCACCCGCAGCTCTGGAGGAGGTATTATGTCTACAAAGTGCATGGGCAAACGAAAACGCGGCAAAATAAACACATCGATCAAGACCCTTGCAGATGTCTCGATGCACCAAATTGCCGGCTGTGTAATCGATGCATAAAATAAAAGGATTTTAGTTAAGAGGATGAGGTTCGTACAGCTTGTGAGAACATAAACACAAGTTAAAGGACCCCTGACCGAGGCACACTACATACCCTGTTCCACCAGCAGATCGGACTTGAGACGGGTAATCCTCTGGCAGTCGCGGCCCGCCCTCTCCAGCTCCCGCTGGCATTCCGTGAGTTCCTCTCTTTATCCTTCACCGTGCGCTGGTGGTTCTGGTACATCTCTTGCAGCTGGACGTCCGTTCCCTGGAACACCTACGAATGAGGAGGACATCAACACGTCTGGCTTAAAAACACGTTTCTTAAAGATGTGTACAGAACACAGCCACCGAGATGCCAGGAGAACCCTGCTACACCACAACAGTCATGTCACCGTAATTAGAGACTAATCTACCTGCTCCATCTTCTCCTCTAATTCCCGATTGTCGTCCTCCATCTGCTTCTTCCTGCTCTCCAGAGCTTTAATGTCGTTATCCAGTTTCATGACTTTTCCCAGGTTGTCCTCGATGTCGTTCAGCCGGTTCTGCAACGGTTATTAAGGCTCCATCGGTATCATCGGCACAAAGTGACTCAGGAGCTTCATGGTTCTGCAATAGTTTCCATAAAGGTGAGGTCATGTAGTGAGTATTGAAGACTCCGTTACCTCCATTGGATCGATCTGGCCCTCGATGTGCTGCACGCTCTCTTTGGAAGCTCCGAGCTGAGCCTCTTTGGTGGCCAGCAGCTCCTTGATCTCCTGAGCTTTCTCTTTGTTCTGCTTCAGATACTTCAGCTCCAGCTGACAGGACTTCACCGTGTTGCTCTGCTTTAGTCTCAGCTGACGGAGGGTCTCCAGCACCTTGATGTACCTTTAATGAAGTAGTGAAGGGTATGAAAACCATAATGTATTTAAACCTCAATATTTTAAAACTAATTATCAATGACATATGTAGTTCCCCACAGAGCAGGATTATTAAGGTGGTGGATGATTTTCAGCAGTGTGCTGGTATAAGTGGATCAGACACAGTGGGAACACTCACCACCATGCTGAGAATCATTCACCACCCTAATAATACTAATATATACAGCAACTGGAGCTGATATGATGAACAAATGATTCCACTGAGAACCCCATTATGATCTGAGGAGAACCGCACAGACCTCGTAGCTGAGAAAATATCGTCGAATTTCAGCTTCAGGGCCCTTCCCTCACTGAGGGGCCAGTTGGATTCCTCTTGGTGGCAGAAGATGACGTGGTTCAGAACGCTTTGGAAACTCCCAGCGCTGAGATCATTTCCCGGTCGATCTCTGCACATTTGGAGCTCAGGCTGACCTTCTCACCGTGTCTGCAGACATGGAACCATAGAACACAGAAGCCTTCATCAGTCTGTAAACACTTCAGAATGTTCTATATTAAGCATAATAGATTTATATGATTTTTTCCCCCCACTCACAGATCTGTAATATTATTATGAGTATTTTATGAATATCTAGAAGGTTGCCATGTGCCATATTTTATACCCCTGTAGTAATGGGACATAATAAAACACCTGGATGTAATGATTGAGAGATGTGTGCACATACTTTTGTTCATATAGTGTATATGCAGAATGAGAATATTACAGAAACCCACTTCATGGTGCCATGGTGGCTTCAGTGTTTAGCATGTTCTCCTCTCCAATCTGGGTGGAGTTTCTTTGTTCTCCATATGACTATTTGGGTTTCCTCCGGGTTCTCTGGTTTCCTCCCACAATCCAAAGACATGGATTCAGAGTAAATTAATTGTGCTAAATTGCCCCATATAAAGTGTGTGTCTGTGTGAGTGAGTGTTTGCCCAGCGATTGATTGCTGTCCCGTCCAGGGGTAGGGGGGGGGGGGTATCTGCCCAGCGCTCCAAACTTTCCCCCCTGTATAGACATGGGGGAAACCCCCCCCACCATAACCCAACTAGAGGATTAAGCGGAAGATAGTGACTGAATGAATAAATGAATGAATGAATAAAAGAAACCCACTTCATTCTAGTGATGACTGACTCCAGGGTTCGAAACTCCAGTTTTTTGCCCCTCATGGTGCTCTGCATGGAGCGCTGAACGGTGACAGGCTGCCCGTTGACGTCTTTGAACAGCAGGCGGATCTGAGCTCGCACATCACTCTCGTGAGCATCCTGGTTAAACACAGGGTGAGAAAGTGACAATGAGGGTACAACGGATCCACCTCGAGTCTGGACACAGTCTCAGACGCACCTTTGGGTCATGGACGAAGGTGTTCCCTTTACTTCCAGGTGGAAAGTCTCCTGATGTGACGTATTTCAAACATTCAATGATGGTCTGGAGGAAGAAAATACACAAATGAAAGATCAAAGGCAGTAGGACTTTAAGACTCTATAGTTTGTTAATGTGTCTCTGGACAAAATTCCTCGAACTTCCCACAGCGTGTGTGTGATGTCATAACACAGAAGATTAAGACCAACATAATGGTTTCAGTACAAACCGTCTTTCCGGCGCCGTTGGGTCCGACGAGGACGGTCAGCGGATTGAAGAAGGAGATGACCTGCTTGTCCTTGTCCTCCACGCCGAAGCTCCTCACACCGAGGATGCTCATCTTGTCTATCTTCGACATGTCGGCGGCTCCCTTCTGTGGATCCGAGCCTGAGCTGGAGTTTTAAAAAGGAGGAAACAAGATTGATGATAATGCCACACCTGCCCTTTATTACCCTCCGTTATCTATCATGTGATCTGAATCTGTATGGTACAAAGAAGAAGCTTTATATTAATCCAAAGTGCATGGTTGAAGTGGGGGTATATGGTCGAGATTGGAGCAATAAGAATTAAATTTAAAGGCTGGATTTTAACTTTTAATCACGGTAAGCACTGAGGTCGACAGTAATGGGCCGTGTCCGATTCACCACCCTGTAGTTTCCCTTAAAGGCTACATTATTTTGACACCCCGCTGCCCTGATTATGACCTGAGGTAAACATCCAACTCCTCACAGCCTCAGCTTCGGTTACAAGTCAGAATAGTTAATAAGTATTAATAATAAATAAACGTGCAGTAAAGTGAAATCAGTAAAGTAGTCGGTTAACGTTTACCTCAGACATTTACAGCTAACTAACACGCCTCGTCACTCGTTTAAAGACTAAACAACAACAAACCATTCGCCGTTTACTTTCATTCTTATATTGTTTTTAATCTGCAAAAATAACACAAACTACCGATTTCGACTATAAAAAGTGATTTCATCAATAAGTGATTTAACTGGCAATGTAGCAGTTGGATGACCGAGGGACTGATTTGTTGAAATTTAAAAAAATCTGATTCAGCTATTAATCGGAAAAATAATCGCCCAATTAATCGATTATCAAAAATGATTGTTAGTTACAGCCCTAATCTGAATCTGTATGGTGCAAAGAAGAAGCTTTATATTAATCCAAAGTGCATGGCTGAAGTGGGGGCATTGGGTCAGCCTTGATACCCCCCACTGAAGCAATAAGATTTAAGTTTAAAGGCTGGATTTTAACTTTTAATCACGGTAAGCAGTGAGGAAGACAGAAATGGGCCGTGTCCGATTCCTCACGCTGTAGTTTCCCTTAAAGGCTACATTATTCTTAAATGTGAATTGACACCCCTCCGTCCTGAGGCGATTATGACCTGAGCTAAACATCCCAGTCCTCACAACTCCTCGGTTAACATTTACCTCAGATATTTACAGCTAATTAACTCGCCTCGTCGCTCGTTTAGAGTCTAAACAACGAACAACAAACCATTCGCCGTTTACTTTCACTCTTATATTGTTTTTAATCTGCACAAATCACACAAAACTACCGATTTCGACTATAAAAAGTGATTTAATCAACCGTGTCCGATTCACCACCCTGTAGTTTCCCTTAAAGGCTACATTATTTTGACACCCCGCCGCCCTGATTATGACCTGAGGTAAACAACCAACTCCTCACAGCCTCAGTTTCGGATAAAAGTCAGAATAATTAATAAGTATTAATAATAAATAAACGTGCAGTAAATTAAAATCAGTAAAGTAGTCGGTTAACATTTACCTCAGACATTTACAGCTAACTAACTCGCCTCGTCACTCATTTAAAGTCTAAACAACAACAAACTATTCACCGTTTACTTTCACTCTTATATTGTTTTTAATCTGCACAAATCACACAAAACTACCGATTTCGACTATAAAAAGTGATTTAATCAAACGTGTCACCACCCTGTAGTTTCCCTTAAAGGCTACATTATTCTTAATGTGAATTGACACCCCTCCGTCCTGAGGCGATTATGACCTGAGGTAAACATCCAACTCCTCACAGCCTCATTCATTCATTCATTATCTCCAGCTTTATCCTCTATTAGGGTCGCGGTGGGGTTCCCCATGCCCATCCAGGGGAGAACGTCTCGGGCGCTGGTCAGATAGACCCAGGACAGGGCGCCAATCCATCGCTGGGCACACACTCACTCACACAGACACAATCTATATGGGGCAATTTTTTCAATTGACTTGATCCATGTTTTTGGACTGTGGGAGGAAACCGGAGAACCCGGGGACACGGGGAGAACATGGAAACTCCACCCAGATGGGGATTCGAACCGGGAATCCCTAGTGCTGAGAGGCGAACGTGCTAACCACTAAGCCACCGTGCCGCCCTCACAGCCTCAGCTTCGGATAAAAGTCAGAATTAAAATGCGGATAATTAAACTTGCAGTAAATTAAAATCAGTAAAGTAGTCGGTTAACATTTACCTCAGAAATTCACAGCTAACTAACTCGCCTCGATGCTCGTTTAGAGTCTAAACAACAACAAACCGTTCGCCGTTTACTTTCACTCTTATATTGTTTTTAATCTGCACAAATCACACAAAAATACAAAGTAGTTTAAAAAAAAAGTGATTTAATAAAAAGTGATTTAATCAAACGTGTCCGATTCACCACCCTGTAGTTTCCCTTAAAGGCTACATTATTCCTAAATGTGAATTGACACTCCTCCGTCCTGAGGCGATTATGACCTGAGGTAAACATCCCACTCCTCACAGCCTCAGCTTCGGATAAAAGTCAGAAGAATTAATAAGTATTAATAATAAATAAACGTGCAGTAAAGTGAAATCAGTAAAGTAGTCGGTTAACATTTACCTCAGACATTTACAGCTAACTAACTCGCCTCGTTGCTCGTTTAAAGACTAAACAACGAGCAACAACGTTTACTTTCACTCTTATATTGTTTTTAATCTGCACAAATCACATAAAACTACCGATTTCGACTATAAAAAGTGATTTATTCAAACATACCAGTTGGATGACTGAGGGACTGATTTGTTGGTCGGTCCTTATTTCCCGCGGGTGACAGTCGCGTGCAGCAGCATGCACTGCGCATGCGTTGTGAACTACACGCATACACAGAAGTGATGGGCATTCCGGCTCTTTTCAGAGAGCCGGTTCTTTTTGCTCGACTCTCTAAAAGGAGCCGGCTCTTTCGGCTCCCTGGTGGCTCGCTTGACTTAAGATAAATAAAATAATCCATACATCCATTATCTTCCGCTTTATCCTCTATTACGGTCGCGGGAGGGGGGGGTTCCCCCATGCCCATTCAGGGGAGAACGTTTCGGGCGCTGGGCAGATACACCCAGGACAGCGGGGCAATCTATCACTGGACACACACTCACTCACACAAACACACTCTATATGGGGCAATTTGGAGAACTCAATTCACCTTGAATCCATGTTTTTGGACTGTGGGTGGAAACCGGAGAACCCGGAGGAAACCCAAGCGGACACGGGAAGAACATGAAAACTCCAACCAGATTGAGATTCGAACCGGGAATCCCCAGCGCTGAGAGGAGAACATGCCAAACACTAAGCCACCGTGCCGCCCTGGCTCAGGATATACAAAATAAAATAAAATAGAATAAAAAATGAATGGGCGGCACGGTGGCTTAGTGGTTAGCACGTTCGTCTCTCAGCGCTAAGGATTCTCGGTTCAAATCCACATATGGGTGGAGTTTCCATGTTCTCCCCAGGTCTGCGTGGGTTTCCTGCGGGTTCTCCGGTTTCCTCCCACAGTCCAAAAACATGGATCAAGTCAATTGAATTCTCCAAATTGCCCTCTATAGAGTGTGTCTGTGTGAGTGAGTGTGTGCCCAGTGATAGATTGGCACCCTGCCCTGGGTGTATCTGCCCAGCGCCCGAGACGTTCTCCCCTGGATGGGCATGGGGAACCCCACCGCGACCCTAATAGAGGATAAAGCGGGAGATAATGGATGAATGAAAAAAACGTACAGGCGGCACGGTGGCTTAGTGGTTTAGCATGTTCCCCGGTTTCCTCCCACAGTCCAAGAACATGGATTCAAGGTCAATTGAATTCTCCAAATTGCCCCATATAGAGTGTGTGTGTGTGTCCAGTGATAGATTGCCCCCCTGTCCTGGGTGTATCTGCCCAGCGCCTGAGACACTCTCCCCTGGATGGGCATGGGGAACCCCCCCGCAACCCTAATAGAGGATAAAGCAGAAGATATTGGATGGATGGATACATATCTTTATGCACATCTTACACGTTTAGCACACTTTTTGCACATTATAAAGAACTGCCACAATTATAAACTCTTAAGAATTTTTAAAATCAAGGACATTTTCTTCCTGGAACATGTGGCTCACACCACTAGGAGGCCACCAGCACTGTTACCTCTCCACTTAATGCTGACCGTTTACAATAACCAAACTCAGGGTTTACTTCATACCATCACTTAAATGTCTATTGTTTACTGTACAGCGGCACGGTGGCTTAGTGGTTAGCACGTTCTCCTCTCAGCACTAGGGATTCCTGGTTCGATTCCCCATCTGGGTGGAGTTTCCATGTTCTCCCTGTGTCTGCGTGGGTTTCCTCCCACAGTCCAAAAACATGGATCAAGTCAATTGAATTCTCAAAAAATTGCCCCTATAGAGTGTGTCTGTGTGAGTGAGTGTGTACCCAGCGATGGCTTGGCGCCCTGTCCTGGGTCTATCTGCCCGGCGCCCGAGATGTTCTCCCCTGGATGGGCATGGGGAACCCCACCGCGACCCTAATAGAGGATAAAGCGGGAGATAATGAATGAATGTTTACTGTACTGTGCATCGTCCTGTATTTATTGTGATCCTTGTTTGCACACGTGCACTTTATGTTGGTTGTGTAGTGGTTGTTATGTGTAGCACCTTGTTCCTGGGGAACGCTGTCTCGTTCCACCTATACTGTACTGTACTTTATATTGTGGAATGACAAATAAAATACTGGAATTGATTTTGAATTGGGTGGCACGGTGGCTTAGTGGTTAGTACGTTCGCCTCTCAGCGCTAGGGATTCCCGGTTCGAATCCCTATCTGGGTGGAGTTTCCATGTTCTCCCCGTGTCTGCGTGGGTTTCCTCCGGGTTCTCCGGTTTCCTCCCACAGTCCAAAAACATGGATCAAGTCAATTGAATTCTCAAAATTGCCCCATATAGAGTGTGTCTGTGTGAGTGTGTACAGTGATAGATTGCCCCCTGTCCTGGGTAGATCTGTCTTGGATGGGCATGGGAAACCGTGACCCTACTAGAAGATAAAGATGGATGGATGGATGGAAAAGAACCTGAGCGTTCTGATTGGACCTCATGGTAGACAAGCACAGGGGCTCCCCCTAGTGTAACGCGTTGTGAACTGTGTTTGGTAGTTAACGTCATCTAGAACCACAAGAGGGCGGCATAAAAATATGGGCGTGGACGGAAACTGGGCCACAAATTAATTGTATTTTGTTTTTGTCATATTTTGTCAAGTCAATTGAATTCTCCAAATTGCCCCATATAGAGTGTGTGTGTGTGTGTTAGTGAGTGTGTGCCCAGCGATGGATTGGCGCCCTGTCCTGGGTGTATCTGCCCAGCGCCCGAGACGTTCTCCCCTGGATGGGCATGGGGAACCCCACCGCGACCCTAATAGAGGATAAAGCGGGAGATAATGAATGAATGAATTTGAACTGAATTATTATATAATTAATTTTTATTATGGTACTAGTGGATCAGAAAGCCGCCCTCTGTTCGGAACTGCGTGACGTACGAAAAGTCATGAGCTGGCAACCTGTCCAGGATGTTGCCCTGCCCTCATTCACAAGAATCTCTGGGATAGGATCAGAGGAATTACATAATGAATGAAGGCTTGTAGATTCGTTTAATTAATTACACCCTACTGGACCCCCTGAGGGGGGGGACCCTACTGGACCCCCTGAGGGGGGGGACCCTACAGGACCCCCCAGGCCTCCCCACAATCACAATATCACCGGGTAAACTGTATCTGAGAAACACATTCACACAATCCGCTGAACTCAGAGGACCGAGAGATTGTTCAGTCACTGTCACTGTCATCCTCATCCTCATCCTCCTCCACCTTCTCAGACTTGGCTTCCTCGGCGGCGAGCAGTCCGTCGAAAAAGTCTCCGGCCCCGAAGGCTTTCCCGCTGAGAGCTTTGAGGCGTCCGTCCTTCTTCTTCCGCCGCCGGTAATCGTTGACCCTCATGGAGGACAGGCCGGAGACGTCCCAGAACTTTATCAGCTGGTCGTGAGCGCAGCTGGCCACGAAGCGCTTGTCTCGGGAGCACGCGATCTCCTCCACGGGTTCTCCGGCGTGCTGACCCACACTGCCGACGACCCGGTTGGGCAGAACGCTGACGGCTCTGCGGGAGGAAATGAGAAAACATCCGGGTGAGGGCTGGACGTTCGGTATAGCGACGGTGGTGTAGGGTTGTGTCCTCGTACCTGATGACGCCGTCCATGGACGCCGTGCAGAGGATGCTCTCCGTTATCGGGACGATCGTGTCCACAGACTCAGCCTGGATGGAGAACCGGTCACTGGTGGCGCCGAAACCGTTCCAGTTAAATATGTAGAGCTTTCCCTCGCTGGAGCCGCACACCACCTTCTGCCCTCGCTGGGTTTCACAAAGAATACAGAGCAATCGGGATTAAACATCCATACAGCCATCATCTTCCACTTTATCCTCTATTAGGGTCGCGGGGGGGGTTCCCCATGCCCATACAGGGGAGAACGTTTCGGGCGCTGGGCAGATACACCCAGGACAAGGGGGTAATCTATCGCTGGACACACACACAGACACACTCTATATGGGGCACTTTGGAGAACTCAATAGACCTTGATCCATGTTTTTGGACTGTGGGAGGAAACCGGAGAACCCGGAGGAAACCCACGCGGACACAGGGAGAACATGGAAACTCCACCCAGATGGGGATTCGAACCGGGAACCCCCAGCGCTGAGAGGAGAACATGCTAAATCACTAAGCCACCATGCCGCCCGCGTCACACAAAATCAATCTAAATAAATCATTATCTTAATATCACACCGCTGGAGAATTAATTAATAAAGCATCATTAAAACCTACATGGGTGGCACGGTGACTTAGTGGTTAGCACGTTCGCCTCTCAGCACTAGGGATTCCCGGTTCGAATCCCCATCTGGGTGGAGTTTCCATGTTCTCCCCGTGTCTGCGTGGGTTTCCTCCGGGTTCTCCGGTTTCCTCCCAACTCAATTGAATTCTCAAAATTGGCCCATATAGAGTGTGTCTGTGTGAGTGAGTGTGTGCCCAGCGATGGATTGGTGCCCTGTCCTGGGTCCATCTGCCCAGCGCCTGAGATGTTCTCCCCTGGATGGGCATGAGGAACCCCACCGCGACCCTAATAGAGGATAAAGCGGGAGATAATAAATGAATGAATAAAACCTACATTCTGATCCGTTAGCAGGGCGGCACGGTGGCTTAGTGGTTTAGCATGTTCTCCTCTCAGCGCTGGGGATTCCCGGTTTGAATCCCGATCAGGGTGGAGTTTCCATGTTCTCCCCGTGTCCGCGTGGGTTTCCTCCGGGTTTTCCGGTTTCCTCCCACAGTCCAAAAAACATGGATCAAGGTCCTTTGTGTTCTCCAAATTGCCCCATAGAGAGTGTGTCTGTGTGAGTGAGTGTGTGTCCAGTGATAGATTGGCGCCCTGTCCTGGGTGTATCTGCCCAGCGCCCAGGGCGTTCTCCCCTGGATGGGCATGGGGAACCCCCACCGCGACCCTAATAGAGGATAAAGCGGGAGATAATGAATGAATGGAATTGACTCAATCCATGTTTTTGGACTGTGGGAGGAAACCGGAGAACCTGGAGGAAACCCACACAGACACGGGGAGAACATGGAAACTCCACCCAGATGGGGATTCGAACCGGGAATCCCCAGCGCTGAGAGGAGAACATGCCAAAACACTAAGCCACCATGCCACCCCGGACTAAAGATCATTAATAGATACATAAAACAAACAGATGGACTACAGGAACAGAACTGCAGAACTACAAAGTCCATCTGTGAGATGGGTGGAGGTCTTGTAGATCACCTTCATGATGGAAACCGAGGTGAGATCTCCATCCTGGAACTCTGAGAGCAGTTCGAAGCGTCTCCTCTTGATGTTGAACACCCCCAGCGTTCCATCGCCGCTAAAGAACCAGATTAATTATTCACTGATGGAATTAGAACCTCGATCCACACGTTTGGTTCCGTTTCATTTTTAGTCTTCGGTACCTCGCCGTGAGTAGGACCCTCTTGGCCTGATCCACTGTGATGTCACTGATGTAGTCCTCGTGGTGTTTCAGGGACATGAACGCCGTGCCCTTCCTCATGTCCCACACCTTCAGCGTGCCGTCGTCATCGCCGGTGGCCAGAACGTTCTCGTCCACGATG
This sequence comes from Corydoras sp. C115, assembly GCA_019802505.1. Lineage (NCBI taxonomy): Eukaryota > Metazoa > Chordata > Actinopteri > Siluriformes > Callichthyidae > Corydoras > Corydoras sp. C115. The sequence goes on along the minus strand of JAFMOC010000521.1, from coordinate 7,638 downwards.
AGCAGAGCGTTGACGGGGGAGCTGGAGAGAGGAACAACCGGTTAACAGGACGGCGTTACGGAAAGGCGGCGGACGTCGGGACGGGTCCGGGAAACGGGAGGTCCGTACTCGTGTGCTTTGGGAATGCGCGTCACCAGCTTTCCAGCCTCCACGTCCATGATGTGGACGGCTTTGTCCTTGGAAACGCTGAATAATTCTGGAAGGGACAGGCAGACATGTGCATGAGGTCAAAAAAAACAATCAGATCTGATGCAGCAGACGTATACACACACATATATATATATATATTATTAATAAATATATATATTTATGTATATATACACACACTCAATTAATCAATTAACATATCCAGAAAGAGAGGAACATCATAATAATAACAATAATACAATTAATAATAATAATTAATAATACATTTTATTTATGTAGCGCGGGCGGCACGGTGGCTTAGTGGTTTAGCATGTTCTCCTCTCAGCGCTAGGGATTCCCGGTTTGAATCCCAATCTGTGGAGTTTGCATGTTCTCCCCGTGTCCGCGTGGGGTTCTTCCGGGTTTTTCAGTTTCCTCCCACAGTCCAAAAACATGGATCAAGGTCAATTGAATTCTCAAAATTGCCCCATAGAGTGTGTCTGTGTGAGTGTGTATCTGCCCTGCGCCCGAAACATTCACCCCTGGATGGGTATGGGCATGAGGATGGGGATGGAGGAAAGGTTACTCTGGTCTGAAGAGCTCCCCCTGGTGGTATAATCTGGTAAACACATCAGCAAGCGTCCTTAAATCAGATCTTTATCAACTTTAATAAGTTAATTTTTATTAATAACTTTGAAATGTTAAAAACGTACGTACGATCTCCACCGGCCGAGAACGCCAGCTTCCTGCAGGACTTCAGATGATGACCTGATGACCACAGCTCCCGGTTCTCCCCCTCAGTGCAGGAGTATCTGTATCTGCAGTGTGTATACACACATACACACACACACACACACACACACGAGGGGACATGCTAGATCAATCGGTTCTATAAAAAAGAGAATTCGGTTCTATTAATAAACTTGGTCGGGGGTGTGTTGCAGCTGCCACAGCTTTCAAAAGGCTTTCTACAAGATTTTGGGGTGTGGGTGTGTGTGTGTGTGAGTGTAAGTGTGAGTGCGAGTGTGTGGGAATGTCCGCTTATCCGGAGAGCATTTGTGACATTATGATCCACCACCTGAACACGGCCTTCCCCAAACTGTTGCCATTCAGATGAAAGCATACGATTGTCCAAAATGCAATTCTCTGCACTTGACCTCACTTGTGCACACGTCTCTAAAGCTTACAGGTAGATGTCTCCGTCCATGTCCCCCGCCGCGATGACGTCCTCTTTGGGATGAAACGCCAGCGTGTTGACGATGGCCTCCTGCTTGATGTCCTCGGGGGTCTCCCGGAGCTTCGGCGGTCGGGGCTCATCATCGGAGTCCTCCTGACAGGAGACGGGACAGGAGACGGGACAGGAGTGAGGACAGGAGTGAGGACGGCTGTAACCCTGCACGTGACATGTGACCTGATTCCTAACACATTACAAACGTAATTACAGGTAACGAGGTATTAATGAACAAGGTCCGGTCAGGGTGGGGTGAGTTTGGGGTGGAGGAACCCGACTGACCCACACGGAGACCTCAATCCTATCCTCTGAGATGAATTAGAACTGAGACTGTGAGCCAGGACATCCTCCCAGGTGTCGGACCTCATAAGGACGTGGGATCACATGACTCTGTCCACTTTAAATGAAGAACTCTAATAATATCACACGCAGCTTTATGTTTGCATGTTCTCCCCTTCTCCATGTGGGTTTCCTCCGGGTTCTCCGGTTTCCTCCCACAGTCTAAAAACATGGATTCAATGTGAATTGGTGACTCTAAATTGCCCCATATAGAGTGTGTGTGTGACTGAGTGTGTGTCCAGTGATAGATTGGCATCCTGTCCCGGGTGTACCCCAGAATGTTCTCCCCTGGTTGGGAAAGGGGAACACAACACCATCCCCCCCAGCTCACCACGGACACCGAAGGAGAACATGCTAAATCACTAATGCCACCATGGGCCCCCGAGAGGAGAATCATGCAAAAAAATCAATTTACATAAATCACATGTTCAACCCATTCACATTCGCTGGAGTTTAAAGTATTAAGTTAATTAAATACAGTGTCTGTAATCGATCAGATTAAAAAAAAAGTTATTAAAGCTTCAAGGAGCAACAGTAACGTTGATCGGGCAGCCGCATGTTTTATTATCAGATCCTCCGCCTTAAACCTCCACCTACGGTGGCCTGGACAACGAAAGCCGTATTCAAGAGCGCCCGCAAAACGTTGTGATTATCAGTTTACAAGGCATCACGAACTTTATTTATTCATTCATTATCATCCACTTTATCCTCTACTAGGTGAAGGGGGGGGGGGGGTCTCCATGCCCGTCAAGTATTCAATCCTTTTTTTTGGACTGTGGGAGGATACCAGAGAACCCGAAGGAAACTCACACGGACACGGGGAGAACATGCAAACTCCATACAGACCACACATTTCAACCCATTCTAATTCTGTTAGTTTAATTCAAAGTTATTAAATACAGTGTACAGAGTAAACAGTTATTTAAATACAGTGTCTGTAACCCCTGATAATCAGATTAAAAAACAGTTATTAAAGGGGAAAAACTAATTGATTACAGAGATGTTTTATTATCAGATCTCAAATGAATAAATGTAAATATAAAGATCGTGAGCCTGTTTTCTATTATTATTATTATTATTATTATTAATTAATTAATTAATTAATTAATTAATTAATTAATTAATTATCTTCTGCTTTCTCCCGCTATTAGGGTCCGCGGGGGGGGGGGGGGGGGGGGGGGGGTGGGGGGGGGGAGGGGGGGTGGGGGGGGGGGGGGGGGGGGGGGGGGGGGGGAGGGGGGGGGGGGGGGAGGGGGGGGGGGGTTCCCATGTCCTATCCAGGGGAGAACGTTTTTCGGGCGCTGGGCAGATACACCCAGGACAGGACACCAATCTATCGCTGGGCACACACTCACTCACACAGACACACTCTATACTGTATGGGGCAATTTGGAGAACTCAATTGAACTTGATCCGTGTTTTTTGGACTGTGGGAGGAAACCGGAGAAGAACCCGGAGGAAACCCACGCGACATAGGGGAGAACATGGAAAAACTCCACCCAACAGATGGGATTCGAACCGGAAAACTCCCTAGTGCTGAGAGGAGAACATGCCAACCACTAAGCCACCGTGCCGCCCTTATTATTATTATTATTATGATCATCATCATCATCATCATCATCATTATTATTATTATTATTATTATTAATAATAATAATAATAATTACCACCGCCACAGTATATTAGCTTCATCTGTTGGTCTGTGAGTCTGTATAAAAGTTTGTAAATGCTATGTCACCCGCGTCTCGTTATCTGATTTACCTGAAACTTTGCACAATTCATCGTCGATGACGACACACGATCAATTAATTGACTTATTAGTGGTAATTAATAAATTTTGTTTTCTATGGATAAATTGCCCATTTTCTACCAAATTATACTTCACAAGAAGAATTAATTCAGAATAAAGTCATTTAACACGATATAAAAAAGACTATTTTTAGATTCTGCTTGTTTGAGTTTTAATTAACGGAGATATTTGAGTGTGAGCTTCTGTGATTCTGAAATAAAACGATTGCTTTGCTTTTAAACGATAAGAGTTGTTTTTTTTATATGCTTCTGTTTTTTTTAAATCTAATGTAGATATGAATTCTTTATGTGCTGGTTCGTGATTTTTCTTTAAAGCTGCAGACACTAGATGACAGCAGAACCACGTGGTGCATCAAAAAACACACAAACAGCCCACTGCAGTTTGTCTCCGTCAGGATTTACAGGCTGGAGGATTTAATTTAATTTAATTTAATTTAATTTAATTTAGTTTAGTTTAGTTTAGTTTAGTTTAGTTTAGTTTAGTTTAGTTTAGTTTAGTTTAGTTTAGTTTAGTTTAGTTTAGTTTAGTTTAGTTTAGTGTGAATCTGGGATTCGAACCCACACATACAGTGCAGATCTGTTGCACCTTCAGGAAACAGGATGACAGGATGTCCTGGTCCAGGGTTGCCACCTTTTAGAAATAAACAGAAGGTGATGTTAAGGTGATCAGATATATCCATCCATACATTATCTTCAGCTTTATCCTATATTAGGGTTGCGGGGGGGGGGGGTTCCCATGCCCATCCAGAGGAGAACGTTTCGGGCGCTGGACAGATACACCCAGGACGGGGGGCAATCTATCCCTGGGTACACACTCACACCACAGACACGCACCCGAACACACTCTACATGGGGCAATTTGGAGAACTCACTTGACTTGATCCATGTTTTTTGGACTGTGGGAGGAAACCGGAGAACACGGATGAAACCCACGCGGACACAGGGAGAACATGGAAACTCCACCCAGATGGGGATTTGAACCGGGAATCCCTAGTGCTGAGAGGAGAACATGCCAAACCACTAAGCCTCCATGCCATCCCTGATCAGATATACTATATAATATAAATAAGGGCCACCCATCACGGCTCCTCAGGGCTCTGACCCCCACGGGCCCGACTCCCAGGTTGCTGAGGGCAACCTCAGCGATGATCAGTTTTATGTTTGTGACGTGTTTATTTTTTAGCTTTTAAAATTTAAAGCTAAAGGTTTAATGACCAATAAACAGATTCTATAATAAAGTGCAGCGAATTAATAAAATTCTGTAAATAAAATTCTATTCGTGTGGAGTGTGCAACAATCAATTCAAAAATATTAAATTACATAATTAAATTAAGAACATAATACATAACTACTGTGGCAACCTAGATGGGTTACGTTATCATTAAACAGTCAAACCGCGATAATAATAATAAAATGTATGTAATCATCACTGTACACCGTAAGCCAGGATTACTTTTAATAAAATGTAATATGAACTTAAGCTGACGTCACTTAAAATGCAAAGTGATCGCGCTCAAAAAGGCAAGTTGCTTAAACGTATTGTTTTTAAAATACCGATTGCTTTGTCCGTTCAATTTGCCTAGAATGTTAAAGTAAATTAAATATTGAATTCTCCTTAATCTGAGTTTACGTAAATTCTCATTAATATATTCACAAATGAAAGAACAGTTTAATGAATTTAGTTTATTATTATTATTGTTTTAAAATATTTACTCAAAATACAACATGAATGTCACAGGATTATTATATCAACATTATATCAATTTTATTTGATATTTTATTTAAAGTCTAACTGTAAATCCATTAGTTTGATTAATTATGTAAATGTCTGTATATATATTAATTATATTGGCTGATACTGCTGTAGGTTAAATAAATAATAATTCGACTTTAAAAACGAAACTTCTCAAATAATCGTTTATTCCATTAAAATAAGCTGCATTGCACCGATGTGCGTGAACGGGTCTGAATTGGCAACAGCGCCCTCTATGGTCACATAATTCGATGTGTTTAGAAGAGGGGAGGGGGCAGAACGGTGGCTTAGTGGTTTGGCACGTTCTCCTCTCAGCGCTGAGGATTCCCGGTTCGAATCCCAATCTGGAGTCTCCATGTCCTCCCCGTGTCCGCGTGGGTTTCCTCCGGGTTCTCTGGTTTCCTCCCACAGTCCAAAAACATGGATCAAGGTGAATTGAGTTTTTGCCCTATAATTGAATTGCCCTATATAGAGTGTGTCTGTGTGTGTGTTTCCAGTGATAGATTGCCCCCCTGTCCTGGTTGTATCTGTCCAGCACCCGAAACGTTCTCCCCTGGATGGGCATGGGGAACCCCCCCCACTAGAGGATAAAGCGGAAGATAATGGATGGATGGAAATCGTTGTAATGAATTCTGCCATGGATGCGAAGATTTTAGGGTCTTAATTGGCAACAGCGCCCTCTATGGTCACATAATGTGATGTGTTTAGAAGCGGGGGGGGGGGGGTGTCGTGTGTTTTTGATCATTATTGTTAGGTTGAGTGTTGATGGGATTTTTACGGGACGGGTAGCGACCCGATTCTGAATTGTTAATCTATAGTTAAATTGTGGTTCTAATGTTCCTTTCCTGTAGGACCGAACTCCACCCAGTGCAGGAGCATCTCTGCGCATCCTCCACCCAAATCCCACAGGAAAGCTCCAGGGGCGGGGTCGGGGGTGCTTCCCTAAAGCCTTCCATCCTCCTGAACATACCCACTGTGAGGGGACGCCTCGCCCCCTGCTGGGTGTCCCGCCTCGGGCTCCGTCTACCCTTTCAGAATGTCAGGGTTCTCCATGCATTAAATCGATTCCCAATGGCCGGCCCCGCAGAGAGAACCCGCACACAGACCTCAGAAGGCTGGAAATAAAGGGTCTGAGGACCAATAAAGGGTGGATATAAAACCCTGTTCCTGTCCTCGTCAAGGTTCTGCGAAAGGTTCTCCACGTGGACGGAGGGCTGACACGAACCTGAGACTCTACAGTCCAGCATGAACTGGAACATCAGATGGATGAGACTGCATGGTGGTGGGACCTGACTCACAATCCATCCATTATCTTCCGCTTTATCCTCTATTAGGGTTGCGGGGAGGGGGGGTGTTCTCCATGCCCATCCTGTTGGAGAACGTTTCGGGCGCTGGGCAGATACACCCAGGACAGGGCGCCAATCTATCACTGGACACACACTCACTCACACAAACACACTCTATATTGGGAAATTTGGAGAATTCAATTGACCATGAATCCATGTTTTTGGACTGTGGGAGGAAACCGGAGAACCTGGAGGAAACCCACGTGGACACGGGGAGGACATGGAAACTCCACCCAGATGGGGATTCGAACCGGGAATCCCTAGCGCTGAGAGGAGAACATGCTAAACAACTAAGCCATTATGCCACACCATTCATTCATCCATTATCTTCCGTTTTATCCTCTATTAGGGTCGGGGGGGTTCCCCATGCCCCTCCAGGGGAGAACGTTTCAGGCGCTGGGCAGATACACCCAGGACAGGACGCCAATCTATCACTGGACACACACTCACTCACACAGACACACTCTATATGGGGCAATTTGGAGAATTCAATTGACCTTGAATCCATGTTTTTTGGACCGAACCGGGAATCCCTAGAGCTGAGAGGAGAACATGGTAAACCACAAAGCCACTGTAGAAGGAGGAGAAGAAACAAACTGTTCCCACCATGAAATTGTTCTAAGTACCTGATTCGGTGCTTGATTTCCTTCCACTGGAGTTTTTAGAAGCGGGTGGTGGTGCCGTGATCGGTGTTGGACGTCCGACACGTTCTCCAGGTCCTGTCTGTATGGGTTCTGTATCTAGAGATTAAAAAGACATAATTGCCTGTCATGAGAACTGTTGTGTCAGTGCAGGTACCAGTGCTGGATCAGCAGAGGTGGGGCACCAGGAGCAACATCTGGTGGAAAACCAAGTCGAATTTGCAGATCTCCTCCACTGTGGCGCCCCCTACTGGCAACATGCACCAATTACAAAACGAGAACCGACCCAGCTCCATTTTCAGAACTATATTTGAATTATTTTAAGAATTATTAATAAATATATTAAGAATTATTTGTGATTTTGGAACACCCCATGAGGCAGAAACCCTCAGT